>ULGT01000001.1:734979-789469 GCA_900519025.1 Yarrowia porcina
TGTAAGGATACACTTTAGAGTTAGAGTTTCATCCGGGGTTAGGGCTTGAGGTTGGGAGTTTGTGAGCAGAATGAGGACAGGTGTTCTCTTCCTCATACTGCGCTTCCAACTGGATATTGGCTAACCTAGGTGAGTTCTGACGAGACGAGAAGGAGATGATGATGGAATTAATGATGTTAATAAATGAGATACTGCGCTTCCAACTGGATATTGGCTAACCTAGTTTCGTACCCTTACAGTAAGTTAGGGCCGCAGGGTTTTTGCAAATATCTTGGGTATCAAAGGTGCAGCGCGCATCTTTGGAGCGGCTCAAAGACCCAGGCCGTGGGGGGCTATGCTGGGATTCTGAGGTGCTGGTGAGAGAGACACTCACAATACGTTTGTTCTCTGCGTCATAGCCCCAGTCAACACCTGACAAGCTCCCTCTGGCACCAAAAAAAAAATAGTCTTCAGACAACCTAATGCGGCACAAGAAAAAGAAAACAAGAGTCTGCGAGCGTATCCCCTTAACAAGGCACAACCAGCCCTGACACACAATGCACAGACTTTTGGAGAAACAAGGCCTGAAGACGGACGAGTGACCCTTGAGGTGGCGGTACCTGGCTGTGATCGCAACGGTATGCGGGTTCGCGCAACCTTATGCAGCCAGGCATGGAAGTTGGGGGCTGTAATTTCGCCGGGTGGATCCGCTGCATTGTAAGAGGGGCTAAAATGTAGCTTAGCGAAACAACAAAATGGAAACGAGGCGGGCTGGAGAATGGATGGAACCGGGAAAACATCGCTGTCATATAGAGCAGTAGCTATAGCTCCAGGGACCCTGCTAATAGCAGCGATAAATGACACGCGCGCGCCCCTGACAGCTATAAACAAGAAACCCATTGTGCTGTCATTATTTAACGTGTGGACCATGTTGTCTCACTCGCCTCACACGATAATCTGACTAATATAATAGTCTCAGGCAACTTGCCTCAGAGCGCCGATATCGCAGGGGTCCTATCGATACACACGAGATTACATCCCCTCAGCGGAAAGAAAAGCCGTGCAAGATGGGGAGGCTCTCCCACTGGGTGGGCTGTAGTGAGCAGGGTGGACTGTAGTGCGCAGGCTGAACTACACAATCACATGCCTTTGACTGCCGTTTCCGTCCTTGTACACAGTCTGGTTATCTACAACCCAGAGCGCCTATTGCAAAGCTGTGTCTGCTATGATAGAGTGGTCAGTGTGGCTCTGGCCAAAACCTATTCTCTGAGGTTGGGTTCTCTCCGCCCACCTTCCCCTCCAAGCTAAACATCCCAAAAGGACCTTTTGGGCATTTCAAGGTCTTTCCTTACCCTTATATTTAAACAATAGTCACCCCATTTTCCTCCTCCCAGTGCACGTTTTATGCCTGGCAGGAAATTTAATTGGCCGTTTGTAAGCATTTTCATGTACTGCGATATATTACCATACACGTCTCTTTAGGAGCGCACACCGACGGACTGCAAAACTAAAAAATAGAGACTCATCCCCCGAGACATACCCAGGACCTCCGCAGGCTCGGACGTGAGCGCAGTTCCGAAGCTCCCCCTTATTGGCTCCTTATATATCCCCCAAGTCACCCAAACGTGCTCTCTTTACTCCCAGCCCGTGTATCTTATTTCGCACAGGCCTAAAAATTCTGCGCGACCATATGCACAGCAGCCGACATAACGACACATTACGCTGTGATAAATAGCATTGAACGGTCAAACGCAGCACCCCAACCCCACCAGGTCTCCAGACGTCATTGAGATATCTCGGGCTAGACCCCCAAATTGTGTTTTCTGTCTCTCTCACGCGTAGATACATTTCTCGACCGCGTGGCCACGACGCTGGACCAATTACACAATCGACAGAGAAAAAGACAAAAGTCACACTTTATAGAAAAACACACATTCACACACCACACTTACCCACACACACACACACCCACACACCCACCACACTCCCACACACACATCCACCACACACGTCTTCCGGAAATACACATACCCACAGCCACTTGACTCTCTACCGGCAATGTCTGAAAAAGAAGAAATTGTCATTGTGGGCGCCGGCATCATCGGAGTGTGCACAGCATACTATCTGTTGAACCACCCCAAGTTTGACCCAAAGAAACACCACATTACCATCATCGAGGCGGTACGAGCCGCGGGTGGCGCGTCTGGAAAGGCCGGAGGACTGCTGGCTCTGTGGGCATTTCCGTCGCAGATTGTGCCCATGTCGTTTGCACTACATGAAAAGTTGGCAGATAAGTACAACGGAGCGGTTGAATGGGGCTACCGACGGGTCAGCACGGTTTCGGTGGAGGGAAATCTCATGAAGACAGGCCCTGCCCCGCTGGGAAGAAAGGTGGCTGGAAGAGCCCCCACACACTCCTCGGAGAAGGGACCCGAGGTGGACCTGCCTGAGGACCTGGACTGGATCCGGCCCGAAGTTATCGACTCGTGGTCACACCTGGGTGGCACCGACTCTACTGCCCAGGTGCACCCCTTCAAGTTCACAACCTTCATCCTCAAAAAAGTGCTCGAGTCTGGCCACGCGACGCTGGTGCTTGGCTCCGTCAAGCGAGTCAACACCCGCTTGAACGATGATGACGAGGAGGAGGCGATTTCGGTTACATACACGGCGTCCCCGGGAGACGAACGCACAATCGCCGCCTCCAAGGTGGTGCTGGCCGTGGGTCCATGGACATCCAAGCTGCTGCCCACCTGTCCGATATCCGGTTTGCGAGCACACTCCATCACCATTGTGCCCACCAAGCCCACCACAGCATACGGCATCTTCACAGAGCTGCGAGTGTCACGAAACCGATACGTCAGCCCCGAAATTTACGCTCGAAAGGACGAAATCTACGTGTGTGGCGAGGGAGACTCGCTCCCGGTGCCAGAAAACACAGACGCGGTGGAGGTGGAGCGAGAGCGATGCGACGAGCTGTTCAAGTGGGCAGGAGACTTGTCGCACCAGCTCAAGAACGGAAAGGTTCTCAAGCGGCAAGCGTGCTACCTTCCAGTGGTGGATGTTCCTTCGTGCACTGGCCCCCTGATTGGTGAGACCACTACATTGAATCTCTTTTTGGCATCGGGACACTCGTGCTGGGGCATCAACAACGCCCCCGGCACAGGCCTGCTGATTGCCGAGCTGCTTCTCGATGGCGAGGCCACATCGGCAGACATTTCTCAGTTTGACCCCAAGCTGTATTTCGACTCTTCCGAGTTGTAAGAAGACCACTGATGGAGTATAAGGAGGATGCACACTATAGGACACATACGCATGGCGCACACACACCGACCCCCAACTCACAATCCACACACACAAACACAACACACAACGCGGAGATGGCTCTTGGATGGTAGAGCACAAGCTTCAGGTATGCTACATTCTCGGCTACTGAAGGTCTACATGCTGGTTAGAGCAGTAGCATGTTCCACAGCATGAAATGTATGTAGAATAAATAACAAACAAAGGATTTGTATCTGTACCATTGAGCGTGAGCGCAGGGACAAGCAGCTTTTGCACGTTGACAAGTGGCTGCCAACTATTGCTCGGGTAAGATTGCAGCCAACTGTAGTTGTAATTAAAGTCCATCTCTCAGGGATCAGCCACACGCGGGAGAATTTCAGTCCCTGCCCTGTCTCAAAGGCTATCAAGGAATGATTGACGGTTATGACTCCATTTTTGAAACATCAGGCGAAGATGCACATGTGCCCCTGAAACAGTGGGCGCGACGGCTCAGCTATAATGCATCTGAAGAATAATAAAAAAAACTCAGGGGTTGCGTTGTGGTAGACAAGGGAAATCGTCTCATTGATTGTTCAGAGACGCACGTCACCGTGCACAATTGCATTGTACTTTTCAACGATATTTCGTGAGGGTATGTTATTTCGTGAAAGGGGCCGATTTGGTGTGGACCATATTCGAGTCAGGATTCGAGTCAGGACTCGAGTAAGCATTCGAGTCAAGATTCAAGTCAGGATTCGAGTCAGAATTCGAGTCAGTAATCGAGTCAGGATTCTTCGTTTGAAAAACAGAGACAATTCAGAGACGTTATTATTGGAAGCTGTTGTCTCGGACTGTTGAGTAATTTCGCTAGAGGCTGTCACCATGCTGCTAAGTAAAGCTCAACTAATATACATAGTTTTGAGGACTTATTTAGTTGGAAATATCTGACCTTTTGACGAACTAGTAGCCCGCTGAGACTTGTATTTAGGCAACCAACAGACTCTTACTATCCTTAGATAGCCGTTGCTTTTTCGTATACGGGGAATCTCCGACTTCAACCTGGAAGTATCTTCCCCAACCCAACCCTTCTCACCAGGTCGAAATACAGGGTTAGGGCTGATCTGAAATCCCAACTGTCGAATTTCACGGACTCAGCAGACGTAATTAAAGCAGCGACAGCACAATCCACGACCATGAACATCCGAAAAGCAACGGTGGAGGACCTGGCAGGAATGCAGAACTGCAACCTGACCAACTTGCCCGAAAACTACGTGCTCAAGTACTACCTTTACCATGCCATTTCGTGGCCTCAGTGCTCCTTTGTAGCTACCATGCCTGCGAAAGACTCGGAAAATGGCGAGAAGATTGTTGGTTATGTTCTGGCAAAGATGGAGGATGACCCTGTGGTGGCACAAAACAACCCTGACAAGAGTAAAGAGGAGGACGACAGACCACATGGTCATATCACCTCCTTGTCAGTGATGCGAACCTACAGACGGATGGGTATTGCAGACAAGCTCATGCGACTGTCTCTACGAGCTCTGTGCGAGGTCTACGGAGCCCAGTACGTTTCTTTGCATGTGAGAAAGTCCAACAGAGCTGCTCTGCACCTGTATCGAGACTCTCTCAAGTTTGAGGTGAAGAAGTTGGAGAATGGCTATTACGCCGACGGCGAGGATGCCTACAGCATGAAGAAGGAGCTCTCTGTGGACCCAGACATTGAGAGTGACGACGATTTGCTTGTTGACGACATTGCCGAGCACGCGGAGGTGTCGTTGTAGGGTGTAAAATGAGGCTGACTCAGCTAAAAAGAAGGAAAAAGAAGGGAGGGTGATAGATGGCTAGGCCATGATATGTACAGTTATGAAGTTTTAAGCACGTATGGGGTGTACTCGTAGTTCTAAAAGACGCAGATGTCATAGTAGGTCAGACCTTTCTAATTATATGCAAGTACGAAGATCTACCACAATATCTCTCAATCGCTCCTGCGTGAATACATAAACGTTCGTTGATCTATATATACGTTGTTCCTATGCTGCGATTTTCTGGTCTCTCTCAATGACGGCTTGGTCAAACTTGATGAGGAAAACTGTTCGCAACGGGTGTTCCTCATCTTCGACAGTATGAGCACTGACCTTGGCAGGAAACTTGGCTCCGTTAAGAACAGCCTCAATAATACCTGCTGCATAAGCAGCCACACTGAGTTGCGAGTTTTCTCGTGGAACAGACACGTATTTGCTGACCACGGGCTCGTTGTCGATGATCATGTACTCATTCTCCTCATCTCTCGACTTTTCCAGACCGTCCGCTGCACGTCCAAACACCATTTTCCACACGTGGGTATGTACGAACTCCAGAATGCCCAAGATTTTGTTTTCTCTTCTTCCTCCCGCGGCGCCCTTTGCTGATGCTCCCGCTGTGGCTTCTCTGATGGTCACCAGTTCCAATGCTCTTTGACCCACGTGGTATCCCAGGGTGTTTAGACGTGTTTCGAGATCAGGAAGAGATCCGGCGTTAGCTCCAGCCTCCTTTCGCTGTCGTAGCAGGTACTGAACGAGCTCAGAGAAGAGGAATGCAAAGGCATTGAGCGATACCTCTGGGGTACGACGGTTGATGTTTCGCTCATAGATGGAGCCTGGCTTCCGAATAGAAGACGACGATGTGGTAGGAGCAGTCATTTGTGGTGGGTAATCTGGGGCCGGGTTGTTTGACTGAGCATTGGGGTTGAGTGCACTGGGAAAGGTAGATGACGAAGCGCTGGCTGGAGATTGGGCAGCAGTAGGGTGGGGAAGCGTTGACGATGGTGTTCGCGGAATCTGTGGAGCTCCCTTTGACGAGGGAATGATGGGCGTAGAAGGTCCTCTTGGTATAGACATGTGTGGTGGTTGCGTACTTGTAGGGAGACTGAGGTTCTAGATAGTAGATCGCGATGTTGGGAGAGTTTGGATTTTGGTGACGTATAATCTTAGAGTTGCAGAATCTTGATGTCTGCCAGGGACTGAGATGTGCAGTAAGAGAACAAATTAGAAATAGCTAGCATTGACCATTTCTATTTTATATATACAGATTACGAGTCCATTCTTGGTGACAGTTTACCTGAATGATAGGGGATTAACAAGGCTGGTGTGAACTACAGTGTTACGATGTGAACTAATTCGTTACGATTCAAGTTGATCTACAAGTACGAGTACATACCAGGTAGTAGGTGTTGTATTATGGGCCTACCTAAGACGAATGTTCTCTATAACAAAGGCTTTTGCAATTGATAGAGAGGTCTCGGGACAACAACCACAGTATGACTCGTCGCGTATGCTGCAGTCATCACAACTACACCTTAACAGTGAATAACCATCACGCGGTTAAGTAGCACAGATTAAGGTGGACCACTAGGGCAATGTGGTAAACAAATGTGACGCCCTTAAATGATATAAGATGGCCACACAGTTCCTTCCTTTATGATCAACCTGTCTTGAGATACCCACCCGATACCCTGTTGAGATACCATGAAGCGACTGCGCGCCAAAGCCAGAGACATATTCGAGATTCCCATTGATGAGTCTACAGACACACCCACTCAGGTCCTCAAGAGACACAAAAAAGACCGGTCTCAGCCTGTGCGCAAAGTGCTGGCCCCGAAGGACACAAACATCACCCATAGATCAAAGCGCAAAGGTGTGGCCGTTAGCGATGACAATCAGCCCAAGAGCACAAGAGGACCTCTACAACATCATGAAGCTGCTGCAACCAAATCCAAGATACCCGTCAGGATGAAAGGGAAACGTTCACAGACCCCGACAAAGGATATCCGCTCCTACTTCAAACCACACACCCCGCTTCTAGATCAAATGCAAGAGTGCATGAGCGACGAAAAGGATGGGGACTATTGGCAACAGTCCAAGCACAGAAGAGCACAGAAACCCAAGAAGAACGCCCGGCCTGGGACCCCTGCAGTACAGAATGCTCGCAACACCACAGCTTACCACACGGCTTCTTTGGAATCAGAACCAGTCACACCGACTCGAGACTCCATCAAGCCAATCAACTTGAGAAACGCTGGAACAACCCCAAGATACCCCAAGGTGTTGATACCTCGAACCACGATCCCAGACCGGCATCGGACTGCACGCCTCCGGTCCAAGCAGACAGGGTATGCTGTCGGTACAACGCTCCTCCCAGATGACATTCCTGAGTACAACTGGACTATCGATGAGTGTAGTGATGGGTCAGATCTTGGCCTTGACTTCAACGAGTGTATCACCTCCACTCCGATCCGGGCTTTTCGGCGCTATGACACGTCATTTGACGCGATATCTTTCTCGCCATCGCACTAGGCCTTCTTGCCTTTGGTGTTTTTCGGGTGGACAGGCAGCTCGGTCTGAAAAGTCCACTCTGGGTTGTCGAGCTCAGCGATTTTACCCAAAGATAGGACGATGTCAAGTTGTGGCACAGACTTGTCCCCGGAATCGCTGCTAGAAATGCGATTGTATTGATAGACTGTCTTTCCATTCTCGGTCTCTCCAGCTTTGCTAACCAGCTGCTTCACCAGTTGCACCACCGTGATGATCTTGGTGCAGCCCTTACCAGTGGCAGAAAGTCTTACTTGTTTATCTTCCAAGAGTTTCTTGTGGCTCTGTTCAACAGTGTCATGAATAGAGGAGTTGTTGGTGATGTGCTTTGTTTCTGTCATTGGTCTATCTCGTGCGTGGTGCCGGGCTGTGTGTTTGATCCACCTCTAATTATTTTTTCCGTCAGTAACAATTTTTACAGTGTAGTTGGGTGCAGTGCATGAGTGTCTGTGCAACTGAGTTTCGTGTACGATGAACAAACGAGCCAGACTATGAGTGCAGATAACGCATGATAGACGCACGACGTGGGCAAACAGCTAGATATCGGAACAAGGCAGCACAACCGAAGGGGCGGGGAAGGCAGCAAACAAACACGGCAAGCTCCAAGGGATGTAAGAACGGAAGGGGCAAGCAGACGAAACCCTCACATATAGATTTACTGCAAAAATAATTGTGTAAAATGCAGGGGGTTTTCCGCAGTCGGCGAATATGTAGTGCGCCCAACGATAGGCTGGGCAACATCTCCCTGCGGGTGAAGTTTCCGTCTCTCAGGCTTAGATGTCATGTCACGGTCAACGGACTGTTACATACACCAGTGTTTCGTTTGGGGCTTGGGCGGGATGGGAGTTGTGAACCCAACTATTTAGGGCAGGTCTCACTCAGCCCACCAAACACGTTGACACGACACACGACACTAAAATAATATAATTAGTGTGTGTGGCAAAACGATTCGAGACAGTCTACTGACAGTCTGGTTGAACTGACCTGAATGGGACGTCTCACAGTGACCAATATGGACGTTACGTTGTGCAAAAATAATATCTAAATGTCTCCAGATACGTGACGTTTCATCGTCGCCCTCACGTTTTAATTAGAGCCATTTGTCTTATCTTTTTCGAGGTTCCGATTTCTCCGTGTGTCGGACCACTATCTCCAGATGCACCGCTCGTCATGGAGTGTGATGGAAGTTTAGAGGGCAGTCCAGATGCGAGAGGCACTTACATGAAAGGGCAAAGCAAGTGAAGTTTATGCAGGCTGAGAGGTGGCAGCTGGGTAAAATGAATCGAGGCGGTTAAGTTGGTTGGTGGTGGCGTTTTAGTCCCCTTGCTTTTGTGTCTTGAACTTTTTGCCGCCCAACCCAACCAAGACGCCCAACCTTGACATTGCAATCTAGGGGTATTATCCTCGACGAGAATCGGTTGCCCCACACTGAGTTGTCATGAAATGGGTGTGTGTGTGTAGGAAGTTAATTTTCGACTTCCCAAAACCTTGAGCTTAATCACAGTTTTCCAGTCCCAAATTTACAACCCTGATATCCCCGTGTGTCTTGCGTTGGTGCGCCCTTTGCTCAGCTGCACGACCTTGACTGCACCCTTCTGCTAGGACCGTGATCGATTTCGGGGTAGAAACGGACAGATATACACACATTTCCCGGCCCGAGAAGCTGAAAAACGGCCGTACAGTGTCCCCCCACCCACGCGAAGACCACACAAGCAGCTTGACTGCAGTTCGATTCCGGCCTATGCCCAACCGTTGCAACACCAGACCACACTTTGGAAAATGAGTAACGACCACGCCAAATCTGTGTCGTCGTCACAGTGCAAGCGTCGCCGTCTCGTGGCTTCGGACAGCGACAGCGACAGCGACCATCACCGCAACATGGACCTCGAAACCCCGACGCCGTCGTCTGTGTCTTCGCCTTTGACCGAGCCTGACGAGCCCGAGGAGTTTCACGACAAGAAACGAAAGTCGCCACATGTCCAGATGCGGTCCATCATTGAGCAGCAGTTTGACCTGGAGATCCTGCTCAAGCACAGAGAGCTCAGCACGATCGAGGACCGCATTGCTCAAGTTCAGACTCTCATGGTGCAGATGCGCAAATTGCACAACAACAATCGCGATGTTGCGAGTGGCGAACCCAGGGATTTTGTGCAGCGTTACGCACACTACCTAAAGGATAAGGAGACGGTCCCGACCGAAGGAACACCTGAGGCGAGCGCTGCAGCAGCTCATCAGGCAAGGGACGACATTACGAACAACACCAACACACACCCTCTGTTGCAAGGCTTGGAACCGCCCACCCGGCGAATTCGACACCCTACAGCCAAGCTTGCGTCCAATGGAGGATACATTGGCCGAGGAAACGTCATGCCGTGCATTTACCGACGACCTGACGGCGTTCTAGTACGCCTAGTTTGCAAGGATTGCGACAGATCAAACTTTGGCAGCACACAGGGCTTCATCAATCACTGCCGTATTTCGCACTCCCGAGACTATGGCTCTCACGATGCTGCTGCCGTAGCTTGTGGAATTGAGATTGAGGAACAGGATGGCAAGGGCAGACAGGCTCTGAAGCAGTTGGGAAGGGATGTGAAGGCTAAGCCTGTACTTCGAGATCGAAGTTTCTCCATGTCTGCAGTAAGCGGACGAGCCATGTCACAGGCGCAACTTCAACAACTACAACTACAACAGCAACAACAGAAAACAAAACAAGTACAAGCCGCTCCACTCCGAGGAGTCACCCCCACAGTTGCGGCCCTTCCGCCGCCACCTACAAAGTTCATTCCCCCTCCAAAGGTTGTGACATTTGACAATCTGGAACAACTTCTCAAGGAGCGAAAGGTAGCCCAAGATGTGGACTTCAAGGTGCTGGTTAAGACAAGCATGGAGACTGTACCAAAGAGTCACTTGTTCGAAGATGAGTCTGAGTCAGACGAGGAAGAGCAGGCAGAGCTTGGAGAAGATGCGACACCATTCCAGCGAGTTATCGTCGAAGCTCGAAAGCTCAAGCTGAATGTCGACGAGCTTATTGCTCAAGGAAAGGCAAATGGTAACAGGCCATCTGGATACAAGCCTGCAAGACGATCTTCTGGTTTCACAAAGAACAGGAAGAAGTCGGGAGCGGCGGCAGCGTCAGCAGCGGCGGCAGCAGCAAAAGCGGCAGCAGCAGAAAGCTCTAACAAGGAGTCGGCTTCTTCCAGAACACCTCAGAAACCTGCTCGAACTGCATCGCCCATTGGCTCCCCCAGTTTACGACCATCGTTTGGAGGTTCTCACTCTAGTTCCAACGACGATGTTCAGGAAATAAAATTGTCCGAGGCGCCTCCGAAGAAGCCCCAGGCTCGAAGAATCTCCATTTCTACTCCATCCACTCGATCCAGTACTAGAGCTGCATCGTGTAGAGCTCAACAAAACGAAGAGGAGGAAGGCTCCCACATTGTCGGTCAGTTGTCCAAGTTTCTGTCTCTCGACAGATTCTTCTGATTAACCCTCGTGCAGTTGCCTTCAAATTGTACAACAGAAAATATGATATAATGATTAATGAATTATGAACGGTGGGACAAGGAGCTGGTCAGCTGAGCGTACGCGTATTGTAGAGCGTATATAGATATTATTTCACGTATGCGTGGTGATATCTTACACATGTGGACTTTTTTCAGGGTGCCTAAGGTTTCAATTCGATCCACGATAGATTAACGGCTCTGGAACTTTAAGACTGATGGTAGTGAAACACCCTCGATAGGGAGCTCTCAGTCTTCTACTGGTACAGCGACAGTAGATCGTCCCATTGAAGAACAATGTTTAGGAGCCTACAGCTTCTCCCCTGTTATGTGCACGTACAAAGTGCCATAGCTGACGTGAAATGCAGGCATGAAAGGAAGGAAAGGAGGAGGTGTGTGTTTTCTCCACACATGTCTCATTGATATTGCTGTATTGGGATATCATCGAGATATGATTTTGAATTCAGCTGAACCTTGACACCAAGAACAATGAATAAAGAGGAGTGTGTCCATGCACATTTTGCCACATCTATACCGTGAGAATTATATAAACGGCAGGGTGTGTTTTGATGGGTTTATTCACCTTCAATACTACCAATTTCACGTCGGAATGACATTTCAAAGCTCCAGATCGAAGCACATGTTCAAACTCTCTGCCCGTGACCTCGAGAGCATCTCCCGGGTGGAGAAGCAGCTTGAGATGGCCCAGAGGGACTTTGAACACCTCCAGAACCAATTGCAAGAGCTTTACTTTTACCTTGGTCCAATGGTACCTACTGAGGAGTTTGTACCCATTGTTCAAGGACCTCCTATGCGCCAATGACCAAATTCACCCACCGTTGCCTACACTTGCATTTCTTTCAAGAACTTGTCACCATTTATTTAAAGAATTATTAATTTATTTATTGCCTCCAGGGCTAATAAAAAAACCACTTGTACAGTACTGGTACTTGTACGCTCACCAGATTAGTTTTGCACATCTCCAGTAATAACAACATAGTTGTCAGGCTGACCGTGCACGGCCTGGGCAATGGAGACTTCATCTCGTTCAAGATCGTAGACAGAGTACACAGATCTCAGGAAAGTGTCACCGAAAAGGTGGCCTTCTGCTCCATCGAGAATACCCAAGAAGCAAACAGAGGAATCAACGTCTGGGTTGATCTTCTGCGCAGGGAGAGATTGATCTTCACCACTGACGGTGATCACTTGTCCACCAAAGTTGTAGGTGAAGCTGATCTTGGAGTTCTGCGTGCAAGGGTATCCTTGCCAGTTGCCGGGGTAGTCGGTGAGAGTAACTCCCGCGTCCTTAATGGCGCCGATGAAGGTGTTGTAGGCGTCAGACTTGAAGTAAGTCATGGTGGATCCAGAGTCAAGAACGACAAGCTCGTTATCAAAGAGGTCAACGTCGTTAAACTTACCAGAAGCTGGGACAGAAAAGTGCTGGTATCCGTCAGTGGGAACTCGGGAGAGAGTCTTCAGAGAGCCAGAGTATCGGCCAGTGTTGATAGCTCCAAAGGTGATCTCAGAGTTGTCGTGGTCGGTACCAGCATCCGCAGTACTACTGAAAGACATTCCGTAGACGTTTCGAGAAATGGCGCCAGACTTCTGGAGCTGGGCGGAAATGGAAGTGGAGGCGTCGCTGTTGACACCGATTCCAAAGACCATGGTGAAGCCACTGGCACTCATGGCACCGGAGTTGACTCCAAACTTGAAACCGGGGGCAGAAGCACCTCCAATGACCGCATTATCAGTGTAGAGGTATCCATCAGCATGTCCCTTACCATAGTCAATGGAGAAAGACTGGCCTGTGGCAGTGCTTGTGGAACTCTTGGAAGGGTCGTACGAGCCATAGGTGGTGCAATCCTGCGCATCAACCTGGCAAGTGTTCGAGTCGTTTTCCCAGACCCAGAGAAACTCGGATCCGGTATCGATACTGGCAGTGATGGTCTGTCCACCGAGAGAGATGTCCACATGGTAAGACATGAGGACATTGTAGAGCTGGGTACTGGGTCCTTCAGCAGCAAAGTTGGGGACCTTGCTCATGGCATGCTCAAGAGAATGCTTCTTGAGGGGAGCGTGAACAAAGCCCTTATGAGCAGGGGCAGCAGCAACAAAGGCCAAGAGAGTGGTGATAGTAGCAAGAGAGAACTGCATTGTAAGAACTTGGTGCTGGTTCGATTGGTTTCTGCTGAAGCAACCCAGACTTGGAGTCCCTATTTATATCCTGGACCGCAAGAGTAGACGGCTGAGTAGACGGCTCCAATATCCATGCCCGTTTGCATTTTTGCGACCAAGCGGCACTTCTCCATTCCGCCCCCGCTTCATTCCAAACAGATTTGATGAATCTACAGTTCACCAAGCGTAACTCAATGTGTTTGACTGGCAGAAACTTGGACACTCGGATATATGTTAGCCTATGTTGAGGGAGACTTGAATGCATGTTAGCATATGATCATAGAGAGTAACTGTCACGCCAAAAAGCTCTCTGAGGCCGGTGGATGAAATAAGCACTGGTACCTCGCTCTGAAATGGTGTTCCATAACGCCGGCTAGGGTGGTTCAGATTGTGCCTCTCGAGATATGCAAACAATGGATTGAAAGTTCCAATAGTGCGGTCCAAGAAGGTAAATAAAGTGGGCGATAACGGTTGGAAGTTTACGTTGAGCTCGTGTGGGGGTAATGTCCATAGTTCTCGCTTCAATCAGGCCAGTATAGATGTACACCACTAGGGAAGGCATGTGAACCAGTAATGTTTTGTTGCTACCTTCTAGTCAATCACTGCACTGTAGCCATACCGGTCTCTTGTGCCCCACCAGTAGCCATGTCCATTAGCGCAATCTGCATCGGGTGTCTCGCGGACCTGAGCTAACGAAACCAGGTACAAACTCTGAACAAAGAAAGAACTGAGACTCAAGGGGTCACCAAAAGGAGACGGCGTTCACGCGGCTCTCACGTCTGCTAAACTCCAAACTGTCGCATTATTTCTCTGAATAAATTTGGGACTTTTTTGACACTTCATGAAGTGCTTTGATCTCTTGGCACCTGAAGGGCATCGCTTGGCAGGGCTATCGTGCAGACAATACAGGTACAACCCCTCGCGAAACCATGCAAGCTTCGAATCTAAACGCTTCGAAATTAAACATTGATTTACGCTTGCAGTGAGGTACCAAGATCCCCTTGGTGCCGTTCGGATTTGGTGGAATGGTAAGGTTCAAGACGTGTCGTAAACATCGTAAAGGCGGGGAGAGGACATACCCGATGCATCGTTGCATCGTTCATACTGTTACCGATACGAATATCACACTGCCACACACGCGGCACCTTTGATTCCATGTCTCGTGCATCCTCCAAAAGTTCGAGAAAGGCCTCCCAATTGTCCAAAAAACCCCTTAAGAGCTGCGCGAATAACAACCAAAGAGCTAGTGTATAAGGCTTGGGGTGCACAGTACATACCAGAGTTCCGTGCTATTTCACGCGCCGGTGCGATTAACGAAGAATCGTGTTTACAGTGGAGCCTTCCCCTTAAAGCTCATTCCAATTGATTATCACACTCCAATCCCTAAGAGGTGCTGCTAATGCCGTCTACACGGGCATAGGGGGATCGACATCTATAGACATCTATAGTACAAGCCGTTACACCATGTCTTCTTCAATAGTAGCCTATACCACCGCATCTATCTACTGGAACTTGTACCAATGAACAAATAGCTTCTCTTATCGCAAGACAATAACCGGGAAGTCTGATATATGGAACCTTGTCAATATGGAAGTTGCACTAATATTGGTCCATCGAAGCCACTCGTCCGATAAAGGCAAGAGTGATACTGATAACAGCAGTTGTTAATCTGGATTAAACAAGCGCTCAGAGTGGCCCCTATCGTATGTACCTGAGTTAGAGACTTCGCTCAACCGGAACAGATTCGATAGTCCTTTCTGTATTTCCCCCTCAATCGTTAGTTCGTAGCAAAGAAATGGGATGAAGAAATCAGTGATTTTTTCGCTGGAAATTATGCAATCAGTCACAAGACAAGTGTCAACTGAAGAATTATTGAAGTCGTATTATTGTATGTAGTGTAGGGGGATTTACCTGTACTGGTACGGTTATATGGATTACCTTGTACGAGTACTCCACTTTTAGTCAACGAAGGAGTGGAAGAAGATATCTTGGCAGGATAACAATGTCATGATAACAGAAGGTCTTATGAAGAAGGAACGCATGGATTACTGATTTTTATACAGAAATACCCCATTCATATCCTCCACAGACTTACCTGGGAATTGTACTTGCTTTTTCCTACGCAGTTGCGAGCCCACCTGCATGAAGATATGCGCCTCTGAACTCTCCACTATTTTCAATCTCACTCTATAGCATTCTCACCAGGAACCAACGCCATGACAGGACGCAAACATGGCTTGAACGAAGGAGACGATAAGACAGTCAAACGTGCCAAGACAGACTCGCAATCTATCGAGGCGAAAAGGGCTTCGATTAATGCCCGAATAGCAAGTCTCAAGGCTAAACAAGCGGCCAAGGAGACTGGCAAAAAAGACACAACCGACAAGAAGGATCCGAAAAGCAGTGTTGCAGACAGACTTGCAAGGATCAAGGAAAAGACAGCAGAGATTCAGCGTAAAAAGCTGGAAAAGGAGAAAGAGAAAGAGAAAGAGAAACCCAGCGAACCGGCAAGGAAAGCAGCAGAGAAACCCAAGAAACCATACGTCGCTCCTGTCATTGGTCTAGATCAAGAGGTACACCCACTGTTGCTCCAGATCAAGGAAGAACAAGAGCTCAAGAAACACAATCCTTATCTTGACGCAAGTGCCGTGCCAGCTAAAAATGATGACTTTTTCGACCCTCAAGTTGATCTGCCTCGAGCACGACGTCCTCGAGCTCTACAATTCAATGCGCCCGGCAAATATATCGCTCAAGCTGAGGAGCTAAGATATGAGGCGAAAATGGAGACCATGCGGCTACAGATGGAGGCCGAGGCCGAGGCCAAGAGAGCGAAACGAGAGGTTGGTATTACTGTCGACGAGCGAAAATACAAGGTAGAAGCGCCTCCGGAGGTGGAATGGTGGGATCTCCCATACGTTCAGACTGATGAAGGGTTTATGGGAGAGCTCAAAACTGACGCCGAGCTGGAGCAGCTTGTTACGTGTTATATTCAGCACCCTGTCATGATCAAAGCCCCATGGGAAGCACATTTACCCCAGGGCCCACTCCAACTACATCTTACGAAGCGTGAACAAAAGCGGATTAGAAAGCTGTCTCGAGCTGAGAAACACAAGGACCAGCAGGATCGAATTCGTCTGGGTCTAGATCCTGCTCCTCCTCCAAAGGTGAAGCTTACCAACCTCATTTCGGTGCTCTCATCTGACAGTATCAAGGATCCTACATCAGTGGAAATGCGAGTACGACGAGAGGTTGAGGCCCGTCGTTTGCAGCATGAGCAGGATAACCAAGACCGAAAACTAAGCAAGGAGGAACGTGCACGAAAAATCGCAGACAAGGCAGAGCGAGACAAACAGACCAAGGGTGTTTTCACAGCACTGTTTCGTATCGAGTCTCTCGCTGATGATCAACACCGATACAAGGTCAACGTTAATGCTCGTCAGTTACATCTCACAGGTATCACGCTGTTGAACCCCGACTTCAATTTGGTGGTTGTGGAGGGAGCCCCGAAAGATGTGCTGCGGTACAAGAAGCTCATGATGAGACGTATTCAGTGGACTGAAGCTGCGCCAATTCGGGAACAGGACGAGGGTATCAAGGAGCAGCCTGATCTCAGCAGAAACAAATGCACGTTAGTGTGGGAAGGTCAACTCTTGGAACAGCATTTCAAAAAATGGACCACAGAAACGACAGAAGATCAGGTTTCTGCGGTGGATCTGTTGAAGCGAAACAAGGTCGAAAACTACTGGATTGCCGCCAAGGGCGCGCATAAATAAATAGCATCACAAGATGGACCTGGTCCGTCCAAAATACATTAATGGAAAGCCACAAGACTCCGTAGGTATAGATACTTCTACTACACGTAGGTACAAATGTTCAAAGTCTCCGCCATAAGGCTATATACAATTATATTTACACGTTTACTCGTTGATCTTGGCGAGAATCTCAGCATCTCGGAAGAGGAGGTAGTCCTATAGTTAGTAAAGTTCATATCATGATCTGAGGCGCTCTGCCTCATGTCTTAAAATCCCACTGGTATCAGTGAGCGCAATGCTGACATACAGTGTTGCAGAATTCATCTAGTCGAGAATGCTGCCACACAATTGTCAGAATATCGCCACGATTCCCACTATGAGATTTGCCAGATTTGCAGTAGTGCCCATCTTCCAATAACTCACCTCATCACCGATCTTGATGGAAGATCCACCGAAAGGAGGGATCAGGACCTTGTCACCGGCCTTGACGGAAGGAGGGACAATGTCACCCTTCATGTTGGGGGCACCGGGGCCGACAGCGAGGACGTTGGCCTCGTTGAGCTTCTCAACGTTCTTCTCGGGAATGTAGATTCCAGAGGCGGTCTGAGAAGCAGCCTTGATTCGCTGGACGAGAATTCGGTCGAGCAGAGGAGCGAGAGACTTGACGTTCTTGATGGCGGAAGACATTGTCGATTTTTGGTGGTTGGGTAGATGTGGGGAGAAAAGCACATTTATAGTTGTGGGCGTGGAAATTTCTGGATCTTTGGAGGTTAGGGTTCGTTCGTGGGTTTCGGTTTCTCAAAGCCAAGGTCCAAAATTGTAGCTTGTGGCAACCCAAATATCTGGTCTAGAGATACGCCCTGTGGAGTAAACATAAAAGGGGCGAATTCAACTCAAGTATTCTCTTTGAATAAGCATCTATTGTACTTTGGTGTTTTTCCTACCATAAAGACCCAAATTTCATTTCCCATGAGTGCACGTAAAACTGTGGCCCTCCTAAACGACCCGAACCTTACTGCATTTCAATCTTGTACGAGTACAGGGATCATTCTGGTGGCGGTAAAATGCACCGCGCAAGTGAACTTGTGTGTGCAGTTGGGGTGAATGCAGCCGCCATTCTTTTTCTCAACTGCCTTAATATGGACTCTCTAAGCTCTATCGAGTCAGCTTCCAGATTTTCGTACATCATTCGTGCCTTCCTCTTCCCCAGATTATAGTGCATCCCACTGCGGCTTTTGACGGTTGACTCACTAATACTGAGCTGAATTGGCTCAGAATGCGTCCGGGCTTGTTCCGGCATGGTAACAGCACCCGTACAATACACCACAAACACATGATACCTCTATACAGCCATGCTGGCACTGTTACTCATACACACTATTACAACATATTATTAAATGATTACCAAGTCTAATCAGCTGGGCTGTCTGTTGCCCAATCGTCTCAGCTGCTTCCGCTCCTCGTTTCGAGCCAGAAACTTGGAAGTGCTGGTAGTCACAGGAGCCTTCGGCACAGCAGGAGCCTCCTGGAACTTGTAGGTCGTGCTTCCGTACGCCGTAGGGAGCTGCTGCTGCTGGGGCGATGAATACATAGCATTGGAGTGGCCCACGTAATCAAAGTAGGGCGAGCCAGGCTGAGCAGCGTTAGTAGGAGATCCAAAGGCTGCAGCGCCGTTGTTGATGTTGGGCGTGCCAGGGTTTGATCTAGCGGCTGCGGCTGCGGCTGCTGCGTGCCCAGGACCAGTGGAGGTGGTTGTGTGGGTGATGGCAGAGGCTGCAGCGGCATTGGCGATGGATGCATTGTGCTGGGCAGCAACAATCTCTCTAAACTCGCCATACTCGGCAGCCTTAGAGATGGCTCTGATCCACTCTGAAGATCCGTTGCTGTCCTCGATGTAGTAAACTCGCTGTTGAACCTCCAGAGCAAACACGCCTCCGCCATTCTTTCTATCGGGGTAGTCCCGGATACCCACGTAAGGAGACATCAGATCAATCTCCACTCGGATGCGCTTGTCGTCCATAGACACTACCAATGCTCGACACAATGTAGTCACGAGGAAAATTCGACGCTTCTTTTTGGGTCCCGTGAAGAACTTGGAGAGTCGTGTGTGATGTTCTTTCTCCTCGTCTTCCTCCTTTCGACTAGTGGCTGTACAGTAGATGTGGCCGAGCTTGAGGATTCGCTCATCGTGAGCCATCATCAAGCCAGCAAATTCAGCATCAAGCTGGGAAGCAGCAGGCAGGAGAGGGGGATTATCGAGGTTGGTTCGAGGAGGCTTTCCAGATAGTTCGGTGGCATGCAGAACCTCAGCCTCCTCGTCGTCCTCGTCATCCATCATGGCCTGAGTGGTATCACCAGGTTGAACAGATGCAACGGTGCTGTCACCGGCATGAGCTGCGGGGGCAGGGGCACTGGGAACTGCCGAGGCAACAGAAGGAATGCCGGGGGCCGCAGCAGGTGCTGGCGTACTCTGTGCGTTAAACTGCTGCTGTTGCTGGACCTCCTTGTGGCCAGGCAGGGCCTGGTCCTCGGGCAACACCATCGACTGCACATGCTGGGTCTGGGGTGAATCTTGAGTCGGGACAGGAGGAGCTGAAACCGGGGTGGGACCAGTCACAGGTTCCGCTGGCGGAGGTGAAGCAATGGTAGCGGCAGCAAGAGCGGGGTTGGGGAATCCCCCGGGCATCGAAGATGTGGCAGGGGCAGCTGATCGGAACTGTCTAGATGCCATCCCTCCACCAGCGGAGCTGGTTGCACCGTTCGATGCAGCGATAGCAGCCGCAGGGCTTGCTGTGGTGGGACTGGGGGACGACTTGTCAGGGCTCTGTAATCGCTCTGTGGAAGAGGAAGGGCCAGTCTGGCCAGCACGCCGAGGAGCTGTTGTTTTAGTCTGCAGGTTGAGAGAAGTGTTGGAACCATTCTTCTTGCTCGCTCCTCCAGAGTTTGTTGGGCTCAGATCATTGTCCTTCTTGGCGAAAGGAGCCGAGGGCTTCATGGCCAGAGCTGCAGCGGCTGCGTGTGCACTCTGTTTAGCCTGAGCCTCCTGTCTTGCCCGGTACTGCTGCTGCATGGCCTTGTAGTTGGGAATCTGCCGAGGAGCCATTGGCTGCACCTGGGTGGAAGGGACATGAGGCGGCATGGCGGCCTGTCGAGCCATGGGGTTGGAAGACTTGGCAGAGGGGCGGTAAGGCTGCAGCTTTGGGTGGGCACCCTTCCAGATTGCCTTTCGGTCGTTCCAATCGATTCCTTCAAAAAATGGATGACTCTTGATCTGATCCATCTTGAGACGCTGGCGGGGATTGACAACAAGTAGACGCTTGATGAGGTCACGGGCCACAAAAGGAAAGCCAGGAGGATACGACATCTGACACTTTACAATCTTCTGGAATGTCTGGTACTCATTGCCAGCCTTAAAAGGAGGACGACCCGCCAGCATCTGGTACAGAATGCAACCAAAAGCCCAAAAGTCGGAAGACTTTCCGGTTGCCTTGTCTGTCAGTAGCTCTGGAGAGACATACTCGGCAGTACCCACGAAGGAGTGTGCCTTGACATCGTCAGGGTACTTCTCGGTCACGGTTCCATCAGCGTCCTTCAGAGGCTCCATGAGCTTGGCAGTACCAAAGTCTGTAACCTTGATTCGCATCTTGTCATCCAGCAAAATGTTCTCGGGCTTCAGATCACGATGAACGACACCCTTGGTGTGCATGTAGTCAATTGCGTCGAGAAGTTGGGCACCATAGTACTTGGTGCACTCCTCATTCAGTGATGTTGTTCGCTTGATCAGAGAAAGCAGCTCACCATTAGCGGCATAATCCAACACAAAGTAGAGCGAGGACTCATCCTGGAAGGTGTAGTATAGTCGCACAATACCAGGGTGATCGCCGAGTCGGTTGAGTGTGTTTTTTTCAATGTTGACGTACTTAACCTTCTTCTCCTTGATGATGTGTCGCTTGTCAAGGACCTTGATCGCATACTCTCGCAGCGTGTGTCGGTCAATGGCTGCTCGTACCTGTGTTAGTTGGGGTTTCTTAGTTTATCCTTAATTGGTATCATGGTTGTAATCTCCCAATCCAATGCAAGATTCTGCAATACTTACTGTAGAGTAACTACCCTCACCGAGGGGACGGCCAAACGAGAAGTCGTTGACCCCTTTTCGGATGATCTTTGTAGTGGACTCGCCAGATGGAGTCACCTCAGTCTTAACGGCCGTGGCAGCGCCCTTCTCCTTCCACTCCTCAGTGGTCTTGGGCAGCTCAGATGATGCCTTGGTAGCAACAGGCGAAGAGGCCTTGGGGACTTCAGGGGCAGCGTGTGTAGGAGCGGGTGGTTGCTGCTGGACAGGCTGGGTCTGAGGAATCGGGGGTCGAGGCGACACAGGGGATCCGGAAAGAGACACGGGGGAGGTAGCGGGGATAGACACCTGAGGCCGTGCCTTGACATTGTGGGCTGTGTGAGCACTTGAGTGGGCAGTGACACTGTCGTTGTTAGTGTACTGAGGCTCGTAACCCCGCGCCAACTGGGGCTGGGAATGCTGCTGAACATGTGT
The DNA here is from genome assembly GCA_900519025.1 of Yarrowia porcina. Lineage (NCBI taxonomy): Eukaryota > Fungi > Ascomycota > Dipodascomycetes > Dipodascales > Yarrowia > Yarrowia porcina. The sequence continues at coordinate 756,539 of ULGT01000001.1, forward strand.
GCCTGGGGCCACATGGATCGTGACCGGGGGCTGTGTCTGTGAAGGAGGTTGAACCTGAGGAGGTGATGCAGGCTGCGCCTCTCTGACCTGGGCTTGCTGCTGAGCGTGTTGTTGAGCAGCATGGGCCTGAGCCTGGGCCTGGGCCTGGGCTTGAGCCTGTTTCTGAGCCTGGGCCTGGGCCTGAGCATGGGCGGCAAGCTGGGCCTGTCGCTGCTGCTCATACTGTTGACGCTGAAGCTGCTCCTGTTCCAATTCCAACTTTCGCTGATGCTCCAGTTGTCGCTGTTGTTGCAGTTGCTCCTGCTCCTGCTCAAACTGCTGTCGCTCAAGCTGCTGCCGTTCGTACTGCTGTCGCTTGTGGTCTTGTTCGAGCTGTTGAGCGTACCCCTGAGCGTATTGCTCTTGAGCAGAGTAGTCGCGAGTCTCCTCGAGGATTTCCCGGGAGTCTTCGTACTCGTAGTCGTCATCCAACTCCTGGTCGGGCTCGTCGGGGTTGGGTTCCTCGGCTCGGTTCTGAAACGCGGTGCTCATGCGTCGGGGGTCATGGTGTAGTCCGAGACCCAGTCCTGCATGCTGCTGCTGCTCCTCCTCGTAGTCGCTGCTTGCTCCGTCGTTCGTCAGGTGCATGTTGGCCAGGCGTTGAGAGGTCTGGTCGTTGACGTGCTCGTGTTCGGTGTTCTCTTCCATGCTCGTGTGCGGCTGCTGTTGTTCCCACCCAAATTGAGTTGCTACTTGGGGAAAGTTTGCGGGCGTGTGGGAGGGTGCAGCACCAGCGGCAGCATGGGCAGGAGCAGAGCCAACGGCAGGGGCAGTGTGGGAAGCGAGGGATGAGCCAGCACCTCGACCAGGATCCAAAGTTCGGCCAGGGTCGAGGGTTCTGCCGTAGAAGCTGTTGTTACTTGCAGGGTCGGCGGCAACGTTGGACCGGTCAGCGGCAGGAGTGTAGGGCTTGTCAGGGACTCCGTAGCTGCCCTGAGGTACGGCACCAGATACAGTAGAGCCACTGGAGACGTTTCTGGACGATTGGCCGCCATGGGTCAAGTTGGCTGTCGAGTTTCCAGGGGCAGTTGCAAATGACTGCTGACTAACATTTCCCATGTGCGTTTGTTGTGACGTCACCGACTGCATGCTAGTATTGGCGTGGGCATGGGAGTGATGAAGTGAGTGGGGGTGTTCTTCCATGGCCGGCGAAGTCGGGGCACTGCTTCCAGCACTGGAGTCTCCTCGACGCTTGGAGTTTCGTCGACCTAGTCCCGTGAGCGAGCTTAGAGCCTTGGACGAGCCCGAAAACCGCTTACTGAGGCTGTGCCGCATGCCATGGTGCTTTTTGGGCGAGGAAGGCTCGTCGTGGTGGCCCTCTCGGGTATACGAAGACGTTGGCTGGAGATCGATAGACGACTGCGACGGGTGCGACCGATGGCCCTGCTGGGGGGGAGCAAAGGCACCCGGCATGTTTGCGTACGTCTGCGGAGGGGACTGCTCGTCGTCGGAGCGGTTCAGGCCCATTGACCGCGAGTACGATTTTGCAATCGACGGGGCGGGCATAGCTGTTTTTGCGCTTGCTGTTTTGTGCGCAATTGCGTTGCGTGGGTGTATGTAGAAGGGAGCCTTTTTGCGATGGATATGTGCTGTATGTTTGTTGTGGGCCGACGATGCGCGATACCAGAGTTTGCTGGGAGAACGGTTTGGGTGAGAAGGAAGTCTCGTGGGGGTTGTATCCTTGAAGGTGATTGATGGCTGGCTGGTGTTACTTTTCGCCCTGATCTTTTTTGGTGGGCTATATAATACTGGGTCCTCTACTTACATCAACACTGGCAGACTGTTTCTCCAGCAGTAGCTACTTGAAGGGCTCTTAGGCTCAATATGGCTGATTATGGACAGGACTCCCTTATTGTCCCATCCATGCATGCAGGCAATGTGTACTTTGGTTTTGGCCACAGGTCAGAGGCTCTTGGTCGAGGGTCTTAGTTTAATATTTGGTACCCCATTCAGGGTGACTGTCTGCCCCTTCCACCCCTCTTACTCATGTTTTTCACACGCCATTACGCCTCCACTCTCATCAATCTGGACACGTCACCACACTGTGTTTCTGCCGTGTTGTTGTTGCCAGACCGTGTGAACTTTGGAGTCAGTTGAGTTATGAACAATGTGGACCTTCATAACCCGAGTTGAAACAGCTGGCTATATAATATATGGATGCGTGAATTTCGACAGGTGTAGGGTGATGTCATAATCCAAAAACGACTGGTGGTGTGGCAGCATCCATCTGGCCCATTTCATTGAGACAAGTCTCCAATACAAATGCGCTCATTTCTCCACTCAACAGCAAGTCTTGGACATGCAGCACGGCTGGACGGGCACGTGACATTGCCGCCTGCCTTGCTATTATTGTCATCTCCCTGCATGGACGTGCATTTTTCGAGAGGCTGTAGATGTGCGTGAACGTGGTGTGGGGCGTGATAGTCGCTTCATGGAGTGTCAGGAGCCGTTGCCTGATCTATTTTTTAGTTTCAAGCGTTTTTTTAGTATCCAGTGTCTAGTTTTGGTGGTTGTCTGTCTTGCTTTTCAACGCATTCTCGCGTGGCTCGCTGCTATGACGTCGTGGCCCGTAACAATATGTTTGTACACGCAAATAGCCGAACCTAATTTATGCCGAAACCAATTCTTTGACAAACACAGCAGGAACTTCTACACTTGGACAAGACATTTTTCTAAAAATACGAATGCAAGACGTGAAGTGGACAGAAAAAGAAATTAGTATGGCTTCATATTATTCAAGAGGCATTGGCCCGCTCCATTATCTTTGGACAGGCGGTAATTGACTAATCACTAGCCGAAAATACCCCCTCGCCTCCTCTTTTTCAAAATCAACGTCGTAATTTATTGATATTATCAACGTGCAAGTTCTATTACGGATGTGCCGCCGATCCAGCAATGTTCCACCACCAACAGAGAAGTGGAAGTCCAGCCCATTAAAAGCCGCATCAGACTAAACGATAATCATTAGAGTTGCAATGCAAAGTTCAAGGAGCAAGTGTCTAGGGGTAGCAGTGTTCTTCTTTTGGAAGTCTCTCATATAGCTGTCGGAGTGGATATCGGGTAATAAAGAATTACAGATTGGTGCACTTTTTTTCGTTTTCCTTATCAGACGAATATTAACAGTGTTTAGGTAACCCAGTTGTGTCTCCCATTGTCTCCACCTTAAAGTTCTAGACTCACATTAAGCCGTCCAGATTACGCATGTCCTACTTTGACCTCTGAACAAGCACTATCAGCCCCACCGTATCCAAAAAGAGACGGACAAATTGCCAATAAACGCTGAAACAGGAAACAGCCGTCCCTGATTTGGTGATCTGCTACATTTGCTCGACGATACCGTCTCACTCTCGAGATTCAGAGATACCAGAGATACCAGAGTCTCAGTGACACAAAAACCCGATACCCCCCCACATTGCTAGAATGTTGAAACCAACGTTCATTGAACCAGCACCGCTTAAACTGGAGGAGCTAGCAATTGACCACAACGTTCCCCACTTTAGACAGTCGTCAAAGTACTACAATCCGCACCCTCAACAGCTAGAGTTCAGAGGAACCTCGTTTGTTTCGCTACTACGAGCTTTGGACGGTCGCAATCTAGAAGAATCTCCAAAATCCACACCTTGTGCTTCCCCTGAAGTCGATAACTACTTTGCACCTTTGGTCGTCAAGAAACAGCGAAGAGACCGTGAGATGAGCTCGTTCGATACCCTGGAATCTTCGGAGAGCATCGGAATGTCTCCTCCGATGATCAACTCAACCAGTCCCATCACTCCAGAGTCGTCTGGAATTCACAGTACCATTGCAGGAACTACCCCTTTCGTCACACGGAAACAGCCTATACTAGGCCGGGTTTCTGTCAGCAGTGGGGGGCACCCAGTCAAAAAGCTATTCATGGCTGACATCTGGCAGGATGAGGATCCTGAAGCTCCCGAAGTAGTTAATGTCGTTCTAATGGATTCAGGCAGTACTGCCGTGGCTACCCCCAGCCCAAACAAGACTGTATCTCCTTCAGATGCTCTTGACATGATGATCAAATATGGAGGGAGGGATGCCAGGATCTACCAGGACGGCACTGCAACGGCCGAAATAACAACCTCAAACCCCAAACGCCACCGTGACCAGTGGAAAGCAAAGTGGAGTGATACCAAACGGCACAGCAAAGATTTCTTTAAGAAAGCTAAAAGAGGCCGAGGAGGGGCAGCCACAAGTAGAAGTGACTACTCCGGGTCTGTCTCATCCTTCATTGGAGGAGCCAGCGATAGTGCCGACGGAGCTAGCGCTAGCATGAGCGGGGTCAGCGGGACTAGCGAAGCCAGCATGGTTAGCGGGCCCTGTGAGTCTAGTGGCAGCAGCGGGGCCAGTTGTGCCAGCTCTTCCAAGGACGGTGCTAACAGCCCCATCTGTGTCAACTTTACCAACTTCAGTGGAGCCTACTCCTATCAGGACATGGTTACCGCAAGTGAAGGAACTCCAAGAGCCTGTCATTCTGATCATTTCGGAAGCCTGGAAGATGGTAAAAGTAATGAGGATGGTGGGGAGCTCGAGTTGACCACCTCCTACGAACGTTTGTTCGAGAAAGAATCGCTCCGCACCAAATTTTGGAAGGTGTTTAAGAAGGAGGCCTAATTACGAAGGGCAAAGGACTATCTACATGTACGAAGTACTGCGCTCTGGTAAGTATCAGTACTGGAAGGAAAAAAGGGGGAAAAGTAAATAAATAGCAATATACGTGCAAGACTATTTGGGCAGGTAGATCCTTTGATGATATGCGATTTTGTTATATGCAGTTCAGTATTACTCCTCGTAGACAATCTGCTTGTCAGTCTCCACGAAGTTGTTGAAGAACTCAATGAACAGCTTCTCCAGATAGTAAATATCCTTGGATCCTCCTGTTTCTCGAACAGAATGCATGGAGAGCTGAGGGTTACCAATGTCGATAGATCGGAGGCCAAGCTTAGATGCGAGCATGGGGCCAATGGTGGAGCCACAGGAAGAATCGTTCTTGACGACAAACTTCTGCATTGGCAGGTTTGCCTTCTCGGCAATTTTCTGAATGAGCACCATACCCACTCCGTCGGTAGTGTATCGCTGATTTCCGTTGATCTTGATGACAGGGCCTCGGTTCATATCGGGTCTATGGGCTGACTCGTAGGAGGTGGGGTAATTGGGGTGGAAAGCATGGGCCTGATCAGCGGACAACAGGAAGGAGCTTGCGAGGGACTGGTAGTTGATGGAGATGTCAGATCCGTCGTTCTGGCCGGGGGCACCTGCCAGTCTACTAAGAACAGCGGGCAAAAAGTTTGAATCGGCACCCTGGTACGAAAGAGAGCCAACCTCCTCGTGGTCGAACAAGCCAATCACTCGGATAGATTCGTCATTTTCCACTGTATCCAGGGACTTGATGAGAGCCTCGGTGGCGCAGTAAGAGGAGACCTGGTTGTCTAATCGAGGAGAGAAGATGAACTCATCGTTGAGACCGCCAATGCAGGACTTTTGAGTGTCGAAAAGGTACAGCTCAAAGTTGTCAATCTGCTCGGGAGTGACGTCAAGCTCCGAGGCAAGCAGACCGAGAAGAGCTGGGTCGTGGCACTGCTCCAGAGACTGGTGGGCCGTGGAGTCCTTCTCGGCATCCGTTGCGGGTTCCTCATCCTTCTTCTGGTTCAGGTTCTTTTCCAAAAGACCAAGTACAGGGGTCAGGTGCTGCTCCTTGTTGAATTCAAACTTCTCCATGACAGATCGGTCCAGATGAATGGCCAGAGTAGGGATCTTAAGGATGGGTTTGTCGACCTTGACCAACTTGATCTGAGACTTTCCAGTAGCAGGATCCTTGACAAACACTCGGCCTGCCACAGACAGATCTCGGTCGAACCAAGAGTGCCAAATTCCACCTCCATAGCACTCAACTCCGATCTGAAGAAAGTTGCCACTAGGGCTTCGTTTGGAAACAGGCTTGACTCGGAAAGTGGGCGAATCGGTGTGAGCACCAACAATAGCCATGGGGTTTCCAGGCTTCCACTTTCCTCCGACAGTAAAGGCCACAATGGAGGATTCGTTTCGAGTGACAAAGTATCGTCCATTGGGCTCAATGTTCCAGCTAGCCTTCTCCTTCAGCTCCTTGAATCCGTTCTTGACAAGACGGGCTCGCACGTCATGTACAACATGGTAGGGAGTGGGGCAGGCGTTGACAAAGTCAATGAAATCGTTGGCGGCAGTTTTGAAGTGCGACATTATTGTTGACGGACGACACAGGCGGCTCATGGGGGCTTAAGTAACGTTCACTCCAGTGCCGTGTGATATGGGGTGCATATCCCCTTACCCTGTCTATCTTATCCACCAAACGGCTTGATCTGAGTGCTGGGGTGAGTTGAGAAAGGTTATGAGCTGGGAACATGGCAAAGTGACGTTTTTGTATGTTTCTATACTAACTTGAGGAACGTTTTCTCTGGCCCAGGTGGCCCATTATGATGTTGTTTAAAATGTCTGTTTCCGGACTCCGAAACTCAAATTCTGTCACATCTCATGGCCAATGCGTTTCGCAGTGTTATTTAATATATGGCCCAACTCACAGGATGAGTTGTAACTAGGAAGTATCTCCATCTCATATGGGGATATCACGTGGTAATTGTCACCTGGTGACTGCCACGTATTCCCATATATTACAATAGTTAAAGACAATTATCACTTTATCACCTTTTAGACGGAGATCACCGCTCAAACCAGCTCCGTAATCGTTCATGAATGATCCTCTGGCGACTCCTTCCGTCTCATGTGCTTTACACGCGTACCTGTATCCTATCTGTAGTATTTGGTCAAGTATTTGGTCAAGTATCTTCGATAAATGGTTCTTGTACAGTATCATGTTAAGTTAAGATTCTCACGTGACTTTTGGACACGAACTTGGTTCCCTCAAAGTGCATAACGCGACATCCATCTTTCGCGACAGACACATCATGGTGAGTACAACAAACAGGGTACTGAGAGCCCATCAGGGGCTTGAGAGCTCATCGGGGGTTTGAGAGCTCGTCAGGAGCGCTTGATTGCGTCGCTGATGGATTTTGGGATCAAACTGGCTGGTGAATCCTACCTACCTGGTACCTATAACGATGAACGTTCGTCATGCCGCCAGTTGTCCTTTTCAACTAACCTAACACAGCTCGATCAATTAGTTGGTGCCGGTATGCTCGCCGTGGCTACCGTTGTTTTTGTTTACTACAGTTCGTGGACTTTCATCCTTGTGAGTATTGTTATGACATGATTGCTGTCACACCCATTTGGTACACTCGCCAATAGATCAAAGGTTCCGATCTCTGGGGCGTGTTTGGCTCTTGCAATGGGTACACAGCCCTTTGAGAGTGTTATTCGACTCCTTTTGACAGCCCTTTGAGTGTGCCGTTCGACTCCTTTCGACAGCCCTTTAAGAGTGCCATTCGACTCCCTTTCTAACCCAGCCTTTTGTGGATGAGTCGCACTTCCTGCACCAGTTCTTCCCTCCTCGAGTTTGGGCCATTCGAGTCCCCGTTATTCTCCTGGTCATTGCTTTCGGCATTGTCGGCACCTTTGTGAGCTCCGTCATGATCAAGCAGGCCGAGAAGGAGAAGAAGAAGCTTGCAGCCAAGAAGTCCACCTAGGAAACACCCTTGTTGCGTGGAACCCGAGTATATACGTGACAAATTAATTAGATGTGATATTGTATGAGTTTGTGTAGGATACCGTTGCTTGGAGGTCTGTATTTCTAGGTGGGTAAATGTAAAAGTACTACAAGTTCGTGGTTACACTTGTGATGATGTGGCAGCTCCGTTTCGTCACTTTTTGTTGCTTTTCCGGGGCTCGCCAAAAAAGGAGTGCCAATTTCTGTATATTCAGGTCATCAAGGATGCATAAAGTGGCTTCAAGCTTGTTCGGGAGAAATGATCTCGTGAGCACTTCGAAACCTTGGAACAGAGAGAGACGAGCGAGGGATGTCAGATCTCACCATCATCTTTATTCCACTGTTCAATTGACTAAATGAACGGGTTATGTCTTTTTTTAATCACCCCAATATGACGTCATGCACTTGCACAGTATGTACCGTACAGTATTGTAAGCGATTACTGGTGTCGTACAAGTACATACTTATACAAGACTATATACCCCATAAACCAAAGTTTTGACGCGACTGGGGATGGGGTCATGGTGTACAGTGAATACGATAGTCAAGTCCGAGACAGACAGAGTGCGTGGTGAGATCTATAGTGTACCTAGGTGTACTTGTACATACTTTGGTTGATGCACGCACGTATAATAGTGGCCACCAATAATGCTATTACAAGAAACCACACTGGCTCAGCGTCATGAATGTACGGTCGATTAATACTTGACCAGAGATAATCCCGAAGGCGTGATATCCGTGCTGCAGGCGCGTGGTCACACCAACGGCGTTAACTCTGCGCGCCTGTCTTAAAAGCCTCGTACTGTTCGTTAAGTCGGCTTTTCGCTATAATGTGTGTGTTTTTCCCAAACGGGCATCTCGGAGCCTATTCTTGAAATGAAACCCAATAACTCTATCAGGTGACATTGAGAATTCTATTGGTATAATAGTCCAGGCTGATGGAGGGATTTAGATATTTGCAGTTCGGAAGTCCAGTCTGGAGCTCAATCTGGCTGTGGAGGGTTGTGCGCCAAAGATACCGATGTCTGTCAAGTTTTGTCGGTACTGTAGCCATCAGGGAAAGGACCTTGGACTGGCCAATGAGCACCACTCACAACCACCAAATAGTCCCTATAGAGCCACCTAGAGCCACCAACAGTTCCCCACTTGTGTCGAGACCTGTTGCCACAGCTCCTACACAGCGGAAAAGACCTACACGACGGAAAAGACCCCATTCCGTCCTCCGTCTCTGTAGTTGGTTTCATCCAGCCCATTTTTCAGAGAGGTAAAACTCAGCTGGTGTGGCAACAGCCTCCGATGGCTATCGCCACGCGTGCACTCCCCTCTACGCCTACACCAAACTAATTCTTCTCCGGGAAATCTGAATACCGCTTCCTTCGTTTTTTTGATCCTTCAGCAGTTTGAATTCCAACTCAGTAGGCTCTGCTCACGAGCCTCTCGAGAGCCAGAATCTTATTGGATAACTCCCAGAAAAGAGTCGATGCTTCGACACCGTTGAGCCCTCCATGTGGGGCTACGGTACCGGTACGATACTACTTGTATTTTGATCGCCTCGTGCTCACGATAGAATACGATAGATCGGATGTATGGAGCCTGTGCTGTGGTGTACCTGCCAAGAACTGGGGCTCAATGTTCAGTATTATCGCTATTGGGCTTGGTTTTTCGTTTCTTACGACACATGGAAATGCTTAGACTGCTAGAGCCTCACCAACGGGTACCATGACTGGGGTTTATACAGCACGCGCCTCATGTCGCGGACAAAGGGCTCACGCTAAGAGAGATACACTTGTGGTTCCAGACGTGATTCAAAGTTGGCCTGCCTCGCACATAAATCCGAGAATTGTACTTGTATGGATGGTGGGGAAAAGACTGTGCTTGTATCCATTGAAGGGTCAATGAGACACCAAGGGGTGTTGGTGGGTTCCATACTCTCCAGTTAACCCTCCTTGACCCTCCTTGGTAACATGACAACAGCTACCCAATCTTCGCCACAGATGCTCGATCTTGCTGACGTTAGCATTTAGCAACCGAAAATACTCTCAGGGCGGAAGCACGGGTCTTCGGTAGCCGTGCTGAACGTACCTGAGCCGCAGTTTGGGAGAATAAATTCGGCGTATCAGGTCTACTGCAGCGTCTCTTAGTTGGGAGAGGTTAAAGAATGACCCTTACAGATGGTTGGCACTGGTCCAGCACTTGAAAGATAGCCCTTGGGGAAGGGCAATATCCACATCTCCAACACTGGCGTTGGTAACACAGTCCACAGTCCACTTGTCCTTTTTCCCCTTTTTTTGCTGAATTTTTGTTGATTTTTTGTTGATTTTTTTCCTCTCCTTTTTCCCTTCTTCATAGCCAAGCATTCTTTTGTTGCCCCAAGCAGCAGTTGTGTTCGTATCCTAATCAGCCGCACACGTGCAACTTGTTTTACTCCTGTCCAACTGAGCTAGAGGTCGATGCGCCGTTTAGCACTTAGCAATTGCGGTATTAACCGGTTTGGATATGCATGGCAAGGTTCACTCATAACTAAGCCGCTCTACCGCATCATGTGTGCGGCATACGGTAAAAGACACCTCAAGAGAGAGTACAAAAAAATGCAAGTCCGCCACCAGAGTCGACAAAACAGGTTGGCCACATTTTCCATTCCTCGCGGGGCAGCCAAACCTCCCCCTGTTTGCTCCGACTAGCTCACCTTGCTACCCTGCTAAATCCATGGACTTAAAGCTGTGTTGTGACCAGTAGTCGACTTTTTAGTGCCGCTACAAGTAGCCACGCGGTCAGTTCTCCCTCACGTCTGTGTAATGCTCCTTTGCAGCCTACAAGCAAGACCCAATCTGATTGCGGTATTTGCCAAGAAGCGATTAATCGAGATGAATTCTGTGCGTGGCGAGGTGGGCTCCATGTTTACTTGGCTGTGGTGACCAAGAATATCCATTTTCGTATTTTCCAATTTTTTGCCAAATTCGTTTTATTTCTTTGCATTTTCCTTGTTAGCCCTCACTGGGCAAAACCCGGACTTTGTTGGTAAGACGGCCAAAGTCTAAACCGTCTCCCCTTTGGCCAAGCTTCCCATCTGCGCTCCTCATCTGCGGGGGGATGTAGCTATTTGACCTATAGAGTTTCCCTTCTTTTGTCCGAGGGAGAAAGACTGGAAGCCTAAAGGGTACTAAAGGCTATTGCGAGTGTTTTTTACTTTTTTAGTTATGTCCGCCAAATAGCCAAAATGCTGGATATCGAATAGCTTTATATATACTCTGGGGGACCATCAGCGCCTCGCCATCAGAGAAGAGACATCTCATGAAAGTGTGATCCCAGAAAAACAAAAACACCAGCACACAAGATCAAAAAGAAGACTCTCACCATCATGCCTGACGCTCGACTCTCTATATCTTCTCTGACCAACCAGGAGCCCTCCAAGGCTTCTTCTTGTACTGGATCTTGCCACCAGCAGATACTCCCCGAACATCATTACCCCCACACTCCTCCATCTCCCTCGGATGATGAGCATTCCCCCAGTCTGAAAAAGCGACGCACCAACTCGGGCTCCTCGCAAGACCTCCACTACCCTTCTACTCAGCATGTTCCTGTTTCCAACTGCCGAACATGTACTCTTCCAAGTGTAGTGGGTCTGGGTCTACCTACTCCTTCGCATCAGCATCAGCACCATATCCAACAACAACACCCTCACCCGCACCAGCACCCCCACCCACATGCGCACCAGCACCCTCTCCAGCATCCTCCGTCTCCTTCGCCTTCTTCGCCCGAGACTGAGGCACGAATCCCTTCTCCTGTGGCTCTTTTGACCTCGCTCGCACAGCCTCATGTATTTCCTCCCAATTACCGGGCTCCCGGCCCCGGCCCCCAACCCCCAAACATGGGCTACTACGGTGGTCCCCCCCAGGTGCCTCAGGTGCCCCAAATGCCCGTGGGTCAAATGGCCCAGGTGCCCCAGTACTACCCTCCCCAGCAGCAGTACTACTACCCCACATCTATCCCCCAGCCCATGCCTCATCCCACCCGAAGAAAGAAGCAGTGTCCCCAATGCCTCAAGTTCTTCTCCAACCTCGCTACCCACAAGTCGACGCATCTCAGCGAGGTGGCCCGGCCCCACACTTGTACGGAATGTGGCCGAGGCTTTGCACGACCCAATGATCTCTTCCGACATCTCAAGTCGCACCGGGGAGACGCCCCCTTCCGATGCCCCTTCTTCATGACCAAGGAGCATCAGGACGATAAGAAGGAGCCTCTGTGCCACCAGACGGGAGGCTTTTCGCGTTGTGACACGTACAAGAACCATCTCAAGGCCATGCACTTTGAGTATCCTGTTGGCACTAAGAAGAAGGATCGAAACGGCCAGAGCGGCTGTTGTCGAGCCTGTGGAATGCATTTCGACAATGTCGATGATTGGGTCTCATCCCATGTGGAGACTCGGCAATGCCGATTTTTCCAATAGTTATTTATTATAGATTATTGACCAGTTACAAGTATTCATCGTAAGACTCCAATTGTTCACCGTAAACTCCAAGTGTTCACCGTAAGTCCCAAATGTTTGTAAGCACGGCACTTGGGTGTACCAAGTGTTAGCCTAGTCCATATCTCGGAGTTATTTGACAACGTAAGCTTTCTTGGCGCATCTAACTTTCGAGTAGAGTTTAGCAGTGAGGCTGAATCAGATGAGAGAAATGAAAAGTCTTGCTGTGAACCCAGCAAAGACAGCGGAGCTCCGAAAAAGTGACGGAGGAGATGAACCGTCAGCCCCAATATGAGAGAGTTACAACGGCCCAAGTTCAGACATTGGTCACGTGACCTCGGCCCGAGTTTCACACTCTTCTTTTATTTGCTGTCAAATCGCCCTGGCCGGTATCTGTCATCTTTGAGCCATTTTCCTGCTCTGTCAGCCGCCCTCAGATCCAGCTGCGTTAGACTCACAGTCCATGCGCTCTTGTGATGATACACACATACGGACGTGCGATAGGGTTCTGCCTGCGGCTAAGTTGAAGCCCGGATACAAGACTGTTAGGGGCGTATGAAGAAAAGCAGAAAAAAAACACGTTAGAGTGAGGTCATTTAAAAAAGGTCATGTTGATGACATAGCCATGGAAAGCCACACTCTCAAACGAGATGAAAAACATGAAATAAAATACCAACGAAAACTTGCAGCCGGCTTATTCGCGTTTCTATTCGCGTTTCTATTCGCTCCCGGCACTCGGGCACGGCTGAGCTCCGAGCCCCGATAGTGAGACAAGGAGGGGCGAGGCCGTGCGAAATAAAAGTTCACATACCCACGCACCCTCGTTCATAAACGGTACAAGCCATCACCTTAAAGCGCTGGGCGATCTAATAATACAAGATACTTCCTAGTCCCCTCATAATCCTGCCTCCCCATCAAGTAAAAATGGTGCTAACGGTTTCCCGGCTGTAACACGACGTCAATCCAGCCATGGTTAATGTGCGCAGAAAAGTACATCCGACACAACTTCAAACAGTCTCTTTGCCAACGTGGAAGCATGTATTTATAACAAGAGTAAGCTGGAGGTTACTGCAACTATGATCACCTCAACAACTATCAATCTACCAGGTAGAATCACAAAAACATCACTTCATACAGTGGGCTCTACTATGCCAGTAGAAAAGAACTGGGAATATCGTACGGAGTCCCCAACAATTCCATGCACCGTATCCGCTTGAATCTTGGCAGGGCACCCCTAGAAAACGCGCACGTGACCACGTAACCAAGATTCACGTACTGGTCGGTTCGGACTCCCTGCATCGGCCCCCAATGGGTCTGGGATCCGCCTCCGGACCGTTTTCACCGATTTACACTTCTCGTGCGTGACAGCTGCCGTCAGATTCAGCCTTGCTTGCTTTGCTCGCCAAGTCAAAGAAACGGAGCGGGCGGGCTGGGTTTAGTGGGTCCTTCATCCGAGAGGCTGTGCGATGGTTGAAACTGTAGACTTTCTTTGCAAACTGTGGATTTTCTTTTTCACCATTATAACTGGATAACTCGATTGGTCCTTTACACAGTGGCCAAGAACAAGAAACTTCGCCTCCCATAGTCAATTGAAGATAGGCTTATTCTTCTCGATGAGAGATAAAACAGAATGGGCCATGAAGACTGAACCCCTACGAGTATGTACATACTGGTGCTCGTACACTGGATAGCTTTTCAGTTCTGGAAAAGGGCCTGACTAATCCAAAGTGGGGGTCGATCTTTGCAGAATTTTACGATTTGTCATGCTAGCATTTCAGCGGTAGCAGCCATGAAGCGGCTTGCATGCCCGGCAGCCCTATCTGTTGTCCTTATACTTCCGCCTTTCCTCATCGGAGGCGGTGCCCGAACCGACGAGTACACCTGGTGCACCTGGTAATGTAAGGATAAGTTGTAACGAAGAAGTATCTTGTAATGCCAGGTAGAATGTGCCTATAGCAGTGAAGCATCGTTGCCACGAGGAGTTGAACTGGAGAATATTACAACATTGGCCAGAATATGGCTATAGCCGGTTACCAAGTGAGTTGAACCAGACATGATACTGTTGAACTAGACTCTGGGACTTTCCTCCAACATACTGAACCAGACTCTGATTGGACTTTTCTCCAACAGTGATATTTTCTCATCATGGCAGTGATTTGGAATTCCACGGTGTCCTGGAGGATCATGTTTCTGTAATTGTTGCTTTCTTAAGCTGCCAGGATGACAGTTTTACTGGTTCTCGTACCGTGCCTCAACAAGGTACTCACAGAAAAAGTCGACAAGTGACAACATGAAGATACTCATGGCAGCATATACGTCTACCAGGGTAGGTAACAATCAAGACCTTTTTCTCTACTCAAACTGTGCTTCTTTGCTCAGTTAATGCGGTTATTGAAAACCAGTTCCAACCCATAGGTATGTATTGGTACCGGTACACCCATCTCAGAACAGGCATTGGTTGAACCACAGCTACAACTTGCACCAGTGTGTAGAGTCTTGTCTATGATAGAGGCAATTGGATACTTGCACCTAGTTGTACAGACGACAAGATGTAAAGAAAAGCTACTAGATGAGAACAATACTGTACTCGTACCGGTACCGGTACCTGTACCATTATGTTATATACGTATGGCTTGTCGGATTTCTCCAGATACGGACCCACGTGTTTTACGTAATTTCTGTGGTACCAGTAAGAATAAGTTGCAACTAGGAAGTATCATGTACCGTACTGGTACCGTAGGAACATTGGTACCATGTAACTCCGCTGGGCTGGTATCTTAGCTGTAACGGAGAAGAAACGGTAGTACACCGGTATATTCGCACTAACGCAGCACAAGAGAGCCACAGATGATGCAATTCTGGCCTAACCTGGTCCACTTCATGATTTGTCGGGCTCAAGATATTCACCCTGTATGACACAAGTGACAAATACGTGTTACAGTCACCGCGATCACGATTCACAACTCTAAGTGAAAATAGAACCCCGATTATCTCAAAATATTCTGTAAAAAGACCATTTGAATTTGGACTAGCTGCTAGATCATAACAATCTGGTTCAAAGCAGTTTTTCCCTGTTAATTTATCTCTATGGATGGTGCCAATATGTTGCAAATTACTGTACTCAGAGCTTGGGGTGTAAGTCATGGCCGCAGATACAGTAATTCGGAAAGATACGTGTAGGCCCAATATCAACAGGAAATATCTCCAACACCTGGGCGTGGAAAACAAGTGGCGAAGAGTTATGATCTAGTCCGGACTGACGTGCACAGCAATCGTTTCATACTGCTGCATTACCACATTCCATTATGTAGTTACGTCTCTTTCTGAGAAACACAAATACAGCCGTAGGATCCATTGAAAGAGAAAAACACAGAATCATTATCATACACCGAGAACCACTTCTATTCCACACTACCAGGTATCTCACTGATATCGACTCCCGATCTCTCCGTCTAGGCGACTTTTTTAGTCCATCTAGAAATGTACTTCAACTAAACGTAAGTGTTATTCAAGAAGTAACCCTAGAAGCGCTCTTAACATTCGGCACAGTTCTTGACGAACAGGTAAATACCGGTATATACTGTCTACGTACAGCTATCAGGTCTGATATTAGCTGGATGTATCGACCGCTACAGCTTTTCCACTGCCTTTTCCACTGCATTTTCCACTGTCTCCTCCACTTTTCCACTGTCTCCTTACCACGTATTTACCCAACCACACGCAGCGCTATTCACCAATAACTATACATGTGCGCAACACAAAATTTCAATGTCAGTGTGATTCCAGTGTATCTTGTAACGTACAAGTACTCGACTCATGCCAGTACCAGCTACTTACCGATTTTTCTTCGTACCTGGTTAAGGATGGATTTCTGATTACGTGCTGACGGAAATAAGATTTGTGTGGTGAGACCGTTGAATTCTTTTTATGCTGATCTATGCATTCGATAGCTCAGGCGGTTGTGGGACATGCTTGTATATTGTTGGTAGAAGAGAAACGGTTGGAAAAAAACCCCTAATAGTGCAGTTATCTTCTCTGTAGCGAAGATTTAGAGCGGACTTACGCCACACTGACATGGTTAGTTTGCTAATTTGCATTCAAGGAGGTGTTAATTTCCGAGCTCTTCACTAATGATAGATTGACTAAGCGAACCTAGAGTGTACATGCCCATCTGCAGCCGTGCGATACTGACCCAACAATGATCGACTATATACAAGTCCAAGGATTTGTGGATATGTCAACAGCACAGAACGACGGAATCAAGAGACGGCGAAAAAACAAATACCGTGGTAACTGGGTCTGTAGCTGGCTTTGCATCTGGTGGTGAAAAATCCCACAAATTTCTTGACTCAAAGGAGCAAGACAGTATTCTTTTCGTACCTCCGACTAAAGACCGAACCTGCCACCCCGACAAAAGCCCGAATTGCGTCTACTATTAGTGATGCCAGAGTTCGATTTTCCTGGATTCCATTAAAAAACCGATTTTCGCGCCCCGATTTTGGCCCGAATTAGAAGTCCCAACGTTCGAACCCCACTATATCGCTTTAACCGACCCCAGATTTTCCCCGCGCCGAAGTATGTCCGCGCCCAGTATAAGCTTATGCACATCAAACCCCACACCAAAAGGCCATACATATAAAGACCGGGGGGAGTGAGACCATGACATCTCTACAGTCAATCTAAACACACACCGACAAAGATGCTGAGACCACGAGCTCCCGCCGCCCTCCGTCGAGCCTCCACACAACTCTCAGCACGGCCACAGGGCCTCACAATCGCCCAAAGAAGCTTTCATCTCGCTTGCAGCCGTCCTACTAGATCCACGACTTCGGAGGAAGACCGGCCCAAGTGGTTGGTTCCCAGAAATGCCCGAGCAGGCTCTCTGGCTCTTTCACGGCTTCTTCAGGGCCAGTCCTACCGACTGCACTCCGGTCTGGCGACTCCTGGTGTTTCTGAGGTCACTGGAGGCTCTTCTCCTGCTCTGATCGAGTCTCACTCATGGGACTACTTCACAACACCTGCTCAGCGAGAACTGTGGGGCGCTAAGGGCGAGCATCCTGTTCTGATTTCGGCCTACCAGCAGCCTGACATTGCCAACGCCATTCTTGGTCGATCTAGCGAGCAGACCAAGGAGACTCACATTTCCTTCTCGGAGTTGCTCAAGCTCTCCAATCTGTTTGCTGACTCTCTTTATGCCCATGCCCGTGAACAGGGACTTGTGTTCAAGTCTGGAGACTCCGTGGCTGTCTGTGCTGGAAACGTTTGGGAATACACTGCTCTTCAGATGGGTCTGTCCAAGCTTGGACTGGTGCTGGTTCCTCTTAACCCTGCATTCACTGCCAACCAGTTCTCTGCTGCTCTGGGAGCTACAGAAGCCAAGGCGCTCATTATGACTTCTCACCTTCCCGGAGGAAAGGACCGAGCTACTGGAAAGATGACCCTCAAGTCTGCTGCCCCCATCTGCCAGGAGGTGATTGACAACCTCAGTGCTTCTGGCAAGTCAAAGCTGAAGCTTCTTATCAACCTGGCCTCTGGCGAAACTCCCGGCGCTGATACCATCAAGGATGTCAAGTTCCAGGGCTCCCAGGCCGACATGCATGACATTGTCTTCCAGCACAAGAAGGCCGTTGCCAATGGCACTCTCCCTGCACCTGTGCCCACCGAGATTCGACGGCTCACTGCCACCGTCAACGCTGACGACATCACTAACATGCAGTTCACCTCTGGAACCACTTCCCAGCCCAAGGTCTCTTGTCTGACCCATCGAAACCTGCTCAACAATGGCTTCCTCATTGGAACTCGAATGGGCCTGAAGCCTGCCTCTGGTCCTGCAGTCAACGGAGTCGCTCCCAACCAAGATCGACTCTGTATTCCTGTTCCCATGTTCCATTGCTTTGGTCTGGTGCTGTCCAACCTTGCAGCCCTTACCACCGGTGCCGCCCTGGTTTACCCCTCTGAGTGGTTCTGCGCTCGATCTGCTATTGACAGTGTTCGAAAGTACAAGTGCACAGGTCTCCATGGCGTTCCCACCATGTACGTTGCTGAACTGGAGTACCTGAAGGATCTGGAGCTCAGAGAGAAGAAGGAGCCTGGTCAGAACTTCCTCCCTGGATTCGAGCTGCTCCGAACCGGTATTGCCGCTGGATCTGCTGTTCCTGGAGAACTCATGACCAAGCTGGGTCACTCTATGAACCTCAACGCGCTCACTATTTGTTACGGTATGACCGAAACAGCTCCCGTGACCTTCATGACCCGTCCTGACGATCCCGTTGAGAAGCGTGTCGACTCTGTTGGCCAGATTATGCCCCACACTTCATGCCGAATCATCAAGTCTCAGCAGGAGGACCTTTGTGAATCCGAAGTTGATTTCACCCCACTGGCAACGGGCGAGAAGGGAGAGATTATCACTTCCGGATACTCGCTGCAGAAATACTACAAGGACGATCCTAAGAAGACTTCAGCTGCCATGGTGGTGGATCCTGCAACTGGTGTGCGATGGATGCGAACAGGTGACGAGGGATGCATGGATGATGAGGGATATCTCAAGGTCACTGGACGACTCAAGGACCTGATCATTCGAGGCGGAGAGAACATTCACCCCCTGGAAATTGAAAATGTGCTTTTCGCCCACGATAAGATTGCCCAGGCTTCGGTGGTTGGAGTGAAGGATGCAAAGTATGGCGAGGCAGTCTGTGCATTCATCACCCCCCATGCCTTCTTCCATGAGGGCCACAAGCATGCCAAGCACGACGACTCTGACAAGCTCACCATTGAACAGGTTCAGGAGTGGGTTCGAAACAAGCTTGGCCACTACATGGTCCCCAAGTACGTTTTCTTCGTTGGAGATTACCCCAAGACCGCTTCTGGTAAGATCCGAAAGGTGGATCTGCGAAAGACTGCTGAGACACAGCTGGGCCTGTGTTAATCTGGACCACGCGTTGTCTGCTCAGTTATGAGTGATAAGTTATACCTTTAATGCATAATGATTATCTACAGTAATACGAATATATACAGTACCATGTCCTTTAATATAAATATGTAGAGAGCTGATCAATACTTCTTGAGCAATGCTGAATAATCGGCACACTGCTTGTGTTCAACCCGAGAACTGCCAATACTGACACCATCAACTTCCTCTACAGGCATTTCTGTTGCATCAACATTGCACATGACGTATTGTCGAAGTTGATCAATACAATGCTGTCGCTGTTTGCCCAGTTGTCCGAGCTCTTCGATTCCGGCTTCAGGAAAGTAATAGTACGGCGTGCACATCTTTCTCAGAAAGTCGAGACACCACATTTGGTGGTATACACTCAACTGGGTCTGTTTGCCATCAATAGTCACGTACTGATGATATAGCCCTTCCCATCTTGCGTCTTGCTCTTCCGAGGGGATTCCTACGTAAGGTGAAGACGAGTTTCCGTGGAACACATCATCTGTAAAAGTCACAGAAACGCCTTTGGGGATATTGACTGAGTCTCCATCCCTGTGCTTTTCACCCAAAGTCCAAGGGTTGGAATAGAAGACGCCCAAAACCGCAATGAGAATCGCCAATTGGACGAAATGGACCACCCAGTGAATGGTATTCTTACGAGAAGATCTCAAAGAGGTCTCGGAGACTTCGCTTTCTTCGCCCACCGGCTCGTACTTCGTTTGGGTCATGTTTGTTGAGGTTTTTTCAGAGTCTTCATTCTCCAAGCCACCCTATCTACAAATATCAAGCTCCTTGAGCTTATCTATGCAGGTGTTAATGCAGGGGTGGGAGCACCACACTGGAAAACAGGTTAGTGTACAGGCTGAATACAGTAATTACCTGACTTGTACCTGACTTGAGAGAACGATTGACAAGACATTAACGAATGAAACATGAGCTGCGAGTGAAATATACTGGAGGATGGATTCCATTATCTGTAAATATACATGGCCTGTAACACCTCAACTTTAATGTGCGTCAGTTCGTGTGTCTGAGCCCGTGATTTGGTTCCAGGCGATAATATGAACTGTAGCGGTACTGGTACTTGACCTACATTATTACGGTGATACCGGTGGCTCAATGAACTACTGCCGTAATATTCGAGGTATCTCCACGGACAGTTCTAAAAAATGCACAGACACAAATGCGGCCTTTGTCAAGTGTTTACTTTACTGGTACATCCGATATTGATTAACTCTTTTTCCACTTGAAGTTCTCCACTGTCTCGACCTACTTGTACAAAAGTCTGACCTTCTTCGGAACCGTACATACATACTGGGGGTACCGGTAGTTGGCAGCTTACCACTCCACGTCTCATCGCATGCAGTTGATGGCTTCTCATTACGTAACACAACTGTGCTGCATCATCGTATAAAACTGGTATCTTGATTTTGGTGTGACGGCTGAGCACCAGTAAAAGCAGGTTGTCATTAGGAATCTGCATGCTTACGAATCAAATTTATGGCACCTCGTATGTACAGTAACGTGCGTTTAAGGTTACCAATTTCAATATGCTTACTAACGATCAAACTTGCACCACCCACTCGTCATCATCATGAGCGCTATTATCTGGACCGGAAACATTCAGCAAAACCCCGTGCAGCCTACGATTCCGCTGCCCAGTGTTTTGGCAGACTCCGTCAAGGGCCACAACCTCTCCGACTCGTCTGTTATCAAAAATAATGCCGTGTGTGACTTCGCTGTGGGTTCAGAGATTACGGGCAAGCTGTTTTTGCCCAGCAACATCACAGTGGAGCAATGTTCTGATTTCGTCACGGAGGCTCTGCAGCCTTTCAAAAAGAAGGGTGCCTTCAAGTTTGCGACTCTTATCATCTCGATAGAGGGTCTGGCTTTCTCAGACGAAATGGAAGACATGGACACGTCGGCAGACACAGTTATTGCGCTATACAAGGCCGCGGCCAAAGCTGCTGCAGAGTTGGAGGTCGTGGAGCATTTTGGAGTGTGCGAGTTTTCTCAGGATCTGCTTGAGGCCTTGCTTAAGAGCATAGAGCCTGAATTCAAGCCCGTGATCGACCATATCAACGCTGCTGACTGCTGTGTGCTTCCCCCTGGGCTCATCAAACTGTCCACTCGAGAAGGCATCCGTCTTGTGGCTCATCACGATCCTGAGACCTCTCTAAGCGTCGGTGACCTGGAAAAAGTGGGATCAGAGCTTGGAGTGCAGTTCAAGAGATGGGACTGGATCTTGAAACTCACGGCTGTGATCAAGGATAGACAGGTACTGCATGGAAGCGAGTACGTTGTCAAGGCTGTGTACTAACTCGAGGGTCTAGACATTTTGCACTAGGTGGACCAATGACTCAACTCAACCAAGCTGAGGTTTCTGAAATGAAACCTGTAAAGCCAGCACTAATCCGACGAGCATGCGGGCGCTATGTTTATCTACAAGAATCCTCACTTTGCAAGAGCATGCAGTATGTAGATGACAATGGGGTGGTTATATAGAGCATTGCATTGTTAATTTGAATGAGATACTACTCCAAATGTAGCATGAACAGTACCGGTAGTAAGCATATCAAACTCAAGCCCCTCATTTGTAGTAAGATGTTGGGTTACACATTCGTTCCGCATGACTTGTAGTGATTATTACTCTATAATTAATTCAATGTGGTTTCCCACGGTTGGACCAGGAGTCCACAGAGATCGCAGCAACTCTGTGCATACTGCCTGGTAGGTACGAGGTGAATAAATATTGTTGCGGCCCCGACTTGTTCTTTGACGTGCAAAGCATGTTTACAGGTTTTCGGCCGTAAGATCCACAATGACGTTGAGAATAGCCACCACGACCTCGACTGCAATCAGTACAATGACAATGAACTCAAGATACTCGCCGTGGGAATGTCCAAGCTGCTCCTTCAGCATTGAGAGCAGGTCCGAGATGACCTCCAAACGGTTGTTGAGCAGGCTGACCCGCTGGTTGATTTCCAGGTATCCTCGGGTGGCTTGATAAATGGGTTCCAAGTGAGGCTCAGCCCACATCAACTCTGGGGAGTCAAGAATGGAACCATGGAGGTTAATGTTGATTCTCAGAATGAACAGCTCACCGATAGATTTGATGATATCACTTCGGTCCATGTCAATCTTTCCCGTGACGGCGATTTCCTGTGGGAAATCCTGGGTGTCTTCAATGGTGTTTTCGACCAGCTCTTCGAAAAGAGAGATTTTGGCTGACTGCGCAATTGCGTGAGATATCGACAGCTTCATCATATAGTTTCTTCCGTCCCTGAGAGTGATGAAATCGTTATAGATTCGGGGTTGGTAAGACTGTGTGATGTAGTAGTTGAACTCTTCGACTTGCACGTCCTCATCAGCAAGTTTTTCTGTCTCAAAACGAGCCAGCTCCTTCAGAAATCGCTTTTCCTCAGCTTCTGTAAAACCCCATAGAACCACCACACCGTACTCGAACAGGAACACATCAGTTCGGGTAATGACGACATCGATATCACCTCCCTCATCGTCAATCCGAATGAAGTCCTCCTGTGCAGAAATCTCCTGGTCTCGATACGAATAGGGGGTGTAGAGGCACTCGTCGAACAATTTAGGGTGAGCCCTTCTGTGTTTTCGGGATTGAAGGTACTTTGTAATGTCCCGCATTCTATAAGAGGACGCTGTGCAGTATGCAGTGACTCTCGGCAATAGATCTCTGTGGGCCTTTCCAAGACGCTCGGCATCTTTACGTGCAGGAGGATCTTTGATTCGCGTCACCTGCGAGTACACTTCACGACCACTTTCGTCGTCATCATCACGGTCAGGCTCTTCAGGAAGCAATTTGAGCTTCTGTGTTGTTCGGGAAGTTCTTTGAGGTCCAATCCGGTGATTGAGCTGAGGGGGAGCACTCTGATCCACAGGGGGTCGTTTGCGGGCGGTGGCGGAGCTGGATGCATTAGAAGACGAACTTGGTCCGATGACGTGGGTTTTGAGAGGTCCCCGAGTCGGCGCTCCTAGCAGAGGTTGACTTTCTGACATTTTGGGGTGTGGTGATGTTGATATTGGTCTCTGTCAGATATTGTTTGCGCCCGCATGATGTGCATCGTGGATTAGGGTTGGAGCGACCATGCCCGTTTTGGCATGTACCAGCATGGATAGCGAATAGCATATGGTGCATTCACTAAATACTGTATCAATGTTCAAGTGGTTTCCACGTAATGTGACAGATAATAATGACAAGATAAACTAGGGCTAACTGGACTGATTACAATTATCTCAATGGCGGTGTTTTATCACCTGAAGTGTTCCATACATTGTCGTCTTCTCCCCTTGAGCTTTGTCAGCAATTTTATGGAAATGTACATCTCTAAAAACCCCTTAGAAATCTCAAAAGTAACCAAACTACTGAAGGTGGTATAGATGAGCCGATTTGAGGTCTCTAAAAGAATACACTTACTGTAATGACGGGTATTGCCTCCTACCATCATCAATATAAATTATTAAGGTTGGGAAATATTGTCGAGCCTATCGCTCAATGGTCAAGTTGAGGAGAAATGATATATCGTCTTAGTTGAGAGTGATAATTTGTATATTTTATTGTATATCAAACTACAATCTTCAGATTTCTGTTTTTCTTTCTTTTTTTTAAAACGGGGTCCGATGAATAAGTGGTAAAGTCATACTGACCCACCCATTTATGCCCATTTCTGCGTGGGCAAATAAAGTTTATCTGCACATGTAGAGATTGAAAAAATTTGGCGAACTTCTTTCCCTCCCTCCCTCCATCCAACCAACACAACAAAATGAAATACGTGGTTGTCTCTGGAGGTGAGTAAAACGACGACATGGAGGACCGCATATCCCTCTGAGGGTGATTACTAACCTAGGTGTCATTTCCGGCATTGGTAAGGGTGTTTTGGCCTCTTCCACCGGCCTTTTGCTTAAGACCAAGGGTCTCAAGGTCACTTCCATCAAAATTGACCCCTATATGAACATTGACGCCGGAACCATGTCTCCTCTGGAGCACGGAGAGGTGTTTGTTCTTAACGATGGAGGTGAGGCTGATCTGGATCTTGGAAACTACGAGCGGTACATCAACGTGACCCTCACTCGCGACCATAACATCACCACTGGAAAGATCTACCAGCACGTGATTGAGCGAGAGAGACGGGGAGAGTATCTGGGAAAGACCGTTCAGATTGTGCCCCATCTCACCAATGCTATCCAGGATTGGATCGAGCGTGTTGCCAAGATTCCCGTCGATGATACCGACGAGGAGCCCGATGTGTGTATCATCGAGCTTGGAGGTACTGTTGGAGATATCGAGTCTGCTCCCTTCGTTGAGGCTCTGCGACAGTTCCAGTTCCGAGTTGGCCCTGACAACTTCGCCCTCATCCACGTTTCTCTGGTGCCTTTCATCCATGGCGAACAGAAGACTAAGCCCACCCAGGCTGCCATTAAGGACCTGCGATCTCTTGGTCTCACCCCTGACATCATTGCATGCCGATGCCAGGCTGAGCTTGAGGCCAGCACCATCAACAAGATTGCCATGTTCTGCAACCTTGGTCCTAAGCAGGTTCTCGATGTCTATGACGTCAACTCTACCTACCATGTCCCTCTTCTTCTGCAGAAGCAGGGTCTCATTGACCTGCTCACACGAAAACTTGCTCTCGACAAGATTTCCATCTCTGGCCGATTCCGAGACCGAGGCAATGGCCTTCTCGGAAAGTGGCGACAACTGACCACCCAGCATGATCGATCATTCGAGACCGTTTCCATCGCCATGGTTGGAAAGTACACACATCTCCAGGATTCCTACTTGTCGGTTATCAAGGCTCTGGAGCACTCTGCCATGAGATGCCACCGACGTCTCGAAATTCTGTGGATTGAGTCTTCCGACCTGGAGTCTGAGTCCGAGGAGAAGGCAAAGTACCACCAGGCTTGGACCAAGCTGTGCCGAGCAGATGGTATTCTGGTCCCCGGAGGTTTTGGTACTCGAGGAACTGAAGGTATGATCAAGGCTGCCAACTGGGCCCGAGAGAACAAGAAGCCCTACCTTGGTATCTGTCTGGGTCTCCAGATTGCTGTCATTGAGTTTGCACGAAACGTTTGTCAGCTTGAGGGTGCCAACTCTGAGGAGCTGGACCCTGAGACTGAGACCAAGGCCGTGGTGTTCATGCCTGAGGGAGACCGAGAGAAGCTTGGAGGTACTATGCGACTTGGTGCCCGAACCACTGTTTTCCAGCCCGGTTCTGAAAAGTCCAAGATCCGAAAGCTGTATGGCTCTGCAGATAGCGTGGAGGAGAGACACCGACATCGATACGAGGTCAACCCTGAGCTTGTGGAGACCTTTGAGGCTGCCGGTCTCAAGTTTGTGGGTAGAGACACTGCTGGCCAGCGAATGCAGGTGCTTGAGCTTGATAACCACCCTTACTACGTGGCTACTCAGTACCATCCCGAGTACCTTTCGCGAGTGCTGGATCCTTCCAGACCTATTCTGGGTCTTGTGGCCGCTGCCTGCGGAAAGCTCGATGAGATCACCAAGGGCCAGTCTGCTGAAATTGCCAGCGGAGAGTTCTAACCTGGTCCAGCACATTTGGCCTTACTGTATAGATTTAGTAATATAATGGTTTTTTGAATATGCTGGTGGTGCTACCAGCACTTCTCTGCGAGTATTATGCTGAAGAACATGAAAGAAGTTCCTAGTTTATGGTAAGGGCCTACCAGCTGGTTTATGGAAAGCAGCCATGTATCAGTACGGACCTACAAGTATTGGGCTTGAAACGGTCACAGGCTGTGCATAAGATAAATGACCATGTATATACTAAACAACTCATCTTGTTGCCGGTACTCGAACCATCTTGTCAGTTCTTGAACCATGACACTCACTCATTTGGAGTTCGAATTGTCTGAGGATGGAATCTACAGACTGTCACACACTTCCGACGAGACCCTATTTGAAACTTCCATCTCAAACGAGCACTCAGATATTCACAAAGAAGAGGAACTTGAAGATCTTCCGCCCCCTAAGGAGCCGCGCATGCGGTTAGGGTGGGTTGACGATGTCGAAGAGTTACCAGATCTCGTTCGCCCATATTCAGATTCACAAGGCTCCATCTACCGGCGACCAAAGATAAAGCCCGAGGATAGCTTTCGAAAAGTTGTGGAGGGCCGGAGACTTGAGAGGTGTGGCATAGGAGAATGGCGCCACAGGTGTATATTTGCGGTTCTTGGAACGACAGACAAAAACGAGATAGCGCGCATCAAGAGGTCTCCAGTGCTGCAAGCAACTAGCACTATTCATTTTGCTGAACCCCATCATTTCTATTTGGGCCATCGTCGGAATCGACTGCCACAACATCGGTACCGAGATGTCATCAACATGCCACCACTCGGAGCAAATGAAGTGGAAAATGAACCACCAAACGTCAATAACATTCTATATCCTCGTTTATGAGTTGGCTAATGGAACTACAAGTAGTTCTCATGATAACTAGTTAGCTCTTAATGAAACTACAAGTACTGTAGTTGGTTATCATGATAGCTACGGTATCTTCAGGAAAAAACAAGTTGTACTGTAACTAGTAAGTATCTTGTATCGTCTCGGTAAATATAGGTAAAGTAGAGTTGTAGCCATGGCAGCATCGAGGGTATCTGAAATTACAGGTAGCTGGTTCTCATGATAGCTATTGGGTATCTTTTTAGTAACAATTGGTAAAGTAGAGTTGTACTGTAGCAGCATCGATGGTATCGTTCTTAATTGGTTCATGTTCATTATATCTTTCCTTTCATAAGTGGATTGGTCACATTTTGGCCATCATCTCACTTGGAGAGCTTCTCGATCCACACATCCACAGGGGTAGAGGACTCGAATGCGGGATCCACAATTCCGTTGATAGCAACAGTAGGGGTCATGTGAACACCATTTTGTCTGTGGAATCGAACAAAGGGCTTGAGATCGTTAGTGACGGCATTGCCAGTGTTGGAGGGCTTACCATCCTTGGACTTTCCAACCGTTAGCAGCTCCAGAAACTTGGACTCCTCAACACCAACTTGGGCAGCCAGCTTGGCAAGTCTCTTGTAGGTTTCTCCACGGGTTTCGTTGACACATTCGGTATCAAAGTACTCGGGCTGGTGATCAAACAGAATCTTGGCAAACTCCCAGAACTTGGAGGGTGCGAGCTGACCGACAGCCAGAGAGGCCTCATGCAGCAGAGTGGACTGAGGGTGCCAGGGCTGGGGCACGTTTCGGAACACAAAACGAAGTTTTCGGCCCTTGACCTCGCCAACTCGCTCAAACAGAGCGTTGGTGCCAGGGTTCTCAATCTTGTCCCAGATGATTTTGGAGAAGGGACAATTGAAGTCGACGAAGAGGTCGACGTTGACGGTTTCGTCGCCAGAGCCAAGCTCCAGAATATGCGATGCAGCGTACTTAGGGGGGAGAGCCATTGATGTAATAAAGTGGTAGTTTCAGCGATGAAGGAAGTATTTCGTTGTAGGCAGCGGCCTGGGGTTATATTGCTGTGGCTTATGCACAGAGAGCTTAATAAATAAAACTCTATTACACATATCTATTTCTAATGGTGAAGCTCTTGTTCTGTGGCTACTGGTAGCATGGTGGTGTATTTAACTGCTAAATACAGTTGAACTTGCCCCAGTCAAGACGAAACAGCGCTTAGTCCCAGCAACGCTAAATGTTTCGAATCTGGTCTCAGATGGTCCAGCTGGGTGTTTGAAAAACGTATGACGGACACCTCTTTGCTCTCATCTCAGGTCTAGACCATGTGGCTGTGCATAAACCCAAACAAGGACTGGGCTGTGGCGTGCAGTATGTGGCTGGAGACCCACCTGCGATACGGAGCAAAAGCGGTGACCTACATTTACGGAATAAGCGGAATAAGATATCGGAAAAAGATATCTCCGTTTCGATTACACATGGTAGATAATTATTGAGGGTCTCGTAGGCGTGTCTACCCTACTACACCGCATGTATTGGCAAGTATTGAGGAATACCCACGTCATTGAACGAGTTTGTAGAGGGGTAAGAATAAGTTGATGCTAGGAAGTGTCTCGTATGTATTACCGTTGTAAAGTCTCTCAGATGACTACAATAAGGGCAAGGGGTATTTGCAAGCACATCAGGGTTATGTCGACCTACAAGTCATTCTAGTGCATTCTTCAACCATCGACCCTAGCTCCATTTAATGTCAGGTGAAGTAACAGTGACAGGCCGATTGACGTAATGGCGATGAAACCTTCCATGAAAGTATGTACCGGTACAAGTATCACTGGTTTACTGTACTTGCACATTCATTACTACCGTAGTCTGGAGCGACTTTGGTCTGCATACTCCGTCTGGAACATCTATACCAAAAATAGTAGATCCAAAAGTAAAAGTATTTCATCGTGCTGAACAACATCGACAAGGGTTCAATAGAAAGTGCACCCCTATCAGGCACGATATATGTGTTACCAGAAGGCCCTACTGCACTAATCTCGTACCATACATACGCTACTGTATCTCTTAATGGGGGCAAGGTTAATCGTGCATTATCTTGGACTGTTCTGAGACATTCAGACGATGAACAGAAATGGCCGAATGCCATCAGTACTCTTATATCATAGTCCCCCTTATGAAATAAAGGACTGTTTTGGCCCAGACTACACATTATGGGACGTCGTTTCGACCAACACTAGAGTTCTGCAAACAACTAGGCTAGCACGAGCAGCTCAGTGTTATACAAAATGTTTCTTTACCTAGTAATAACAGGGGTCTGTGCGGACAACTGTGTACGTCTATTCTATTCAGCCCTTCAAGGCTTACTCAAAGGCTCGTTCGCTCTTCATCAGCTGGTGGTACTTCTTGGTGCTCTGAGAAGTTCTTCGACCCTCCACATACTGCATCATCTCAGAGTAACTCTCAGGAACAACATCAAAGAAAGTATCTTCCACAAAGTATGAGTAAGTAAATTGGCCAGTGTTGGTGGTAGTGTCGTGATCCAGGTCCTTCACAGTCGAATCAACACGAACCTGAACAAGGGTGCCCGGCTTGCTGTTGTTGGTGAACACCTCAGTGTCATTATCCTTGGTGATCTTGATTGTGTTGACCACAGTAGCCGTGAGATAACACACGGATCCCACGGGAACGGGAGCACGGAACGTAGTTGAGTCGAGAGAAACGAATCGAGGAGAAGAGTGAGTGAATGCCGCAGCACAAGCATAGGCAAGCTCGAAAGTGGTTCGCAAAAGGTAACCTCCGAAAATCATGTAAGAATGACGGTTTCGGTATTGGGGCTGCATCACCTGGGTGGAGTGAATAACTGTGTCTTCCATTCTTTTAGTATGAGCTGGGAGAGTAGGCTTATCTCGGGTCTCAATCCACATGTCATGAATCAGCTTGGCCTCCTCTTCAGTAGGGGGAGCGATAGCAAGGTCATGGGTCTTGGCCAGTTCCTTCTTGTGGGCGTTGAACTTGGAGGCTCTCTCAAAATCAGCACGTTCCTTTGCGTTTCGTGGAACCAGACGGTTGATAGCAAATGACTTTTGGGTCAAAGGGTCTCGTGCCACAAACGTGAAACCTGCAGTGAGAAAGACATCCTCATCCTTAATCTCGCTTTCCTTGAGATCGTGAAGTTTGGAAGCAGGTGTAGAAGTTTGAGCTGCCTTGATAGTAATCTCCATGGAGGACCGACCAGTCCATGTCACATGGCCACTGAGAGTAATGTTCTTGTCGTCCACTTGGTCCAGGCGCTTGAGAATAGTGACTCGGTCGACAGAGGCCGTCACAATCATGGGTTCCGCAGGCATGCAATGGTTATGGGCGATAACTCCCGCCAGGGCATCCAAATCTTGGAAAATCTGTCCAAATCTCAGCCGTCCAAAAGAGTTGATGTAG
The DNA here is from genome assembly GCA_900519025.1 of Yarrowia porcina. Taxonomy (NCBI): domain Eukaryota; kingdom Fungi; phylum Ascomycota; class Dipodascomycetes; order Dipodascales; genus Yarrowia; species Yarrowia porcina. The sequence continues at coordinate 786,507 of ULGT01000001.1, forward strand.
GCGTCCAGGAACCAAGGGTCATCCTTGAAGGGCAGAATGACGTACGAAAACGAATCGTCTACGGTTCGGTCTGAAACTTTTTGGTCACTTTGAGACTTGTTGAAGTCAAACGAGAGAGTGGTGGACTTGCCGGTCTTAGGGTCACGTGATGCCTCTCGGGCTCTGTATGCTTCGAGCCAAGTGTGAGTACGTCGTGTAGGACTGATTGAGGGCTTGGAAGCCACGGGCTGGAAGAGATGAGACCCATCTTCAGTCTTGTGAATCATGACTTTGGCCTGGTTGGAGGATGCGGAACATGACAGGGTCCGGCTATGGGCGGTTAGCCTGATGGCCTTGCCAATTGGATTTCTCATTCGAAGCATTGCTGTATCGGTGAACCTGTATCTTCTGGTTGCTTGACAAGTCGGGAGATAAAGCAGATATAAGTGATGGCTAGAAGTGTATTTGCAGATCTGTTGGTGCTGTAGTTACCGTGATATAAGCTCCAGTTGTGGAAGTGTAATTGCAACAGTGCGCTATATTGGGGTTGATGTAGAGGCTATAAAGCTATAAAGAGCCATTTGGCATTTCTTATAAGTACGCTGAACCTTTGAATCAGGATTTTCTTATCGTCGAAAATAATTACCTGGTACTGTACAAGTGCCGGTACCAGGTACGATACCAGCTCTAAGCTCTGGTATTATTTCGCTCTCTTCGGATATTACCGGGAATAACTCTACACATGCATGTTGAGGTTCGTTGGGCTGGCACGTCAAATCAGAGAATCACTGCTGCCAATTTATTTCAAAGACCCCATAGCACGATACAAGTAGAGTCCGACGCGTTATATATACACTACCGTACGAGCACACCGGTAAAGTACCAATGTCATATCATAATGTACCGGTACTCGCGTTGTACACTCTCATACTTGCCCAGAAGATGATTTTCTGCTGTCTGCTCTGAGAAAGCTTGGCCTGTGGGGGTGGCACCTGGTTGACAAGTGGTTATGTACATATCGTACTCAACGGTCAGCCCGCAAACAATGAAGCTGTCACTGAGTAGGCCTTCTTGCTGACCTACCCCTCAAAAGTGAAGATATTTCCTAGTTACAACTTATTCTTACCCTCTCAACAGTGGGAAGAATTGTACACTGGCAGGGTAAACTATGGTGCATGTTCCACTGAAGAGTCCAACGGTTGATTCTTACTGGTACTGTTCAGGAGGCAGTTGGACGTGAATTGACCATTAGAAAAAGACAAATCTTCAGTTTAATTTGTTTTTGATTAAAATATTAATTATCTCTTCTAATTACAGGTAGTTAGTTGAAAGTACCGGTACAACCTCGATTATCTCGAAAAATTCTGTAGAAAAGACCGCTGGATTTTGGTCTAGCTGCTAGATCACAGCAATCTGGTTCATATCAGCTTTTCCCTGTTGATTTATTTCTATAAATGGTGCCAATATATCAGAGCTTGGCCGTGGATACAGCACCTACGATACTAACTCACGATAGCATTTTCAAGGATGCAGTGGTTAAATCTCTTTGATGACTAAGACAGTATTTACCACTGAGAGAGCAGGTAATCCAATACGAAGATTATGTAATCCATGTCCAAGTCGTCAATATTACCCAACCAGCAATCGAACGCGGAGTCATTGAGCCTCTGTCTCAGTTGCCACCGCCTCCTGAGTCACGTGCATTTCCTGAACGTTCTGCGCCTGACACGCATAAATACTATATCTAAGGCAGTCGTTGCTCATCTCATCGCCACACAACACCAAACGACCAAAAACATGTCTGCTCCACCCGCTTACGAGCCACTACTCAACCCCAATGACCAGTCGAATCTGAACACAGCGTCTGCAGCGGCCGTGCGTGATGCCGAGGACAATTTGCCCGCCGACTTCAAGTACGATACTCCAGTTGTCCAATGCGACATTGACGTTCGTAACAACTTCATCAAGCAGGTTTACACCATTGTGACCGCCCAGATTGCTGCTACCGCCATCTTTGGAGCCATCATTGTGTTCAATCCCCCCATCACCATGTGGATTCTCGAACACATGTGGGTGTACTATCTTACAGTTTTTGGTTCTCTCGGTTGCCTCATTGCCTGCATTTGGAAGCAGAACAGCTACCCTCTTAACATGGTTTTGCTCGGAGTGTTCACATTGTGTCAGGGACTTGCTATTGGTACTGTCTGCTCTCTAATGGACTCCAAGGTGGTACTTCAGGCCGTAGCCATTACCCTGGTACTTTTCTTTGGTCTTACTCTATTTGCATTCCAGACTAAATACGATTTGACTTCTATGGCAGGCATTCTCTCTGCTTGTCTGTGGGGTCTCATCGGTGTGGGTCTTGTCGGTATGTTTGTTCCCTTCTCATCTGCCGTTGAGCTCATCTACTCGTCTATTGGTGCTCTCGTTTTCTCGGGCTACATTCTCGTAGACACCCAGATGATTATTCGAAAGTTCCATCCTGACCAGGTGATTCCCGCTGCAATCAACATCTACCTTGACATTCTCAACTTGTTCCTCTACATTCTGCGAATTCTCAATGAGATTAACCGGGACAATTAGAGGGGGAAAATAGGTGGTACGGTACCTTGTATTGCCATGACGCTTAGACGACCCGTCGAGTGTGTTACTAATTAGATTATTTAATAAATCCCTTGGGATATACGGCGACGGTTATGATGCAGTAGTTCATCACATTGCGTCAATCTGTTTGTATTCCTGTTGCAATACGCACATGAGATAATGTATGATGCCTTCCACATTAATGTTCATGGCTTGCTTACGCCATCAAAACTTTATATCGTCACTATCAGTTTCAAAGTGGCGAATACCAGCATATCCCTTTTTATGGTTAGCAAACGAGACTTGAGGGGTCAGTATCGGGGACCTACTATACCGCCATTTAGCAACCACAAAACCGTAAAAAAAAACCGTAAAAAAAAAAAAAAAAAAAAAAAAAAAAA
>ULGT01000001.1:792223-972632 GCA_900519025.1 Yarrowia porcina
TTTGGGAGAAAAATTTTGGTAAAACTTAGAAAAAAGTGAAGTTCACTTTTTTCTATACTTTTGGGAGAAAAATTTTGGTAAAACTTAGAAAAAAGTGAAGTTCACTTTTTTCTATACTTTTGGGAGAAAAATTTTGGTAAAACTTAGAAAAAAGTGAAGTTCACTTTTTTCTATACTTTTGGGAGAAAAATTTTGGTAAAACTTAGAAAAAAGTGAAGTTCACTTTTTTCTATACTTTTGGGAGAAAAATTTTGGTAAAACTTAGAAAAAAGTGAAGTTCACTTTTTTCTATACTTTTGGGAGAAAAATTTTGGTAAAACTTAGAAAAAAGTGAAGTTCACTTTTTTCTATACTTTTGGGAGAAAAATTTTGGTAAAACTTAGAAAAAAGTGAAGTTCACTTTTTTCTATACTTTTGGGAGAAAAATTTTGGTAAAACTTAGAAAAAAGTGAAGTTCACTTTTTTCTATACTTTTGGGAGAAAAATTTTGGTAAAACTTAGAAAAAAGTGAAGTTCACTTTTTTCTATACTTTTGGGAGAAAAATTTTGGTAAAACTTAGAAAAAAGTGAAGTTCACTTTTTTCTATACTTTTGGGAGAAAAATTTTGGTAAAACTTAGAAAAAAGTGAAGTTCACTTTTTTCTATACTTTTGGGAGAAAAATTTTGGTAAAACTTAGAAAAAAGTGAAGTTCACTTTTTTCTATACTTTTGGGAGAAAAATTTTGGTAAAACTTAGAAAAAAGTGAAGTTCACTTTTTTCTATACTTTGGGAGAAAAAATTTGGCAAAACTTAGAAAAAAGTGTGCATTAACTTGCCAGTTAATGCACTGGGAGTAATGACAGAAAAGTAGCACCTGTCAGTATCGCCATCAAAAACACCATGTATTTGTAGCCGCAAATGCAGCGAACCTCATCCTATATTTTCCTTAATTTTCGTCATAATAACATAAAAGATATGGTGGCGTATTGCACGGCACTCTTTTAATGTTTTCAATATATCCAACAGACCCTGAACTAACCATCCCCACAGCGGATTCCGACATGGCATAGAGTTTGATATCTTGCATATATATCGCTTAGGAACTAATAAGAACTCACTGAGACAACCCACCACTTTCTCTCTCTCCTCCATCACCAACAATATGACCCCTCGCACGCGCCATTCGACGTTTGCACGGTTTGTTGCGCTGTCGACATTCGGCTTCGTATTTTTCGGACTCTTTACTCTGACTTTTGCCCCTCGGACTTCTGTTAGACGAGACCTGCGTCGCTTCTTTCAAGGCACAAAAACCGAATTCGACGTCAAACGGTCCATTCTACTCAACACCAAGGCAAAGAATATCAGAGAAAATTCTCTCAAGTATACTGCCGAGCCTCACCTTGCAGGCACGAACAAGGAGCTTGCGGAATGGACCCGAGACCAGTTACAATCATATGGATGGGACGCCGCAATTGAGGAGTATGAGGTTTATCTCAACTACCCGTTAGATCATGCTCTTAATCTGATAGACGATGCTGGTAAGGTGGTTTACGAGGCCTCTCTGGAAGAGGATGTACTCAAGGAGGACCCCACGACAGGACTGCGAGACAGAGTTCCCACTTTTCATGGATACTCAGCCAACGGAAACGTAACGGCCCAGTTTGTTTATGCGAATTACGGAGAAAAGAGCGACTATGACCTTATCCTCGAGAAAACAGGCGACCCCGACTTCTTTAAAGGCAAGATTGTCATTACCCGGTACGGAGGTATTTTCCGTGGATTGAAGGTCAAGTTTGCCCAAGATTTGGGTGCAAAGGGTGTGGTCATCTACTCTGATCCTGGTGATGACTCTGGTATCACTCCTGAAAACGGGTACAAGGCGTATCCAAAGGGCCCTGCTCGTAACCCCTCTGCTGTCCAGCGTGGAAGTGTTCAGTTTCTGTCTCTTGGACCCGGCGACCCAACAACGCCTGGATATCCCTCTAAAGGTGCCGTGGAACGACAGGACCCCTCCAAGTTCATCCCTTCAATCCCTTCACTTCCCGTGTCCTACAGAGACATTCTGCCAATTTTGAAGGAACTAAACGGACACGGCGAGACTTATGATGGGTTTAAGGGAGGTCTTGATGGAATCGACTATACGATTGGTCCTTCTAAGAGCTCTCTTAATCTCTACAACTCCCAAGACTACAAAATCACACCGATTTACAACGTTATCGCATCGCTGAAAGGTTCAACGTACCAAAACGAAGCCATCGTTGTTGGAAATCATAGAGATGCATGGATTGCCGGAGGTGCAGCTGACCCTAACTCGGGCTCTGCGGTCATTTTGGAGCTATCCCGTGTCCTAGGTGTACTTTCCAAAGCCGGATGGACTCCCACACGTACTCTGACGCTCGCTTCATGGGATGCCGAAGAGTACGGACTCGTTGGAAGCACAGAATGGGGAGAGGACCACAGCAAGTACATTTCGGATAATGTTCTTGCTTATATCAATCTCGATGTGGCTGTTTCTGGGTCCAGATTCCACTCTGCTGGATCTCCAGTGCTCTCTGCTCTACAGCGTGCCGTTGCCAAGGAGATTCCTCACCCCTCCGACAATAAGACGAGCTTATACGATGTCTGGAAGAAGGATTCTCGAGCCTACGTCGGAAACCTAGGCTCCGGGTCTGATTACACAGTTTTCTTGGATCATTTGGGTGTCCCTTCAATCGATGTTGGCTTCTCAGGCGGTAAAGGAGACCCCGTTTACCAGTACCATTCCAACTATGACTCCTTCCACTGGATGGACAACTTTGTAGAGGATGCATGGGAATACCATGCCGCAATCTCCAAGTATGTGACCCTCTTTGCTGTTTCCCTTTCCGAGCGAGAGGTGGTAGCCTTCAACGTCAAGGAGTATGCTTTGACTCTAAGCAAGTTCCTCAAGGCCATTCAGAGAAAGTATGTGGGAGAAGACAATATTGAAGACTCAGTGGAGAAGAGGGGTGTGCATAATGACAAGCAGGAAATGGTGCTAAACACGGCGCCTTGGGCCGAATCTTTTGGTGATGTCCTAGAAGCAGCCAAGGATTTCATTGATACTGCCCAGAAGTACGACGAGTACACCTCCCAACTTCAGAAGGACATCATCAAAGATTGGCCTTGGTACAAGTATTACAAGAAGTTGGCTCTCTTGGCTCGTATTAGAGTGGCAAACCGAAAACTCTTCAACCTTGAGAAGTTATTCCTATCTGCAAATGGACTCCAAGGTAGAGAGTGGTTCAAGCATATTGTCTATGCTCCCGGGCGCTACACTGGGTATGCTGGAGAGGTTTTCCCCGGTATTGTGGAGGCTCTTGAGGATGGTGACTATGAGAACGCTATCAAATGGCTTTCCATCACCAAGGCGAGTCTGAAATCAGCCAAGGGACTTCTCAAATGACCATGAGGTCCTCATATCTAATAATTAATTGTATGTTGAAATTTGATTGTAATATTTGTTAGAAGACAGAGTAAGATACATAGCCTGTGCGCCGGCTCTATACTAGAAGTAGACAGAACTGGGTGATTTTGGCGACAAAGACCTAAAAAAACAGCTCTAATGGGGCTGCTCAACAGTGATATACAGGTGTGACCTGAAGCCCCATCCCAACAGGATACTGCTATATATCCTTTAATTAGCATGTAATTACACTGAACATGAAATACATTGTAATTGCAAATTTCAGGTAAATTTCGCTGAGATGAAGCGAGAAAAAAGCCTTTGAAGAGTTTTATAGCTACTGAACCACGTTTACTGTCTCCGGTATGTCCTTTGACTGTATATACTCCTGTTTTGTGAGTATTAAAAATCGCGAGAACCTTTCGGGCGGGAGTAACTGGAATATATGAAGACGGGATGGTAAAATAAGCACAATTTGAAGCTTGAAACGTTTAAAATAGCCGAAAATATGTGACTAGCTACCAGTGGATGTATTTTGTAGATTCAAATGCTGTATCTTGCCTTGTTCTGTAAACACTGGTAAAGGAAAAAAATTGGTTCGGGGATTTAACAGTAAAATATCAATTGAACGCAGAAAAGAATGTTGAAAAGAGGTATCATGCGTGATTTCAGGCAAGATTTCAACCTTAGTCATTATTCTGGGCAAGTTCACGGAATTACTGTTGCGTGTACCTCTCGTTTGTGTGCTCGTTCCACAAGAACAGAGATATTACTGATAATAAAAGCTGAATATTATAATGAGAAGTTCAAAAAGAGTGTTGACGAGCCGCGTTTTACAACATGGTAATTTCTTCGACCCACCAAACAGCTTGCTTTTCGAGTTATCCACACTCTCCAGCTTGGTTTAGCAACATCGTCTGACTAAGAATGAGATAAACATACCAGCAACAGTGAAAAAAAGAATAATGTCTATTTAGAGACTCTCAATAAAGTATCAGAGTCACTCGAAATAGACTTCATTTCTCTCCAACACCATATCGCCCCGAAACCGAAGAAAGTGTACCCACCGATACTGGAGAAACAATAATCCCAATGAAGACGGGAAAAAATAATCCTGCGATACAAATGCTGGCAAAAAGACAGGGCCCAACCGGGAATTGAACCCGGGACCTCTCGCAAATTGCTCAGGAACACCCTAAGCGAGAATTATACCACTAAACCATCGGGCCACTGGATGATGGCTCGGAGAGCAGAAGCGATATAAAAGGACATGAAAATACGTGTTTTTGTTCATCACGTCCTTGTGTACATTATGTTTTTACGGTCACATATTTTTCTTGTTAACCAGTCTCAACAGAAAATGTTTGTATGACGTTGACTTACATTCCATTATTGGAATCATTGCTTATTCATGTTATAATGAATTGAATTTTATGAGAAAAAAAAAAAAAAAAAANTTGTGTACATTATGTTTTTACGGTCACATATTTTTCTTGTTAACCAGTCTCAACAGAAAATGTTTGTATGACGTTGACTTACATTCCATTATTGGAATCATTGCTTATTCATGTTATAATGAATTGAATTTTATGAAAAAAAAAAAAAAAAAAAAGGTGCTGTATAGAAGTTTAAAAACTGCTACTTGTACAAGTACTTGTAGTTGAGAGTCTGAGAGCTTATATATAGGGCCTTTTATTGTCTAATTGAGCTTTTATATTCCATTACCGACTCTTTTGTAAGTATTATTCTCGTCTTTCCCTCTAGAACACTGAGTACTGTGTTACTGAAACATTGGTGAAAGAAGGGAATATCTTTCAAACATCTGAAAATAAGTAGCGGTAATTGTAACATAAACATTCACTTAATCGTAGTTCACTTAGTGGTCAAAATACACAAATCATTAGTTATATCTATTGACTAATTTCACTTCCATATACAGGATCTGAAAGTTGAAGAAAAATGAAAAGCCCAAATATGACCTGACTACAATGAGTATGATTGTATATTTATGAATGGGAAACAGCTCAAAGATCCTTGTATTTTATTAGTGTTTACTTTAGTTCCTACACAATCAAAAATCCTCAACGACTTTCATGATCTGCTTGCCCTGAATTTCGGGAAAGTCGCCATTAACAAACAAAACAGATGACTCCACCATTCTGAATACTTCAGCCATAGCTCTGGTAGCTTCCTTAACTTTGAAAGGTTTTATGGGGTCAATGAGGATATGTTTTCGTTGCAAAAAGTCACAAACCACGTCTCGGAACAAGGGTCTGTCATAGATATCTTTCTCCCGGTAGTCTATGGCTCTTCTTTCGTCAGTCAACGGTCTGTTGTCGACAACTTTCTTCCAGTAGTTCATTGGTTGCACTTTTGTTTTATCATCTTCTCCGGTCAAGTCTATGTACACGCTTGAGTGGCTATGTCTGACCTGAGTCGCTTTCTTCAAAAGACTAGATTCCAGCTTTCGCAGCTTGTTTTTGTGCTGCAGACACAGGTTTCTTGTTTTCTGTAGCTTAACAAACTTTGCTTTCAGCATTGCTTCCTTCTCTTTGATGTTTCTGTGCTCATCTTCATTCTTATCGAAAAACACACGGAATTTCTTGAATCGCACCTCCATCAAATCCACCCGTTTCTGCAAATCCGGGATTTTCGTGCAAACTGTGGCTAGTTCAGCCTTGTCCTGCTCACTAGGGTCCAAAAAAAAGACTTGTTCATGCTCAATATTTTTCCTTTCCAAATCTAGCCTGCGTATCCACAAGTCACGGCAGTTGTCTGCGTTATCCGCAATAGAAGTAGTCAGACTCATATAGTGGAGAGTTGTGAAGTTCAAAGTAAAAGCATTCCTGAAACCAGAGGCTTTCACATTGTTAGTTACTTGAGCAAATTTGAAAGTCGAGTTACAAACCACATAAGTTGGTCTCACAATGTCAATTCGGTCTGATGGGGTCCAAGTATCAGGAAGCACATCCGTTGCACCAAACTTGAGACTTTGAAAGTAAGAGCCCACCAGTTCATCGTATCCTTGCAGCAGAGCCAAGATAGAATACGGACCATTGTTAACTTCAAGCTTAGATCTCTGGACTACAACGATGCTGACTTGTAGAGCATCCTCCTTGCCCAACTGTCGTTCAAGGACTTTTTTGTCCGAGTCGCTCTCGACAACAATCGTGCATTTGTACTTTGCCAGAATATTAGCAAGTACGTGCTTTTGCATGTATGTAGCTTTTGGGTTGATTCTGAGTCCCTGGAGAACATAAGAGATTTTCAGGGGCTTTCTGCGTCGTTGGTTTGTCGCCAGAAGTTGTAAAATGGATCTCTCGTAGGGTAACAGAGGAAGGGGACAAGCCTCAATGAACTTTTTAATAGGCGTATCCAATCGAGGGTTGTCACTAGACCAAATTCCTAACTTGTAGTTGAGAATGGCAGCCTTTTGCTCAATATCAAATCTGCATTTTTGTAGGTAATCATCCCGCTTGTCAAGAAAATTACTTACCAACGCAACTCGTTCAGAAAGTTCTTGCACTCTGACTTGCGCAGAATTGAGCGCACCAAGATCGGAAATGGAAGTCCTTTCAAGCTCCCTTTCCACGTCCTTATGGGATCCCGTTTCCCACAAATGTCTGAACCGAGGAATCTGATCAGAAAGATCTTCCATCAATCTCACAATTTTAGACACAGTCTGGAGTTCTTTCTTCACATTAAGAGCCTCCATGCGGGCCCTTTCCAGAGCTTTTCCAGCTTGAATAAGACCCGAACGACATTGGGCCAAATCCTCACTCATTTTCTCATTGAAAGCCCCAGAATCTTTATTTACTCGGATAGTAGTGCACTTCAAGTGAGATGGCAGGGAAGATGCTTTTGTATCTCGCCAGTTCTTCACTCTGCAAGACTTGACTGCATCAAAAAACTCGTCCCATGAGTTCCACTTGACGTTTACAATGGTGAAATCATAGGGGCTAAGAATCCATTTGATATCACTGCGATTAACGGGATCGGAATCAATGAAAAAAGAGCGGCCGTGCTTCGTCTTGCGTTTGGGACTTCCGTCTGGTCCACTAACGTGCACACAGTAGCCGTTTGCGTGCGGGTCATTGTAAATCGGCACTTCAAATTCTCCAAATAACGTCTCCAGAATCCGAAAGATACACCCTTGTATGGTATTTTTGTGAGGGTTGAAATCCCGCACGTTTACCTTGTCCGTTACCATAGACATAAACTGTCCAGGCAAGAAGTGGTGAACTTCTTCAGTTAGCTGAATATCGTCAGCAGGGCTGGTCATATCGAAAAAAATTGAAAATAATGGGTAGTAGAGAGAGTAGATCAGCACTTATATCCACACACGTCATTAGATTTCTGTTTTAGGAAGGCAAAGTGATTTGACGTGTTTCTGGTTAAGTGCCCAGGAATGGACTTGCGGATGAACAAAAGCGTCAGACAAGACAAAAGACACCCTAGGTCTGAACTTTCAACTATTCGTTGTGATACTGGCTGTTTTGTACATGCCATTTTTATCACACTGCTCATTTCACTACTTGATGAGGTTACATCCGGTGTTAGTGAGCCTGTACTTGAAGTACTGTAGCTTTAGTATAGCTATTGAACCATTTCAGTAGTACTTCTTATTTGAAGTCGATTATTTCTCCTCTTCCTTTGGATATCTCTTTCCTTTTGTTGTATACCAATACTTATATATTATCTTCAAATCACGTCAATGGAAAGAGCCAAATACAAACAAGACCTGCAAACAAACATTTCTCTATACGCTCTTGAACTTTTCGCTCATTATGATTCTTTCAATGTCTGTTCTACTTCTTTCTTCCGGCATTGTACTTGCCTAATCGAGTCGATTTTTAGTACTGTGGGAGGGGTCATTTCATCAAGAGCAAGTCTTGCAACGGTATATCGTATAGATTACCGCATTAAATATCCATCGTTGAAGTTCTTCCAGTTACCAGAGTAATAGCACATCGGTGTGAGGCCCGAGCACAGGTGCCAGTACTGGTACTTGTACATGGATTTGATATAAATTGAGGTCCAGTTGTCCAAGAATTAACTAAGAAAACCACGTATTGAAGTTATGGCTCTGTTGGACAAGCTTTACCTCTCTGCAAAGCGATGGTAGAGCTCCAATTATTTGCTGTTCTTGATCATGACTTGACATTACAAGGGCAGCCTATGGTAACCCCGCCTAGACAAAAATCAGCATTGCCATGTGTATACGCTCATACGAAAGCTTGATAAATGTGGTTCCACACGAAGGCAAAAGGTTTCATTCCAGCTACCGGTTTGCTGTCATCTGATTTCCGACGTTTAACAGTCCATTCCATCTCAACCATTCTTATCATTGTACCATCTGGGTGACTCCTAAGCTCCTTTCTTCTTTGTGCTCCTCATCCTTTCGGTTTCTACATTTACGAAGACTGCCAAAACTAGAACAGTATCTACTGGTACCAGGTAGCTAGTCTCCAAACTCCCTTTACTTCGTTTTTACTTTTTTTCGTCACTTCCTTGTCTTATCCCTGCATCTACATAATGCCTGTGAAGAACTATGAGTGAGCTTTAGGGGCTCCAGAAATGATCTCTTACTTTAAGATAGCATGAAGAAACATCCCAAGATCCCTCCAATACTCCATTTCAGCTTTGCTCGCTAGTTCCCCTCCTTTCTGCTATAATTGTACTGTCTTTTTTTTCTCTCTTTTTTCTCCAATTTGTTTGCTAATTATCCTCCTTTCTGCTAGATTTCGTCCCTATTTTCTCTTTTTCCTGTAATAGCATTCATTTCAATTATCCAATCATCTATAGAACAAGTCTCAACAGTGCACCATGTATCCCTTGATGATATTGTCTTTTCTCTAGTTCACCGTTATCTCTACACTCGCCAGAATATGTCATTTAGATCCCTGTCATAAGAAAAGAAAAAAGAAAAACTCTTTTCATACCATTCACTCGTTCAAAGTCGGAACTGATGTCAAAAGTCGGAACTGCCGTTAAAAGTCGGAACTGCCCTAAAAGTCGGGACCACCTCTTTAAAAAGGGCTAACAAACCACCAAGTAATATTGTTGGGATATATCACGGCACTTGTTAGCAGCAAACAACACCCCAAACAACTACACATCAACATTCCACAACAACCAATCTCTGATATTTCCTATCAGCTCTAGACCCAGTAGCACCCCTTCTTACTCTCAACAACACCACCGGTATCCACTCAACACCTCTGACTCACAACCCCCACACTCTCACCCTCATGCCCTTACCCTTAATTCCCCAATCATGCAAGCCACACTACTGCGAATAGAGCCGTCTATACCCATTCACTGTAAGAGTCATAAGAGGGTATAAAAGGGGTAAAATAACGGTTCTTGCGCTAGAAAAAAACGTTTCGAGGTCAATTGAGGAGTTTCTAGCCCCATTTATCACACTAAAAACAGCACCATCTCAAACCCACCTTCTCCTTCTCCCCTAACCCTCCCCCACACCTTATCTTACAGCTCCACAGTCCTCTCACACTCATCCAACTACAACATGTCTCTTAAGCAGTCTCTCAAAGTCGCTCTGATCCAGTTTGCAGCTGGAGCAGACAAGGCCGCCAACATTGCCAAGGTGACCTCCAAGGTTGCCGAGGCCGCCAGCAACGGTGCCAAGCTGGTGGTGTTGCCTGAGTGCTTCAACTCGCCCTATGCCGTTTCTGCCTTCCCCAAGTACGCTGAGAAGATTCCTGGAGGCGAAACGACCACTGCACTGTCCGATTTGGCCAAGAAGCACAACCTCTTCCTTGTGGGAGGTTCTTACCCCGAATCTGACGCCGGAAAGGTGTACAACACTTCTGTGGCTTTCTCGCCCTCTGGAGACATCATCTCCAAGCACCGAAAGCTGCACCTGTTCGATATCGACGTTCCTGGCAAAATCACCTTCAAGGAAAGTGAGACGCTCACTGGAGGCGACAAGATCACTCTGTTCGATATGGAGGGCTACGGAAAGATTGGTCTGGGTATCTGTTATGATATCCGGTTCCCTGAGGTGGCTGCCACCGCTGCTCGAAAGGGAGCCTTTGCCATGATCTACCCCGGAGCCTTCAACACCACCACCGGTCCTCTGCACTGGCATCTGCTTGCTCGAGCTCGAGCTGTCGATAACCAGCTCTATGTCATTGCATGCTCCCCTGCCCAGGACCTCAACTCTGGCTACCACGCTTTCGGCCACTCTCTCGTCTCTGATCCTCTGGGCAAGATTATTGCCGAGGCTGACGTTGAGGAGACCGTTGTTTACGCCGAGCTTGAGCCCGAAGAGCTTGCTGCTGCTCGACAGAACATTCCTGTCGGCACCCAGCGACGATTCGATGCCTACGATGATGTCAGCAAGACTGCCAAGGTGAGCGCCATCTAATTGCCCTGTGCAAAAAGATAGCCAGCGGCGTGAGCAATTGTTTCAGCAATGGTTTTCTCCTGAGTGTCTAGTCAAAATAGAATCTAGACGTGCTTTCGTATAATGAATGAATGAATCAGAGTAGAGACGGTGTAAGGCGATAGCCGGTACTGTAATATCAGCTTCACAGCGTACTTGTAGCTATAACGATGGGCAATTCAAGCCTTGAGAGACTCTAAAGTTGAAGCAATGAATCTTACAAGATATTTGTTTTCAAAATTAGCCGCTAATATTGTACCGGTAGTTATTTCACCTAACATACCACGATAATCAAGACAATACATAATAATGAATAGCCGATACCTACTGTAGAGCTCAAGAGGTCTTGTACTACAGTTGTTGAAATAACATGTTTTTATTGATCGCATCTATATCTGTCTGCTCTAAGTCTCTCTTCCATCACACCTACTGAAGCTTGAAGAAGGCTAATGAAATACTTCCGCTCAAGGATATCTTTTGGACCTTCTTATATCGATAGGCACTATCGTGTATTTTATTTTTCTTAATTCTAGTGTCTTCGTTTCAGCTTTTTTTTTTTCTCATACAATTCAATTCATTATAACGTCAATAAGTAATAATTCCGATAATCGAATGTAAGTCAACGTAATACAAGAATTTTCTGTCGAAACTGGTTAACAGCAGCTAGAATCATTCCCATTACAAGGCTTCTACGTTCAACCACTTTTTTTGCCAGTTGCGGCCATATCCTGGTGAAAATACGGCTTCCCGTCCGATCAGCCATAGTCAAGCACCAGAGAGCCCAGTTAGTATTGTAGTGGGAGACCATACGAGAATCCTGGGTGCTGCAATTAACGATTCGCGAAGCGGATCGTCTTTATTTTTTGCTGCTCTCCATCCCATTTTCCTTTCACCTTTCAGCTGCTCTGTCACCCATCATAAGTTTACCGCCAGTACATACCTACGTGTATTTCGAGTCGGGAAAGAAATATAGAAGAGGATCTCTCCTTTTATACACATAATTCAGTATCTTAATCAAAATTGGTACTCTCTGTGTTGTTTCTAAGTCAGTAGCAGCTCTACTTCCGCTCTTACTTTTGAGGATTCATAAGTAGCAACACGAAAAGGACCGATTTTCTGGAATATATATGTTCAAAGCTCTATAGTTGGCTCGTTTCACCTTTATAAATGCTCTTGAGTATTTATACCTTCCAGTTTAGTGCTTACTTCAGCTTATTGAACTATTCTTGGGTTCTCAACAAAGGCTTAAAGAAGAATAATGGCATACTTGTGATTCGAGTTGAATGATATAGAGACCATTGGCCACTCTGATGCCTGCTATTACATGTTTTTACCTGATGATCTCTCCCAAGTTACCTCTTGCTGATAGAGGCACGCCTGGGAAGAGCCCTCGAACACAGCTCAAGTCCTAAATTAGACCAGTGACTTCATTGGTGTATTGATAGTAGTCACAAAGATCTTTCCAAGTCTTTGATTTTAATCCACACTCGATATCACAGATTGTGTCAGCTTTTTCCTTGTATTTGTTACCCCACATTTTGATTTCAAACACTCCCAGTACTGTATCAGCATCACTCACAATAGGAACACAAGAAACATACCATTCGAGTCGTGGGGATCTAATGTTTTACACAGACCTTTTTGTTTGGCCAAAGCTCGCTAATTTTCAAAAGTTCAAAAATTGGCCATTTTGCCTGACCCATGGCCAGGAAAATTTGCAAAAATCGGCCAAATCGGACTTGCTGACTAAACAAGATTTTGCAATATAACGTGTTTACAGTATCAAAAGTACTGTTATAGGAAACTTCAGAGTGCGGCAACTCGGAATATACCACTTATTCTCACTTTTTTTGTCGTCTTGGTGGTTTATTCCTCCAACGAAATCGCAAAAAAAATATTTCACCCCTGATTCGGCACATTACGGTTTTTTTTATTTTTGGGACTTGTGGGAAAGCTTATTTCACCAAAAGTGCCCAAGTTGTGGGGAGTTGAGAAAAAAAATAAAAAAGTCGCATGTCTGGAAAATGATAAATAGCAGTATCGGTAGATGCCCCTTGCCCTTTAGATGAGTGAACCGCTCTCCGTTTTCAGACTTACAATTTATTTCCAAAGTTACCATGCTTTGAAGTGGGCTATACAGAGGGTATCTAAAAACGATGTCACGGTTGCAATATGGTCTATAGGGAGAAGATTGCGATACCAAAATGTTCGTCATGTTCAGTAGTACTCATCTGTCAGCTTTAGTGATCTCATTCCAACCGCTGGACGGATTTGTGGCAGTCGATATCTTTGCAAGAACTTGTTTTCGAGCAAACACCGTGAATAAGTTCCAAGAATGATGATGAAAGACAGTGTCGAGATGGTGGCAGTCGGGGCTATCTATTGATACCTGCATCTAATCTCCTAGAGCGATATTAACCGTTTTCGGTTTTTTTTCTTGGTTTTCTCCGAGTCGAGCGACTTTGTGTCTTGACCAGAATTTTAAGATTTAAGCTTTTTCTTATCGCACATTATCGGCCTTTTTATAAACTGTACTGAGAATGAGACTATTCCAGTGGCGCAACTGAGATTGAGAGTGTCCCATCATTCTATTTGAAGCATGCTGATCACAACCGTGTCTTTATTTTATGCACAGGGGCAATATTCATAGAGATATGTATTGCACATTCAGCCCAAAAACGTCAAAAATTGAAAATTTGGTGGGGTATGGGTCAGGAAAACTCGGTGATTTTTGAAACTCATGAAATAAAAATAATTAGGGGATCATAATTTTCATCAATAAAATTATCTGAGTTGTTGGACTCAAGTGGAAATGATTATGTTATTGTAGTAGAATTATATGACTTTGTGCGGGCCTTTTTCTACAGTGATTTTACGACTACAGGCTGAAGCTTTGGGGTTCTGGTGGATGTTTCCATACGATCTGAAATCGCGTTGCCAGATAGCTCGTTTTTGCGCTCATCGGTTTAGCTGGTAAGACACCTCAAGTAAAACTTTTCCGCTGCCAGGGGAGCGGAGGGAGTTGTACAAGTAAACATGGCTTTGTGAAGTTATCGGGAGTGTGCTAGAATGAAACAAAGTAGTGAGTATTATTATAGCGCCACCAAAAAACTGATATCATGACGAGTTCAGATACTCAAAGTATCATGTACGAAATTGTCCTCGTCTCATGAAGATCTCTTTCGACACCGTTTCGATAGATGATGCTACCAGTATTGTAATGTGACGGGAGGAACAAACCGTTGAGGTACTCGGGTGTGTAGCTGGTGAGTACACAGTCGTCTGTAAAAAATTCTGTTCTTGAAGATATGATTATGATGTGAATCATGTCATGGTTGCTTCAGGCATGAGTACTGTGTCGGTAACATGGCATATTGCTATGAAATGGATTTCAAAAAGCAAGAAAACTCCGTGAATCGGCGCCTCTCATCCCTCCGATGTTTTTATGGCCATTCTTCTTATCTGTAGTGATGATATTGGCGTGGATTGGTTGATGAAATGGTGTGGGTCATCTTGTGTTGGTGAAGTTGTCTTTCTGTGCTGGATTAAGCGGATTAAGGTTACCCGCAGTATAGGAATCACTGATAAGTGAATCAAGAAAGTTCATGATTAAAAGCTTTCCAAACAAAGAAGTACTTGAGCATAGCCTGGATGGCGCATAAACGTTTTCTTTTGCAAGCACTCTAGTCAATTATATTCGCGGTCCTTATCAGTCCCTTCTTAATATCAGTCTACCAGTACGTTGTCTTCAGATGTAGTGAAGCAATAATATGGGCAGAGTCATCACTTTATAGAAGGCTTATTTCAACTAGAAATACCTATGGTTGATTGTTCTGATATGCCACATGTATTAATCTCCCTTTCACGTAGTTCTCGGTCAGCCTTTCTCCTAAGTTCAAGGTTTCACTATGTTGCCCTAGCGAGACATCCATGCGCAGATAATGCGGGTTTCACAAACTATCGCTAAAAGGGGAAATTAATGATATTGATGATAGTATATCACGAGAGGAACCATCCTGACACCTTTATAATCCACCTGGATACCGAAAATATTGAATATAATTCTATCGCGTTCAAAACGCAGCGAAAATAACGACATTCAACTGTCTGTATTCATCGAACTAACAATCGCAAGGGGAATCTGAACACATCATTGATATCGGCACTCGCACCTCTACAAAATAACACCATATTTTGGTCTCTAATCTCATTATTACGAAAAATTTCAAAATCGTCGTTTTTGCCTGACCCACACCCCATCAAATCTGCGGTTTTTGGCTGTTTTGGCTCAGGGAAGAATTTTGTATCTCGACCAATAAACATGCTATCGCTAAACAGACAACACATTACAGATCAGTTCGCATTGTTTAGCAAGTTCCCATGTCTTATTTGGTCCTGGTGTGTTCCCTATACCGTCTTTTGCACTACCCACATTTGGAAAAGGTGAGTTTCGGCCTTTTTTGAAAAACTTGATAACGACCTCATAAAATAAAAGCTTAAACCTTAAAAGAGGACCAAGACCACAAAGTCCAGTCACTTGGAGAAAAGTGAG
This sequence comes from Yarrowia porcina, assembly GCA_900519025.1. Lineage (NCBI taxonomy): Eukaryota > Fungi > Ascomycota > Dipodascomycetes > Dipodascales > Yarrowia > Yarrowia porcina. Next base: position 807,589 of record ULGT01000001.1, read on the forward strand.
AAAAAAAACCGAAAATGCGTAATACGACTCTACAGTCTTATAGAGTGGTATATTCCGATAGCCCCGACCGTCGCCATCTCGACCCTGACTTCCCTGAGCAGATTTGGACTATATTACGGCTGTTGGAACAAAAACCAGTTATCGTAATGTTACAAACAGCCACAACTCCGCCCAGAAGCTTGTCCAAGACTAATGAAGTAGATACGGAGGTAGAATGTCTCTGTCCAGGTAGAACGGTACTATCAGATCGCCATTTCGATCTATTTCGAGGCCGTGACAACGATACTAGAAAAGTACCAGATATCCAACTTCACAACACTGTAACTTTCCAAATAAATTGTAAATCCCTAAACAGACAGCGGATTATTACTCCTGAAAGCGAGGGGAGCAAATCACAATGTCCAAATAACATATTCCAAGCATGTGACTTTTTTATTTTTTTTCTCAACTTCACCCAACTTCAGTCAACTTGGGCACTTTTGATGAAATAAGCTTTTTTTGAAATCCCAAAAACAAAAAAAACCGAAAAGTGCCGAATCAAGGGTGAAATATTTTTTTTGTGATTTCGTTGGAGGAAAAAACCACGAAGACAGTCATGAAAGTAAAAATTTATGGTATATTCCGAGTTGCCGTACTCTGAAGTTTCATCTAACATTACTCTTGATGCTGTAAACACGTTATACTGCAAAATCTTGCTTAGTCAGCAGGTGAGATTTTGCCCGTTTTTGAATATTCTCCTGACCATGGGTCAGGCAGAATGGCCAAATTTTGAATTTTTGAAAAATAACAAGTTTTGGCCAAATAAGCAGGTACAAACGAAAGCTTAGGCCCACACGACCCAGTGGGTGTATTTCTTTTTTCCCTGCGATGTCTGATGCTCAATCTATAAGTGTTTGATGTCAATATCCGGGGTAACAAAATATTAGCAAACGTAGATGGTGTTTGAAATATCAAATCTAGATGGAATGAAAAGGTTCCAGTGGATTATGATGACTGTTAGTGTGTCTCCGATCAAATTTTTATTCTTAAAAGTATATATCTTGGTGTGTTTTTCAACATTAATAGCATGTAGAAACTATGCGGAAAGCTGCTATTGATGGCAAATGAACTGAAAAGGATTTCAAGGTAGTATTATGGTACTCATGTGGTGTATAGTTAACGGAAGATTGTATCTCACAGTGTCTCTAATTCTTCTTCGGCCAGAGAGTCCTCTCTAAGCCTGGCATAGCTGCGGGACAAATAGGAATCAAACACACCAGAAACAGATTGAGTTCGGAAGTCTGCGCAAGCAGCTGTGAAGAGCATCTAGAACCTCTTTTTTTACTGTATTTCAGCTTATTAATACCACATTATCGAGTTTTATCGATGAGTTTTATTGTCTCTCCTTTTTTGATACTTAAAACCCAGGTGACATAGCCGAAATACGTACCAACTGCAACCAAGAGTGGTACATTGCACGACTGAGGCTAGCGCAATGTCTAGGGTGTCTATTGTTAATCTACTTCAACTTATTAATTCTAAGTAATCGTGTTATATCGATTCTAGGCTCTCCCTTCGATCGAAGACCAGAGATACACTGTACTTGTAGGAATTTAAGTAAGCAACAAAAAGAAGTGGTAAGTCACAAAATATTAGCTAACGAATTGCTCTAAGCTTTTGTTTTACTCATTTTCATCTTTTATTGCTAGTCATTAGCTCTTCTGAGACCAGAGATTCATCTTCCAACCTCTCCAACACGCAGAAGAAATGAATGTAGTAGAAAAATCTACTACAGAAATGGTTGGATACATTCCGCTATAAAAAAAGGCCTAGATCTTTTGCCTCAATCCATTTCAACTTTTTCCGCCGAATAATCATCTTATTTTTATCCCTTGATTTACATAAGAAATATCAAGGCTCACAGAAGAAAGAACTATAGCTTAATATTGGTTAGGGACGTAAAATACTTTGATAATCACCTGCAGCTAGCTATTTTAAGAGTTGCTCGTGTCAAATATTACTTCCTTTGACCTTTCTCGGTTACCATTTCTCGAGTTAAGCCACACTGTTCTTTTTGTCATTTCTTATTTCATGTATAAAACAGAAGTAAGTTAATACGTAAATACTGTATCACACTACCAGTCATCTGATACCAGCCACTACAACATCCTAAGCCTTTAATCTTACTCTATTTCAGCTTATTACTTCAAAAATTCGTTTTAACCCTACGACAACCAACTGTCTTTCTGTCCATGACGATCTGAAAAGATAATTACAGAGTAGCAGTAGATAATAAGGACAACTAGAAGCAACAAAGAGCACTACACAAGCTCAAAAAACATCCTAGTTCCTTCGAACCACTTCATTTCAGCTTTTCTTTGTCTTCAACGAAGTGATTTTTAAACGTGCATCTATCCCCACATTTACAGTGCTGAAAAGACAAAGGGAAATACTGATGATAAACCTATTGGGGACAAGAATGAGTTTTCATATACTTACTACCAGCTATGGAGAGTGTCTAGCCTGCTTTAAAACTCTTGATTTCAGCTTTTATTTCTCATAATATCGAAATTCAATCGTGAGTGATTCTCATAATTAATTTACCCATCAACGATACTTACGACAGAGGTCAACAAAGGCTGAAAACATATCAATCACTGCCTAAAGCTGTATATCGCACCTTAAAGATGGAATAAACATGCTGAGTGCTTTTACGTTTTCCATTTCAACTTTTTGGCACTATTATCGAATTATCTTAGGTTCTGAGTTGTCTTTCAACGATGATGATTACAGGACGTTACTACAAGAACATGTTCAACAAAAAGCAGCAGAAAGTTGTCAGTTCTTTTACCATTAGCCTTCTAGCGCACTAAGCCATCTTAACATTTTCATTTCACTCTTTGTCAGGACAAGCCATGAAAGATCTGTCTTTATCGATGGTGCAATCAGAATATGATTGAAGAATGTAAATGTAACTGCAGTATATACTAAGTGCTAAAACAGATAAAGTAGTCAGTCAAATACTTTGACAATTGATAGTCGACGTGAGCTTCTCAGTTTATTTTAATTCAGCTTTTCTGGCTCATTTCTTTAGATTTGTTCATACACCTGTATCTCCCTCCCCCCTTACGATACCTGCAGGAGAGTTGAATGTGGTAGAAATACATATCAACTGCAATAGAAAGTGTCATGTCGCACGAGTTTGACTAGCTGAACCTCAAAAACTCTTTATATGACTTCGTTTGATCTTTCCTGCGCGGATATATCGAAATCTCCCAGGTCTGCATTCTGTCCAATGATTTAGGATACTGGAACCGGAAGAACCACAGTATTATTAGATACAGAGCCTTAAGAAGTAACCAATAACCTAGTGAGAGCCACTATCATCACTACTGCGCTTACATATTTATTCATTTCACCTTTTGTTCTTCTGTTTATCAAGTTATCTTAAACCATGGGTACATCCCCCTTGGTAGACGTAATTTTATAGAGGTACATGGAGAATAGAAAGAATTGTACAAACAGCAGCAGAAGGTAGTCAGTCATACTGTTGTAGGTGCTTAGATGTTTGGGTGCTCTTTTTCGTTTCCATTCGGCCTTTTCTTTAGTTAATCCAGTTCGGTAGATCTTGAGATGTGCATTTAAACCAAAGATACTTGACAGAAACAACAAAATATCGTAGTAGAACCTACAAGGAACAAGATAACGTAGCTAGTTGTTGACTAATAGCTTCCACAAATATTTTGAGTCTGTCGTTTCACTTGCCTTCAACTTTTATATGTCAATAACATCGAAATATCCTGTATCCTAAGTTTCTCCATATCTGTGGTGCCTCAGAACGGAGAGGAATAGAGAAGTAATAATTTACCAGCAATTTTTATAAAGAGGAGTATGGTTCAGTAAGCCTATTCTAAGCAGTATATCTCTCATCCTACTCTTTTAGTGCATTATATATTCCTGTCCCTCTACTGGTAGGCATGATTTTAATGTAAGGAAAGACTGTAGCTCTTGTATACAGTCGGTGTCTGTAGAAAGTTGTCGAATAAGTTGTTTCACCCGCATCTCTGTCAAAGAGACTTTCATCTTTCTTTTGTTCAACCTTTCTTCATCATCTAGCCCTCTTTTTACGATCTTCGTCTCTCAGATACGCAACTTATAGCAGAGGTATTGTAGTTTTAGCAGAAACATCCATAATCACTGTAACTAATTATTGTATACACAGTTAGGGCTAAATGAGCGGCATGAACCCTTTTTTATGTCTTATTTCAACTTATCTTTGCTACTTTATGAAGTTGTCACTTGTTAGGTTTCCTCTTAACCTCTGATGGTTACATCATAGAAGTGAATTAGTGGTATATACCAACAAGAAATCCTGGTATCAAATGATTCAATACAGACTGTTTTATCGTCTTCGTAGTTTTTTCTTCATTTGATCTTGCCTCACCACTAAATCAAGGTACCCCTATAAATGTGTCTTCTCTCAAATGAGTTGCAGAAAGAGAGGAGTCAAATAGATGAGTAGTTCATACTAGGAGACAAGACGGGTAGGAGATACATACTACCGATCTGTAGAAATGTCATGGGCCTTTTATCACTTTTCAATACAGCTTTTTTTCCTTTTCTTTATTATACACGCTGTTTTCATCATGGCTTGGCCTCTCATTATGAAGATCACAAAGCAGAGAGCAACACTAAGAAGACATACACAAGAGACAGTAATAAGCCTACCGGTACTGACACCTTTTGGCGGTCCCAATAAAGGTTTTAAGTCAGCTGCTGCACTTCTCTTTAAGTTTCTCTATTGATTTTTTGCGCAGGTCGCCATCCATGATATCTGTACATTCAATGATACTTACAACAGACGTAAATGAAGCATTTTTAGGTAGAAACTGTAGGGAATAGTAATCTGTTACATATTATTAGCTAGTAGAAAAAGTATGAGCATTGTGCTATACTTAATTACAACTTTTCCTTGCCATTTATTCGAGCTATCCTACGCTCACATTCAGTCTCCCCATAGATGCTGACAGCGAGTAAAGAACTGGAAATATGTATTAAATAAAACAAAGGAGTGTTCTTTTATTTACTAACCAGCTGTTAAAACGTCACAAGGGTCTTAACCTACCTCTTTTCAGCTTTTATCTGCTAGATGTTCGAGTTACCCTTAATCCTTAGTTTTGCCATTTTGCCTTTGACTATGGAACAGGGAGACATATAGCTGTAGTAATACATCTGCAACAGAATAAAAAGTTAAAAGGCACGGCTACAGTCCTCCAAATGTCTTTGAAATCTTAGCCTACGTGTTTTGCTCTTTTCCTGTTCAATATACCAAGGAAAATTCAACCGCTAAGCTGCCTTTGTTCGCATGTGTTCGAATGTGGACATGTAGAGAAATTATACCTTTCATATATCTTCTGTGGTAAAAATAACTCACTAATACTACAGCTATAGCTTGAAAGTAGTCATCAGTATCTTTTCCTACTCCTTTAATATCTTTTTTCTTTAACTAGTCAACTTATTCTCATGTTTTGTTTCTACCCAAATGTACCTTTTCTATGAGGCTCACTGAAAAATCAAAGTACCGTGAGGTTTTATGCCCAGAAACAACAAGAGGTAAACAACAGCTTATTATATTGCTAAAGAAACATTACGAGTTTCTAAAAAACTGTAATATTACTTTTCATCCCTACAAATAGATTTGTCCATAAATCTTAGTTTTGTCGCGCACATGCTGCGTACGGAAGAGGGAAACGATTAAGAAACATTGCTTTCAGGAGTTTTCAAAACGTTTCATTACCCACAGCTAGCTGGCAAGAAAGTTGTCACCAAGTTATACCCTCTATATCTTATCGGGGGTTACGATTTGTCGTTACCTGTATATTAACCTGGTCTTTCGTGTGAGGCTCACTAAGTACAGATGAATACCGTATAAAAAACCCTTAGATATAAGTACGAGTTGATAATTACCGCATTCGGTCCATTAGAATGGCTTTTGTCAACTCTCAGTACTTCACTGTAGCTTTTATTCTCCAGTTTAACAGGCTGTGCCAAGCAGCGATACTTGATGCTTACGGAATCATGAAACATTTAGCAGAATTAGTATTAAAGGCTACGAAAAGTAAATTTCATGCTAATCTCTAATTTCTACAGTGGCTTTGGTCTCTTCTATTGCCTTATTTCAACTTTTTCAGAATTTAATCGACTTTTTCCTCCTCCTGCATGCCGATCTTGTCATAGCTGGCAGAAAGAACAGCGATATACAGTATAAATGGATATCAAGATAATAATAGGTAGTAAAGTATGTGCTCACAACCATTTAAGATGCTATGAAAAGTTTTTCTTGCCGAGTTTCAGCTTTCCATTATCATTACACCCAGTTCGCCAGCCCACGGTTTTTGTCGTATCAATGATGCTCACAGAAAAGAGGTAAATGAGGCAATTATTTCTTGAAACTAAGAAAAAGATGTGATGCTTGGCACTAAAAACAGCCAGTTTGACAGTTTTAGAGACTCTTCGTGTCATTTTTCAGCTTTGAATATATTTCTGCGTCGTATACCAAGTAAATGCAAAAGCAGATACCATTCATCACTCGAATAACGAAAGAGAAAACCTGGAACAAAGTACGTTAAAGCACTCATGACGCTTGCGATGGCTGTTAGTACACAGAAAAAAAAACAAACTTCTGGATGCCTTAGGATCTGATTATCTCAGTTTATTCCTTTCTGGGAGCCGTGAACTTGCATCCACACATGCCCACAAAATAGAGCAGAGATGAATCAGTAATATATACGCTAGGAACGAGATTCACTAGTCTAGAGCACACTATGTACACTCAAGAGTGTCAAATGGTATTCATTTCCTCTATTTTCATCTTTTCTTTCTTGGGTTATACATCTTCTATTTCTGCTGCTCTATTTGTGAAGCTTACATGACAGAGGAAAATGAAGCGTTCGTAGCACACAACTAGAACATAAGAATAGTCAGTTGCTTAGTAAGAGGCTCCTTAGTCTTATGCTCTTATATCTGACTGTATTTCTAATTTTCTTGGCTATTTAATGATCATACTCTTCAGCTGGTGGTCATCAATTCTTAAGCCAACACAACATAGAGAATCATGGGAATAAAAAGCTATACAAAGATCAATTTAAGATACTAGAGAGAGAATAAAGGTCTTATAACTGTTGTGAACAGTTTAGTTTATTTCATTTGTACCTTTACTTCTTTATAAGGGAGTTTTCTGAATCCCCAGCCCGACCCACAATACAAAGTGCAAACAGATGGGTGCTTTATAGCTCTAATGAATCTTCTGCTAAAAAAAGAAGTCTTTACCACTACAATTACAGCTAAGGATGTGTCTTGAACATCTTATATCACTGGATTTCAGCTTTTTTTCGTCTTGTTAATGAATTATCGCCCTCTATATTTGTCTCCTCAACTATGAAGCTCTCAAAATCTGTAGAAATACATGAATGGGGACAGACAAATAACGAAAAGAAGTACTGGACATCTTACTAGTACTCTTAAATAATAGTTCAATATTGGTATATCACTTCATTATAGCTTTTTATCTTCATTTGGCAGGTAATACTTGTCAACGATTTTTGTCTCACCATGTATGGTATTTTCAAAATAGAAGTTAATGTAGCGTAAATACGTAGGAGATACTAAACAATGTGATTTCCCGCACTGACGGAGTTGAATCAAAATTGCAGAAGCTTTACCTTAATCGATTTCAACTTCGCTTTGCTAATTTATCGACTATACCATGTTCGGAGCTTTACCTCTCAATCATTGAAGCTTGCAGAAGAGATATAAGTACAATAATAATAGATAAAAGCAGTAGGAAAAGTGCTAAGTCATACATTATTAGTTGAATGAACATCATGAGCACTCCTTATTCTTGCAATCTTTCTTCTCTTCGTTAAATTGGAGATCTTTCTACTCCTGCATTTTTACTCTTGCGTGAGTTGCGAGGAAGAACGTAGAGCAACAACGTAAAGAAAGATACCGGAGAGCGGAAATGTTAAAGAACTACTTACTATGAGATATAATGAATAGACAGGGTATCTTTTAGTACTTCCTAACAACTTATTGTCCTCAGTGTATCGTGTTATACCTATGGAACGTTTGGTCTCACATGTAAGAGGCCAACATAACACAGGTGAATATAGCAGAATAAGTAATTGGTGTACCCAAAAGTAGGTTATCGAAAGTACTCACTTGTATGGATTGCCTTAGGTCTCTTTCTCTCTTACTTTCTGCAATTATTCGGTATGAAATCAACTTACTTCTGGGCTTGCATTCGGGTCATGTCCTAGCTGATACAGAATTGAGATATACGGTATAAATTAACACTAGAAACAACAAGAGGAGGTGAAATATGTTATATGGGATATAGAGAGTGCTATGAGAGGTTTTTAATGCTTATTATCAGCTTTTATTCATCAAAACATGTAGTCATACCAGGCCATGATGCACGTCTCATCTATGATGCTCACAGAAAAGAGGTAAATGAATCATTGACATGTTAGAAGTAACCATTAGCACTATACGCGTTTGTAGAACGCCAATAATCTTTATTTATAGTATATTTCAGATTTTATTCGCTAATGAATTGACTTATCCTTACACCTACCGGTAGTTTTTTTTTGGTCAGCATATGAAGAGAGAGATCGAAACAATAATGTAAGCCAGGTACCCCCCATAAGTTGAGATAACACACTTTGAGTTGATTTTAGAGCTATAGTTGTCAAACATCTCTTCATTTCTACTTTTCACCTTCCATATTCTGAGATATTCCTACTGGTACGTCTACATTTCACCCGAAATAATGCTGAGGAAATTCACAGCATGATAAGTTATATAGCTACACAATGAAGTAATCAGCTACATATTAGTAGCTGAATTAACGTCCCAAACTGCTTATCTTACCCCATACCAGCTTTTCTCCATCATTAATTAGATTATACCTATTTCTGTCAACCAGGTGTTGGTAGAAGAGTCGAATACGTGTATAATTCATAATTGGTGCAAGAATAAGTGGTCCATTTACTACTAATAGCCCTCTTAAAGGTCGTAAGTCTTTTAATCCTTCTCTCTTCAGCTTCTTATCTTTGATTTAGCAAGTGGTACCAATCGTGACCATGGTCTCCTCTCGATGCTGCTGACAAACAGAGATGGAATATATACTAGAGACATAATAAGTTCAATATGTCTACTTGAATTATCAAGGGGCTCTTATTTGTCACTTCTTTTTCTTCTTTTTTAATTTTGTATTGCAATTTATGAAGTTCCCAGGTGATATTTTTTGCGTGTCTATCCTTGATGCTTACGGAAAAGGGAAATGTATCAGAACTACATCATAACTGCAGTGAATAGTAGTCAAACACCTGTTATGAGCCATCTAGAATGTCATTATTAGATTATTCTACTTCATTTCAGTTTTTCAACATCTTGTATCCAAGTTTCCCTACGCGAACATCTTTGCCCCGACATTAAGACACTGAAAGAGAAGAGTTAAATACTGCAAAAGACCCCAGCCAGCAGCAGTAGGGAGTACCCAAACAACTACGAATAGCCTTAAGAAGTACAACAGGCTTTATGTCTCTATCTATTTCACTTTCTATTCTTCCATTCATCGAGCTATTCAGTTCATGATACTTCTGTGCAAAAACCGCGATAAATTCACTTATTATACATACCAATGGCAACTAAATGTGACCAGATGACTTATAAGAGCTTTATATACTGCTCTCTACTGTTTTTCAACTTCTATGTAGCTCTTCTTCTTCCATTAAACACGCTACCCTAGCTTACGAACTTTTCTCTCTCGATGCTACTGACTTATAAGAGGCTAAAGGATAATAAAATAGTAACTACTGTCACCAGAAGAGAACTTCCAGGCGCCATATAGCATTATAATCTCCAGCTCCTTTTTTTACACCTAGATTCAGCTTTTATCTTCTGACTAATCGACTTCTTATGCCACCAAGTTTGTCAACTAAGATACTGATGCTTACAGAACAAGGAGGAATGCGCTAATAAATCAAATCTGAAGCAACAAGAAGTGCTAAAACACTACTATTAGCATATAAAAATTGTTTGAGCTTCTTTTTCTTCTTCGTTTCAGCTTATTTTCTTAATTTATCAAGCTAAACCAAAAAGTTTGGTCTATCTTGATACCTACGAAACAGAGAAATGACTATATAAAAAGTACTAGAAGCACCGATAAGTTGTCTAGTATCTAATATTAGCCACTTGTATTGATAAAACATACTTTTTATTCTTATTTATAGCTTTTATCCCACAAATCATCGTGATGTGCCTGGCCATGATTATGTCTCCCCTTATGAGGTTCGCCAAAAAGTGAGGAATTGAATGTTAATTCTATCCAGCAACATCAAAAGATATCAGATACCAGCTTTTAGTCACTATTCGCTCTATAATCAATTTATATTACGTCGATACTGGTTTTTTCTTTTGATTATCCACATCGATGATACCACGTTGAAGATGAAATAATGATAGTGGAAAGCACCAAGAAGATTCAAATGGATTTGAGTAGCTACTAAGTCTCTGTTCACAGAATTTGCAGTGTCTCAAAGCCACTGCTTCATTTTTTGTACCCTCTTTTTTCATCGGCCATTAAAAGGTGCTTACGGTATAGGGGTAAGTGCCGGTAGTTCAATATCGCGTAATAGTACCGGTAGTAGAAAAAGTGGTTTGAATCAATATGCTGTCTATATGGAGTCTGGTAATTGTCTTAATCTGACACATTTCAGCTTTTCTCTTTCATTCATCTAGCAATCTGTACGCCTGTATTTCTTTAGATCTCTTCTGGGGACAAAAATGAGAATAAAGCTGTAGAAAATCATATTAGTTACAAAAATGGGGGCAAAGGGGCTCACTTGTCATTTGAATTACCATCAAGAACACTTTCTTCTTCTGTCAATCTCTTTCTGATCTTGCAAATATTGAGTTACCAGTCCATGGTTTCTGTCTTATCGTCTGCCTATCCAGAGCACTTGTAAATGTAGCAGTAAAACATACCCTTAGTCACGAGAAGTAGTCAGTCACATAATACTATTTAGAGAAACATGTTTCACTCATTTTCCTACTTCATTTCAACTTTTTTACACAAAAAGTCAAGTTCTCCTACAGCTTGAGTCCCGTCTCCCAATGTCAGATGGGGCAGAACAGATTAATGCAGTAGCGAATGATATCAGCGAGAGCCGAATGTTATCAATAGATATCTGTAGCCCCATTAGTGTTCTGGATACCTTCTATCACTTCATTCCATCTTTTATTCGTTGACTAATCGACTTATCTTTATGTCTAGTTGTATCTCTGAAACGTTGATGGTCACTGAAAGTAGAATAAGTAGCTAGTGATACTCTTGCTGCACATATGTTACAACTATCAGCCTGTTATTAATATTGGAATAGTGATACAACGTCATATCTGTGATCAACCAAGGTTAATAGGCAAGCCCTAGAGAGTGAGATGAACAGGTTAAAGAAGAAAAAAAGTTGAAACTGAGTAAGCCAAAGTGCCCGTGACGCTTTAATAGCTCTTATAGTTCGACGTACCATTTTTATTCCAGCTATTTCTTAATTCTGCTATTTATATGTCACTTCTGGGTATCACGATGGGAGAGGCAAAAACATAGAATTGACGAATTGAGCTAATAAAAGCTGAAATAAAGACAAACAAGAAAGCCAGCAAGTCATTCATTGTTATTAGTGGTTAACCAACTAGCATTGAGTGTGCCTACTAAATAATATTCTACGTTTTAAAGTCTCTCTCTATTCAGTGGTCAGCCTGTAACCGAAATGCTTAGCAAAAGCTGGATTAAGTAGCTAAAAAAAGTCCGAATGAAGAAAGAAGGAAAGCTCAGGAGACTGAGATAGCTAGCACTGTGTGATTGAATACTTCTTGATGTTTCTGGCATCTATTGATACTCTGTATATCTCTGTTCTTACATCCTTATATGAGCAGACATAAGTAGGGGTGGGTAAAACTCGAATAAATGACAGAAAAAAGCTGAAGTAAAGTACAATAAGAAGCTCATGACCTTTAAGATAGTTTAAAAAACGCCACAAACCACCTCTCTCTTCTGTTGTACTTATTTTAGATAGTTAATTGAATCTACTCTGCAATCATCATGAAGGGGAGTCGAAATCTTGGGTCTCGATAACTGTATATTTGAAGAAGAAATGTTGCAACGTGCATCAATAGTGGTCAAGACATCTTTAATGGCTACTAGAATCTGATTTAGAAGTTATTCGGCCCATTGATACCTATATAGCAAAATTTCCTTGTTTTGTAAGCATGTTACCATTTAGGACTATAATCACGTCAGTCTAACTCGATAAACCGAATGATAAAAGCCGATATGGATATAATCAAAACGCACACAGTGGTCTGTCATGCTTGAAGTTGATAAATTACCACTCCTTTCTATTCCTAGCGTATATTTCTCCCGTAGTTTCTTCTGTTCTGCCAGAAACCTTGATATGACAAGTAGCTCGCAGACGAATATCCCGATTAATGACAGAGAAAAGATGAAATAAGATACTTAAAGGCTTTCAGCCCTTTTTTTAGGCTACCATAGTGCTACTCACTTCTTTTTGTATTCCTGATATCCTTTTATAATGTAAATCTCTCTTCTCTGTCATTATCGTTGGTCGAAGCTGTAATCTTAACCATGTAAAAACTCGGTTAGCAAGCAAAGAAAAGTTGGATCGAAGCAACAAGAGCAGTTCATAAAGATTGGGTCTCATGGAGGACTACTACGGACAATCTCCTGTACTCGCTAGAAGCCTATTAATGCTTTGGTCTCTCTATATGTCGGCGCTATAGTTCAGGGCTCCAACCCCATGTTTACAGAAGAGAAAACACACGAGAAATATATGTAGTTGACCACTATTATTGGTAGAAGGCATATCAAGAGCAATGGAGAATCCTAAGGTATACTCATTGCTTTTAATTTCATCTTTTATTCACTGAATAATCATCTTGTTCCTAAACTTGGTTTTATCCCGAATATTGATGTTCATAGGGAGAAGTTTAACAATAATATGGTAAACGAATATTCAGAAGTTAATCAATGAAACCAATTAGCTGTTATACGCATAATTGGTCTTTTATTTCTTTAATTTCCCACATGTTATCTACCGGCACTCTTCGAGATATACCAAGCCAGTACTTATCCACTCACATGGCAGCCTCAGAACAGAGGTAAATTTCGGAGAAAAACATATTCACGGTACCGAAAAGTAGGAAGCGCTACTTTATAAGCTTGAAGAATGTAGTAGACATTTTGTTCCCCTTCATTACAACTTTGACCCCTCAATATCCAAGTTATCCCTACGGTACCCAGGTACGCCATCATTTGCCTCTCAATCAATGTTAAGAGAAAAGTGAGTTACAAAGTAGTGAGTGATACTAGAATCAAGAAGAATTGGTAGATTACTACTAATTAGTCGAGATAACGTCCTAACCATTCATCTGACTTTGTTTCATAGTTTCGTGCCGTGTAAAGGGAGTACCCTTGCGTGTGAATTTGGCCATTCTTTTAGTTGCACAAGAGTGGAAGATTCTAGAAAACAGAAAAGATTGCCAGTTAGCTTAGCTAGCCAATCCGAGTGTTATAAACTTATCGTTCTGCTTCATTCCACCTTTTGTTTACTTCCATGCCAGGTTATCGTATTCCGATTGAAAAGAGAGTAATACTATTGATTAGAATATCAGAGCTGTGAAGTGAGCTAGTCAGTACGTACTATGAGTGGTCAACATTAATACTGACTACTTTTTATACCTCTTAACAACTTTTATCCTACAACTTATCAGCATATCGAAATCTCTGAGCTTTTAAAGACAGAGATAGAATACTTACGGAGGGCACCAAAAAGAAGCGTCTGACACAGAGCAAACTGTCTCATAATGATTGGGACCTTATTACTCTACTTCAAATCGACGTTAATCTGTTATTTGGTCGACTAAGTGTTGCGCTATGTCGCATATCCATGTTTTTTTTTTTTTTTTCTATTACATTCAATTGATTATAACTTCACATTGTAAGAGTAACCTTTGAATTGAATGTATTTTTCAACATGTTAAGATAGTGACAATTCACAGCGACATTGTAAATGCAAACAAGCAACGATAAAAGCTAATGGGACATACATTAATAGCTATGGAGAGCACTGTGAGTATTTTATCAAATCTATTTTCAGCTTTCACTCTTCAGTTCCATACGTGTAGCCGAGCAAAGATTTTTGTCTCAACCAGTAATGCTTACAGAGCTGTGAAATATAAGAATACTACATACTAGTGAGAACAGAAAGCAGTTAAATACCTATAATCAATAGTGCATAGAGTCTTGAGAGTCTTTTCCGTTTGTATTTCAGCTTTTGTCCTTCATATTGAGGAGTTGTACTGATCGTGATCTTCGTCTTTCATTCAGGATGCTTACCAAATAGAGCTAAGTACTGAAGAATATGTATAAATAGTACGAAAGGGTTACCATATACATACTTATACCTACTATGCTCAATGCTAGCTGGTTTTTATTCTTTGTTACAGCTCTTTTTCTTCCCACGTCTCAGTTCATATCAGCTCATTATTTTATCGTTCATTGATGTTGATAGAAGTAAGGCAACTGCAGTAGAAATGAACTGAAAATATCCAAAAGCTAATTATAGAATAGAAAAGATTACAATAAGTATACTGGGGTTATAATTGTATTATATTTCTAATTTATCAGCAGTTTCGTCAACTTGTCTCTACACCACCTTACATCTCTCTATGACCGAAGCTCACAGTCTAAATAGATAAAGTGGAAACTCACATTAGAGACAGAAGCAATAATGATTTGGGTACTAATAGACCTTCCACTTATTATAAGTCTACTCTCCTGCTTCATTACAACTTTTCTCTATCGTTCATACCAGATATCTTATCCTCTGGTTTTTGTCTCCCACTTTGTAGCTTTCAACTGAGAGGAATTCAGTAATAGTCTTTACTAAAGACCCCAAAAGGTGTTTTTTGTAAGCGGATGGCTTTATAGTGTACCAATAACAACATCTTTCCACTGTATCCAGCTTTCTTTCTTTAATTGATCAAGTTATTCCGGCTCATTATTTCACATCCCTCTACGATGCCAACAGAAAAGAGGGAAATGTTAATCTAACTAATATCAACGGCGTTAAATATACCCTATTTGACAGCTAATCTCACGTACAGAGTCTTTCCATCACTTTGTCTTTTCTCGTTCAGCTTTTTTATGCCAATTACTCGATTCCTTCCAAAGCTTTAATATGATAATATGCCGACATAAAAGCGACATCCAAGTCCGTAATACGTAATAGAGTTATAACAGGCGACTAAACTATTACTTTTGTTAGCAATGAAGAGGGTGAACACTGTTTCTCTTTTGATTTCAGCTTTTATTCGTGTGTGTTTCAACTTCTACCACACTTGATTGGTCTGACATTTGTGCTGCATACATATCAGAGTGCAGAATAGCTGAAATTTAGACCAGAGACCTGAATATTCGGTCAATTGCCTCTAATAGATAGTAAAGCCATTACCAGCAGCTCCTTTCATCGTATTACCCCATTTTTTTCTTTGATTCTTCAAGTTATCCCCACCCACAAGTTTATATCTGTCAACATCAGAGCCAGAAAAGAGATATCTGTGACAGAAAACTATTCTAACTGAAATCCTGAGTATCAAACAGCGTATTATAGGCTTGGTGATGTTTTAATATTCTCTATTCACTTCAATTCAGGTTTTCTTCACCAATATACCTACTTGCCTGATGCCATCTCTTCAACAGTCAGACAGGATATCAGAGCTGGAGTACAACGCTCTGTTGGATACCAGAGACACCCAGCAGTACTGAATTACCAGCCAGGCTACTCTAATATCTGATATGGGCTTTTAATTGTACTATTTTCATCTTTTCATCGCGTTTTCCCAGTCGGTGAACCTATTATTTCACCATACTCCTACAGAGTACCGGTATCGGTACACTTGAATGTGGACTAATTCAGTGATCAGTTGTTAAGCACGTCTATGAAGTGAAAGCATGGATACATCTATAGATTGTCAGCTAGTTATGGGAATTGTGTCTCGTTTACACTTACCCATTTTGGAAAAGAAATTCTTTCCTCACGGTGATGATTAAAAGATGGTGTGGTGAAAAAATTATGAGCTTACTTATTCAATGTGGATGAACAAATGATTTTCATTTTACAGGGCGTATTTTTGTGCCAAGCATCTCGTGTGTAAGTTTTAGTGCAGCTATGAGCCCCTGACCGAGAAAGGTTTTTGCCACATGTCGACATTATTTGGGAGTCAGACATTTTTTGTCCAGACTTGATTAAAATGAAATGTGGATGCTATCATCAGATGCACGAAGCTTTGGAGATCATTCTGATGTCATTCCTCCAGAGTTGGTTGAAATGTGGTCGTTTACCTGTCCAAATCCTGCCCTTTTTGCCACACGTCGTTTAGGGCTTTTATTCAGGCGGGGCAAGATATCATTGCTGTCAAATTAGGATAATATGTTGCAACTGTGTAAAGTATCAACAATTGGGTCTCTCTCATGTTCTCTATCGATACAAGTATTGAAATTTGTCTGTTCTAAATGTATCCAGTCTATTATAGTCTTGTCGCAGGGCTCATAACAACACTCAAACTATTCTGCCAGGGAAGCAGGCTACAATCAATTACTTTTCTCTTGCTCTTAGGGATAGGGCTGTTTGCGCTTTGTTTTCGTATATGCAGTTGAATATTATTTTCAGTGTGGCAAGGGACTCAGGGGCTCATGGCGATTCGCCGTGTTTGTACTTGTAGTGTTCACGAGGTAACGACGAATAGCACGGGGTATGAGCTGTACTTGTACTTGTAGAAAAGGCTGTGCTGATGAGTCCAGGTGCTTCCGTCTGTTTCCTCGTTTTTGAAGTCGGCTCGCTCCAAAAAAATATGCTCAGCTCAACTGCACGTTCTTGCACAAGCAGAATGGGGGGTCTATATTAGGACAAAGTTTGTGGCAAAAATATTTGAAGATATCAAACTCGAAGCCACGCGAAAGGCCAGATCATTTATGGTGACATCAAATGAACCTCTTTTAAGCCTTTTTGCAGCTTCTGGCGATGACCATTGCTGTTGATTGATTGATTTTTTTTTATTCTTAAGATGCATTATAGCTATATACCTAGTATGCCGGTTATTGGCTTTCAATGAATCTTACTCATCGAACTCAAACTCAGGGCATCAGTCTCGTACTGCATGTGGTGTTGCAGCCGTTGCATTGATTATGCAGGTCACCGGTCTAAGTGAAATGAAAAATCTTATATGATGTTTAGTTAGAAAACAGTTGACAGAGGTTGAGCTCAGCATATCTGCGACACGAACGGCGCGTTATCACCATTATGCAAGAGATGTTCTGAAATCTCTTTTTGTTATTCGGATCTGCATTTCCTATTTATTTTTATCAAGCTGCTCCAACCCTGAGATCTCCTTAACCACTCTACAACAATATATCAAGCTATACTGGACCTGTTTCTTGTTCCCATACCGACGATACCACTAAATAGATATGAACACAGTTGGAAGACCTTGGTTCTACACTCAAAGATTATCAGGAGTATTGCTTTAGTCTGGAGAACATCTTCTATGCCCCCTTCATTTTCATTTCAGCATTTATTCGTTAACTATTCGGGTTCCCCTATCTCAACATTTTGTCCCGTATCCACTGTGCCCCATTTTAATTGAGGAATACAATATTCGTAAAAAGCAGCAACATAAAGAGGTAGCCAATGGCATTTTAATGGCCTCTCAAAGGTTCAGAGCGTTTGATCTTATTTGAATTCAGCTTTTCTCCGTCATTTTAGCGAGTTGTCCCAAGCGTACATTCATCCCATTCCTGAGTTGCGTACAAATTTGGTGCAAAACAGGAATATAACCTACAAGGGGCAATAATACGTAGCAAACCCCTCATTATTAATTGCTCTAGGCATTCTATGCCCCTCATGTTACTTTCTTTCCGTCTCCATATCTAGCAATATCTGCTAATATCAGCTTCAATTTTTGACTCCTCAAATATGATACTTCAAGGAGAGGTAGCAGAAATAAGTACCGGTACCAACAATATTAAAATGTAGTTTCATGTACAATAGAAGCTATCATGACGTCCGAAGCTTTTTCTGTCTTCATTTCAGCTTTTTTTACCTTGAAAAAAGTTATATCCATACCCACGCATTTTGTCTCTCAACATAAGCTACTGGTACTAGCATAATGGGGTAAAATACAGGAGTTGGACATATATGGAAATTATAAGCGAGCTGGATCTTCAATACTAGCTCTAAAGAACATTAGGGGCTCTTCTAATTTCTTCACTTCAACTTTTCCTCTTCCATTGATCCAGTTATAAAACTTGTTTCTCCCACTTGATGCCTGCGGGGTAGAGGTAAATGTACCACAAAAAAGATAATTGCTTTCCCACAAGCTAATGAAAGTGCCATAGCATCTGGAGGATTCCTGTGAGACTTCTTTTGCACTCCCATTCATCTTTCTTCCCTCTAATATTGAAGTTCTCAATAAACCAACGGTTTGCCTCCGCCTGAAGCACCAACTGGAATGGGATATTTTATGCGGAAAACGACTAGTGATAACCAAGAAGTGGTATGACACTACTCAATCGTTCATAGAGATGCCTTAAGCACCTTACGTTACTTGAATCAATTTTTATTGTGGAACTGCTGTGTTATTCCTTAGTGTGCATTTCTGCTCCCATGATGTCGCTGACATAACAGGGAGTTATGCTGAAATACTAGACAATGCAGACTCAAAAGAGAACCCTGCTACTCTTACGAGCTTCACAGAGTCATTGGGCCTATTATCTTTCTTCAATCCAGCTTTTATTCTTCTACTTATCGAGTTTTACCAATCATGACTTTAGTCTTCCCAATGGTGTGTGCAAAAAGACAATAATACCGTTGAGATATATAAGAGACTTGAGAGACTTAACATCTAGATACTAGTAGGAGCTCTAGCGCTTATGAGCTACTTTTTGTAATTCTGTGCAGCTTTTCAACTTCGTTCTACAAGTATCAATCACTTGTTTTCAATTCTTGTAATATTGAGGTAATCATTGCAATATCAAGTATATAAGGGCACTAATACTTGTCCTTAACTTAATACTGGCTTGGAAAAAGAGTCACAAGCAACTCTTCTTACTTTGTATCTGCTTGTAACTGGCAATTAATCGAGTTGTTCCTGTGTCTGAATTGTGTGTCTTCTTGAAGGCACGACAGAACAGAGATACACAGTAGAAGAAATAGTAAAACACCTAGGGAGTTAATACTTCTGTATGTTTAGCGATAAAGAGCACTATTTTTCTGTTATATAACATATTTTCTGCTATATTTCTTCAGTAAAACATATTTTGCGAGCCTACGACTTTCAACACCCTATTTATCTTTACATCTATAGTTGTCTTCAATGAATGGTACCGACTTAAAAGAATGTGATACAGTATTAAACTATACCAGTAGCTGAGAAAAGCTGTCAGGTACAAAATCATAGCTATGCAAACGTTGTTAGCGACTCATTCTACCTCATTTCAGCTTTTGCTCTTCAATTAATTGGATTATCCCTGCAGCTGAATACGTCTGCCCACCAGAGTCAATTTAAAAGAAATATGGACAATATAAACACTGCCTACCGGTAGTGCCTAAAAGAAATGTTATAATAGCTACAATTGTCTGTTAATAATGTTGGAGCCTTTTTCTATTAGCGATATTGTTCTTTTCCATTCAGTTATTCAACTTACTCGCAGTCTCGGCTCCTGTATATAATGTGGACGCCTAAATAACAGAGGTAAGAACAACATCAATATCTATCAGCAGCATTGCAGAATTAGCAAGACACACAGCTGGCTTCGAACTGACTCTGGGTCTCTTCTTCTACTTCATTATTGCATTGTTTCGTAAATTAATAGCTCATACTACCCCTGGTAAGTTCCTTCTACCGCTGATGCCCACACTAATGGGAATACACTGCAACAAAACTTTCCAGAGATATCAAGAAGTTGATAAACCTTCACTAATAGTCACCCAAAGCCCCTTGAGTGGTTTTATCTACTTGAATTCAGCTTTTGTCTATCAGCTATTCGAATCACCACCCGTAGCGCTGACAGATAGATATATTTTACTGTAGGTCTAAAATATGTTCGGACCCACTGGAAACCTTTCATTCATACAAAAGCGCTTAAAACTAGACCTCTTTAATCTCTTATCCTACTTGACTTCAGGTTTTATTGGCCATTTCATCGAATTGTCTGTAGGTATAATTTTGATCGCTCCCTAGCTCTGGGAACAGAAAAGAGAAGAACAGCCATAAAACTTACTAAAGATAAGAATAACTAGTCAATCACTTACAAATAGTTATTGAGAGAGTCCTGGACATCTTGCTATCCTACTCTTCACCTGTGGTTCCTTGGATCATCGAGTTATACTGCTCATGTATGTTACCGTACCGGTAGTCTTGCAAGTGATGATTACGAAACCGAGTGTAATACGATTAAGAGATGAACCGGTGAGATATTTCAGTAGGATATCGTTAGCTAGTAGCCATCTTGACTAGAACTAGCAGCTCATTACACTTCTTCACAGCTTCTATTCAATTTATCTGGTGTACCCAATCCGTGATTGATGACTCTTATAGAACAAAGATAAAAACAGTGTTAGAAGTTGACGACAGCCAAAAGAGATATTCAGGAAAGGAATGACTTCTAAAAACGTCTCTAGCCTTTTTGTCTACTCTATTTCAGCTTTTATTAATCATTAAGATGACTTATCGCTATGCATGAGTTGTGAAATTTTTCAAATACAGGTGAAATCTTTTAAAAGTCGTAAAAAGAATACTATCAGTGGTAAGAGGTAATTATTTACGTATCTCTAGACATTAAAGAACGTACTAGAGCTTCCCATTACTTCTCTTCTGCTTTTTTCCTCAATTGAAAATTAGTTTTGCTATACCGTGATTTTATCTTTTGGCCTAGGAAAGACATTAGAATGGTAATACTAGGAACGAACTACATACAGAAGCCGTAGACTGCAATGTTATGTACAGAAAGATGCTAGGGTCATTTTATTCAACTTCATTTCTACTTTTTTTGCTCTTTACTCGAGATATCTTAGGCTCTGGATTTTGCTTCCCAACATCTGTTGCTTACAGGTGTGAGAATTCACCGTGATACTGAAGATCAACCTTAATAAAAAGCTCTAAGTTGCAATTATCTAGCTAAAGAATGTCCGGTATTAAAACACCGACATCAATCCATCTTTTCTTCGCTTATTAATCGACTTATCGTGCTGTCTTATTTTGGCTCTCTCCATGATGTGCACAGACGAGAGATGAACACGGCAGTCGTTTGTACTACAAGAAGTATCATGGAGGCTGTTAGCTACCTGTGGCACTCAGATACTTGACGAGACTTTTGTATTTCTCCAGTTCTGCTTTTGTTCCCCGGTAATTCAAGTTGCTCCAACCCATGAAATTTATCTCGCGACCATATGGTGCAGACACAAATGAAATGAAGCAATATAACATGCTTGAGGCAACCAGAAGTGAACTATGGTATAGTTAACATCAACTATAATCTTTCTCGCCTCTCGTTCTATTTGGTTTCTGCTTCTCGCCTCTCGTTCTATTTGGTTTCTGCTTTTAGTCGTTATTCCATTGACTTGCCCCGATGTCTGCATGATGTCTCCAACAATGAGGTTCATGGAATGGAGATTAAAACCATAGTAGAAAACAACAAGACACAAGAGATGGTAAATTGCTTATTAAGGACCTCCACTACTACTATGAGTCTCTTCACTTGCTTCATTTCTACTTTTTTCTTTATTCAAATATTCGAGTTACTGTATCCTCACGCCTCCTCCATGTATCTTCATCTTAGAGACTGACAGAGGAGAGAAATACACCACAGTGGTAAATACCAGCAATGACATGCAGTAGTCAGGGCTCAGATGATAGCCTCTCAAATGTTCTGAGCATTCTATGTTACTTCATTTCAACTTTTCTGGTCATATATCCAAGTAATCCCAATGCCTGATTTCCGTCCCTCCATTGAAGTTGCGAACATTACAGAGGAATAATCGCGAATGATACTTATTAGAGACAAGAAGAGTAGATGATCACCTGTAAGTATCTACCAGTAGTAGTCCTTAACATTTATCTTATTCTGTATCATCATTTGTTTCTCAATTCCCAAGATATAAGGTGATATTTGTCTTTCCCCCTTGCTAACATAAAGGAGTAAATGTACCCAAGTAACATTTAAATGTACCAGCTACAACCGAATGAAATACGAAACATACTATGAGCCATCCATAACAGCAGAAGCATCTTGGTACGTGTCATTTCATGTTTTCACTGTCATCCATTCGAGTTATCCTACATCTGAAACCACATCAAGGGTTCTGCAGGAGAGAGAGCGAAGCATAATAGATCGAACGTAGTGGCAACAAATACTATTCAAATACATAAAGTTCGTCCCAGAAATATGAGGAACCACTTTTTGCTACCTGATTCACGTTTTGTTCTTCTATTTACAAGTACCGAGCTTTGTCAATCCATGATTTTACGCTCAACACTGAATCGACATAATGTTGCCATGATACCTTACAACAGAAAAAAAAAGTAGTATATGATAGGTAAGGGCATTCTGCGGCAACAGGGGTATTAAGTCTCGTTTTCTCTAGCAGTACAGTTTGTATTCATCAGTTACTCGATTTATCCCTACACCAGCTGTTCTACCAGCAACAATGATTACACAACAGATAAAATACAGCCTCAAGCTGTACAGGAGGCATGTAGAAGTAGTGAACCAGATGATGCTAGCTCAATAGACGCTCTGAAAGCCTTGCGTTACTCAATTTCATCATTTTTTCATCAATTTACCCAGTTATGCCTATGCATGCATTTAGTCTCCATTGAGTTGTGAACGTAACAACATGGATTCAATTCAAAGGTTACTCTTACAATGTGAAGTTATAATCAATTGAATGTAATAGAAAAAAAAAAAAGGATGAGTTATTACGACATACCACAGACAAGAAGAGTTTACAAATATCTACTGTGATTATGAATAGCACCTAGCACCTTAGCTATTATCTATTGTTAGCTAATTATCTCCAAATTCGAGTTATACCTGTCCACGATTCTCTGTCTCTCCGTGTTCAATACTTATAGCGGAGATAATGGTAACGAAAGATACTTTTTTTTGTTTTTTTTTTTTTTCTATTACATTCAATTGATTATAACTTATTAGATACATAATTACAGCCGCCTCAGGTGGTAAATAACACAATTAAGGCCGTCTAAACATCATGAACATCATTTCTTGCTTCAAATCAACTTATCTTCGCTACTAAATCGAGTTCTCATTTCTCAGCGTGCATTTCAACCGCTGATACTTAAAGCACAGGAGAAAATACAGCAGTAGCAGATACCAGAGACAAACGAAGGTAGCAAATCTCATAATACTGGCATTTGGAACCTGTTAGAAGCTTGAATTTAGTTCATATGACCTTTATTCTCCATTAAATCAGAAAATACCTCAAGGTGTATTTCCTCACATGTAAGTTGCAGACAGAACAGAGTGAAATACAGCTGTATTGTATACTAGGGAAAATAGGAGTAGTGAAATATCTACTGCAGGTTATTGAGAGTGCTATGAGGTTTTTATATCTCTTCAATTCAACTTTTATACTTCGTTTCATCGAGTTGTATCAATCTCGGTTAGGTTATCATTGTTGTTACACGACAGAGAGAAGAACTTAGAAACAAATCATATATATATATGGCATAAGCTGTCATTTATCTGCCAGAAGCTTTCAAAAACTGTTATCATTCACCTTCAATACTTCTCTTCAGCTTTTATTCTTTGATTCACGAGGTTATTACCTCATCAAGATATCTGTGCATTTATGCTTACAGCTTGGGGGTAAATGTATCAGTCATAAGTACCAACTGTAGAGAAGAGTAGTCTGAAATATATGATAAGTTATTAAAGGTGGTATAAGTATCTTACTATACTTGATTTCAGCTTTTCCTTCCAGGTTATTCAAATTTTCCCTATCAGTACGCTTGCATTTGGTCACTCCAAAGAAGTAGATGCTGACAAAGAGTGCAGGATATAAATCTCAAAGACAGCAAAATAGTGTTTGAATATGTACTAAAACAACCGAGGAAACGTCATTGGATTCTTCTCTTATCTAAATTCAGCTTTTTCGCTTCATATTCGAGATATCCGGAATCTGAAGTTTGCCATTTTTATCCTCGACTATGGAACAGAGAGAAATAGATAGGTTCTGGTGACAAGATAAAGAACAAAACGGCATTGAAACAGTGCTTTCATTGTATTTGACTTCCCGTTCTACGTCACTTGCATTTTTTAAGCTCATTTTACAGAGATATTCCAACCGCCAAGTTGCCTTGTTGCCTTCACTAGTGTGAGTGTCAACACATAGTAAAGTTGTACCTCTTATATACATACTGTGGTACCAATAGCTTGGAAATAAAACAATTGTAGCTTTAAATTATTGACCATTGTTTTCTCCCACTTGCTTGTATCTTTTTTGTTTAGTTATTCGATTCATGCTCTCGCCTTATTTCTGGTTGCCTTTTCTTACGCTCACATAAAGAGTATATTACAGTGTATTCGGAGTCCAGAAACAACAAGAGCTGATTAGTGACGTACTATAATACTGGGCTAACGTCAAAAGCTCTTTATCATATCCATTTTCAGGTTTTTTCGATTTGTCCATACACCTTAGGATCCGCCTTTGCATATACTGCATACCAGTACGGTACTGAACAGAGATTTAATGGAGTATCATAGTTATCAGGAATACTAAGAGGTAAGTCTACAAGTAGCTTAGAAAAGTGCTCCCTGTTGGTTTCTCCTTAATATATGCTCTGGTTCCCAAATTTACCGAGATCCCCTGTGCATCAACTCTTTCGTAAGATGCTTGCAAGATGGGGAGGAACGCCATCTAAAAAACGTCATGAGTATTGATAAACTGTAGTGTATCAGCCGTTATCTATCAAGATTGCTATTGTCAACTTCTTGCACATCTTTACAGCTTTTATTTTTCAATTTAAGAGGTTATCCCCAACCAGTATTTTAGGTGCCTACAAAACAGAGGTGGATAAAGCAGAAAAGGTAATTAGAGTAACCAAGAGTAGTATTTTTCATAACACCAGCTTTTATGTAATGTTATGAGTCTCTTTGTTTGCTTTATTTCTGCTTCTTATGCTATTTAATCAACTTATTCCTGGGCTTGAATTATGGGTTTACCTTAGCCGACAGGCAGAACAGAGATATATGATAGAAATCGATATCAAGAACAAGAAGAGGTAATTCAATCTGCACTTAGAGCCATTATCACTCCTATAGCAGTTTCATTCTGCGTGTTTTCAGCTTTCCATAATCAACACAGGAACATCAGCCCGGTCATAAATTATGTCTCTTCTGCAGAGCCCACGAACAAGAGATAAATGAACCATCAGCAAGTTCAAGACACAAGTACAACGTGCCATTCGTACTAAGATTACTATATGAACAGTTGTAGTATCTTTTCGCGTTATATTTCAGCTTTTATTCGCCAGCTAATCAACATTTGACTCCCGTATCCAGATTTTTGCTATCATGCTCACAGAAGAGAGAGATATAGACATAACTACTAGCCATATACGTCCAGAAGCTGAAGTTGTTTTACTTTCAGTTGTTCTGAGCATTAAAAAGAGCTCATATCACTTATTTCCACTTTTGTTCTTTTACATTTTACATTCCTACGCCCACATTTCATGTTGAATCAATGCGGTTGTTGGAAGAAACAAATATATGGTAGTGGTGAATGCCAACAGTACAAAATAGTAATCATCTGTACAGTACTAGCTATTCAAACATCCTGCACTTCTTTTCATAACCTATTTCAGCTTTCATTAACCAATTAATGGCATATCCCTTTCGACTCAACCAGACGTGTTGACAGAAGTGCGGAATACGTGAATAGCGTGTACTAGTTACAGTAGTAAGTAGTCTAATATTCACTAGTGGCTCTATTAAATGTCACGGGTCTCTTAATCATCTTAATTTCAGCTTTTATCTTTGGTTTAGCAAGTTGTTACCAATTGTCTTCTCTATGATGCTTACAAACAGTGAGTAATGTTTCTGAAATATATGCCAAAAACATAACAACCTAACTCTGTTCACTAGCACTACCTACATGTTCATATCAGTCACTCCCTTGACTAACGTTCTAATCTTGTATACCGATTCATCTATTTCTTCATATATGACTTTTGATGGTCTATCCCTGATGGTTATGAAAGAGGTAAAATGTATCAGAGACGTGGGTAAGCTGTGCTGCACTTACTAGTATCAATCCAAACTATTACTTGCAATTTTTTTTACTTCTCAATTGTCTTATTCTTCATTCTATCCGGCTATCCCAAACAGCGATTTGTGGTGGCTAAGTACTGAGCAGAGGTCAACATAGCGGAAGAAGTAATTAGGACAATGGTGTTTCGTACAAATATAACCTGTATCAAACGCCCCGAGTCCGTTTCTTTTATTTATTCTCCGCTTTTGGCAGTTCATAATCAACTTATTCTTGAGCCTGATTTCGGTTCTTGTCTTAGCAGGCATACAGACAGTGAGATGTTATAAAAACGGATACCAAGAACAAAAGAGGTAACTAAATACGTTACAGTAGCTATAAAGAAGGTCCTCATTCTTTTATACTACCTATTTTCAGCTTTCTATCATTATTACATCGAATTATGTCAGCCCACGGTTTTTGTCTCATCAATGTACCTCAGAGAAAAGAGGCAAATGACGCACCACTAAGTTCAGGCGACAAGTAAAAGTGACCATTCGTACTATTGTAGCTCTTCAGATGCCTTGAGTATCGTTTCGCGTTATATTTCAACTTTTATTCACTAACTAATCGACTTACTCTACCACCAAGTTTTCTTGCTACCGGTACCTACCGTACCTTTCATGTTCATAGAAGAGAGAGAGGTATGAGACATAATAAATAGCGAGATACACCCAGAAGTTAAGGGTCATCAACACTCAGTTATTGACAACATTCTGAGAAGAAAATATTACTTCTTTTCAGCTTTTAGTCTTTTCTTTATTACATCCCTACGTTTCCTTTTTATGCTCAATCAGTTATATTGACAGAAGAGAGAAATAAATGGTAGAGGTGAGTACTAGCAATAATCTGAATTAATATCTGCACAACAATAGGCAGAAAAACATCTTTTACAACACATCCTGCCGCATTTCAGCTTTTCCTAATCACTAATCAGGTTCTCCCTTTTTCTCTCAACAGGAGGTGTTGACAGAAGTGCGAAATACACGAATAGTTTCTACCGGGTTCAAGACTAAGTACCCCACTATCTATTCGTGTCCCTTTGGGACGTGCTGAGGTTTCTAATCTCGTCGGTTCCAGCTTTTTACACCTTTTATCAAGTTGATTTAACCATGCTTTGGCCTCTTGTTTTTCACAGAGAAATTCACTTAAAAAATATAGAAGTGACACAGTAAGCTAACTTTTTATACTACCAGCAGCCAAAATATTCCTATCTGTCACTTCTTTAACTTCATTTCAACTTTCATTTTGCTATTTATCACGTTCTTCATACATGGCTTATGTGTGTCTATCCTTGATGCTTACGGAAGAGGAAGATGTATCAATAATACATAATAATATAGGCAAAAGTAATCTAACATATACTATGAGCCGTTTTAAAAGCCATTACCATTCTACTTTACTTCATTTCAGCTTTTCAACATCATTTATCCAAGTTTCCCTACGCGTATGTGTTGCCTCTCTCCCCATGGAGTTGCAAACCAAACAGAGATAAATAGAGGAATGATACAAACTAGGGGAAGCTCACATGAATTTACTATTGTAGAACTGATTCAGAGCATACGAGACCTCCTTATTACTTATTCACCGCTTTTATTCTCACAGTTTGGAGCTATACCTGTGCATGATTTTGACGGAGACACGAACAATGGCCGCAACGATTAATCAGTGAGAACAAGTAGAACTGAAGTTCTGTAGGCAAAAGTACATTCGGCATTCTTTTATCTAATAACTTGTGATTTATAACTACCAATTATAACTGGATGATTTTGCCACGATATTTTACGATATTTCTTTGTATCTGTACGCATCGAATGTTGAGAGGCTAACCCAGAGTCTGAGTTGATTCGGCTAAATAGTAGAATAAATGTTGAATCAGGTGTTGAAAAAATTACCACTATGTTTATATGAGTGTATTTGTGTGGTAGCACACTTCTTGTTGCAAGTTATATCTTTTCAAGCTATTTTTTCCGTAAATATGTAAGCTCCATGATGGAGGGCTAAAACCGAGCTGTTACAAGTACTGCATAACACAATAAATTGTAAGGGTACGAAACTAGGTTAGTCGATATCCAGTTGGAAGCGCAGTATCTTTATTAATATCAATCATATCATCAATAATTCCCCTCGTCTTCGTTAGTACTCACCTAGGTTAGTCGATATCCAGTTGGAAGCGCAGTATGAAGAAGAGAACACTTGTCAACTTCACTGCACAAAACTCCCAACCTCAAGCCCTAACCCCGGATGAAACTCTAACTCAAAAGCGTGTCCTTACATAAATATGATATTAAAAGCTAAAATGAAGGAAGATAGAAGCTTAAATGCGTACCCTCAATATCTTAGTGGCTATTGGAGTGGTATTGAGCACTTTTTCTGTGCGGTGTCAACTTTTAACAGACCTTTACCACCTTTCTGCTGCTTATCATGGAGAGGTAAAAGTCATGACTTGGCATAACTCAAACTTTTGAAGAAGATAAGTTGAAAAGAGATATTTCAAAGAGCTCATCTTCGTTTCTGTGTAAACTAGTGTCTATTTCATCAGTTCTTGTCGTTTATGGTATTAAATTTTATGGTATATTTCTGTTCTCTCGGTATTTTGGGGGAGGACAATTCAGGCGTAGGAGTACATCATTCCACTGACAGTAAGAAGTTTAAATTGAGCAGTATAATACACCTAGAACGCTTTAAAATGGGCTCTAACGTGTCACAGACTACCGTTTGCAACTCTGAGTACGTATTAGTGCTGCCCTAGCTTCTTTTGAAGAGGTTCCAAAAATCAAGGGTTGAATTGACCTGATAAAACAACGAAAAAAGTAGTATAGAGGTTAATCGACTGTTTATCAGTGGATGTATTTGTGACTAAAAGCTAAATTCCGACTTTTCCTTACTGTAATGTGTATTCCTCCGTTGACCACAATTCGGAACACCGAGAAATAGGATAAGCGAAATCTCCAAAAGTAGAAGTCCAAAAGTTGAAAAGAATGGATTTTTGAGGCCCATCACATTCCAAGAAGACTATTCAAGATCCCTGGTTGTTAATGCTGCCTTAATATAAACAGGTTCGGTGAATTTCTCTGGCATATCACTATTTCCTGCGTGAGTGACGAAATGCACGCATAGGCATTACTTGATAAATCAAAGAGTAAAAGATGAAATCATGTATTATAAAAGGCTCACTGCGCTCAAGAATACTCAATATAGGTGTTTGACAGCCACTAGATGTCTTTTTCTTTTCTGAGATAGCAATGACATTCATAGCTGTTTTGCACACATCAACTATTGATGGAATTGTGGTGTAGGAAAAAGTCGATTAAATAACGAATAAAAGTAGAAACGAAAGATAAAGAGGAATCCGAGACGCTCACTGACCTTAATGTAAGATAATGATGACATTTAGCTACATTTTGAGTGTATTAACTCCACTGTTGCCTCTTTTCTATGAACACCATTGATCGAATGCGTATATTTAGACTGGTATAGCTCCATGAATAGAAGAATAAAAAATGAAATAAAGAGAAACGATGCTACCATGTTGTTATGATTACCCCAGTGTAACCTTGAGTACTCTTTATAGTTAGTATGTATTTTATCGTATTCTTGTCAGTTATGTAAGTATCAAAAGTTCAGGCATGCAACCATTGGAATATGTAATTAAATAGTGAATAAAACATGATAGGAAGTCTGAAAAGAGGCCTATATTACTCATGAACTCCCTTTGTAGAGTTTCACATCATTTTTTTAGGTATAAACCTGCTAGTGCTATGTTTACCACTCCTGTATGAACATCACTGAAAGAGACAAGAACCATGAGTTGGAATAATGTCACCAACTGAAGGAAAAAAGTTGTAGGGAAGCAATCATAGTATCCTTGTATTGCCCATTCACATACTAGTAGGTAATCGACAACTCTCTTATGCCTCAATCAGACTTAGCGGTGTTTGCTTCTTTTATTACAAAAGCATACATGAGAGATCAAAGCAGCAATTCTGAAAATCTGATAAAACGGTGAAGTAAAGCTGAAATAAAGAGAGAAGAGAAATCCATGTTATTTTTTACTTGGCATAGTAAACTATTAATAGCTTCTCATGTATAGATGTCCTATACCTCACACTGTTGTGAGCATTTAATGACTTAGGAGACCGAAATATTAGCAGAGCCAAATGTATGGGTTAGCAGATAGAAGTTGATTCTAGACGAACAAAGCGTAAGAGGCTATTTAATTGACTCCAATAGCCAATGTTAGTACATTGGTAGTACTTAATACCTATTTCTGCTACTTTAATCTATTTTATGTCATCAATTTACAATGAAAAGCAGGATCATGGGTTGCGAAAACTTGTTCAATTGAAGAATAAAACGTACAACATAGTAGAGAAGTAGACAAATAACCACTTCTAGCTGTCTCCTATCCAATACTATTTAATTTCTCTCAGTTCTGCAATCATCAATAATAACAGACCAATACTAGCCCCTGGCATAACTCGAAGAGATGGTGCAAAAAAGTTGAAATGAAGTAGGAGAGAACCTCTAAGACGTCTATAAAAGCTGCCTGAATGCAATTGAGCTTCGTTTTTGTAGCAAATTTGATCGGTATTGCTGTATGTCTATTTTGTGATCTCCATAGGAGGGAGGGCTATGATGAACGTGTGGGTAAATCAATGAAATGACATATAAAAATTGAAATATCGTGGAAAAGATAGCTGGTGGTGTTCATAGCTAGCTACAAATGTGAAACACATCACTTTTGGGTGCCTACTTTGCATCAATGCTACCTTTACTTCACTTTTATCAGTGTCATTGGACAGGGTAATGGAAAGGAGATGAATGCAGTAGTATGAGAATTACATATTACAGATAAAAGACATAGCTATTGTCTTTCAACAGCCTTAATAGATAACAGTATCAAGTTATCCTACTTGGTTTCAACTTTTGTTGGTCTTTATTCAAGTTATGCCCGGTACTAGTATTGGTAACTTCATCACCAAAACTGGGAGAAAACCAGAAGAATCAATACCAGTGACAGACCGAGGTGATAGGCAGTCTACTAGAGTCTGGAAGACTGGCTGACAACTACTTCTCCACTTCTTTACAACTTTCATTCTTCAATTAGACAA
Source organism: Yarrowia porcina (assembly GCA_900519025.1). Classification (NCBI taxonomy): domain Eukaryota; kingdom Fungi; phylum Ascomycota; class Dipodascomycetes; order Dipodascales; genus Yarrowia; species Yarrowia porcina. The sequence continues at coordinate 839,147 of ULGT01000001.1, forward strand.
GTTTTCCGCAACCCACGATTCGATCCCCCTATAAGAAGTTAGTGAAGAGGTTAATATAATAGTATTACTGCTATAGAAAGCTATAATTTTGGGAAGAACTTACATATAAATGTCTGACTGCTCGTTTCCAACCCCAATACAGCTTTTTTGCCAGTTGCTCAGCTTTTACCTGCGACTACATTTGACCCTCAGTCGAACACTCACATAACAGGGAATTATTGTAGTAAAAACATATCAGTGACAGTAAGCTGAGTTATTATACCAGCCAATAGCAGTCGTAAGTACATTAGGCCTTTTAATTCTCTTCATGTCAGCTTTTCTCTACCATTATGTCAAGTTGTAAGAAACGTTGCTGTGGCCCTTGCTGATGATGTTTATAAAATAGGGAGAAGTACAGTGAAATCCTTGAACAAGGTATATAGGGGATGTCAGATACCTACTAGTGGCCGATTACACTGCTATCAAAAGCTGTTCCTGCTTCTCTGAAGCTTTTCCCCTACTTATTTTACAGGTTTACCAACGGGTGACATTTGTCTCTCCGTCTGGTGCTTACTGAACAGAGAAAAATGTTGTATAAATTAACCTCATAACCTAGGTGAGCTCTCAGAATATCACTACCACCAGCTAAAGGTACATGTATCTTCTCATTCATCTTGGCAATATCTTTTTTACTTCTATTTGTCGAGTTAAACCTGTCCATGATCTCTTCTCAACCCATGATGCTTACAGAGAAAACGGAAATGCAGCTGTGAAACTTTCATACTGCAACAAGAAGTAGCCACATTAATACCAGCAACTTCAGAAACATCCTGAAACTACTCATTCTTCGTCTATTCTACTTTCCGTCGTTATTTGATTGACTCTTTCTTACACCTGAACTATAGACACCGATGGTATGTGAAGAAAAGGGTTAATACGATATTAATAAAGACAAAGGATATTTCCAAGTGGTCAGAAACAACCAGCTAGCCATTAAATGTGTAATCTGCTGCTTTTATTCTTTCATTCCAACTTTTATTCTCTGATTTCTAGAGTTATATCTACACCATGTTTTTCTGACTCTAAATGAAGATGTTGACTGAGCAGATAAAGACACATAAGACTACGTTATATTGACAGAGAAGTAGGCAGTACACTACTGTTACCAGTAGTCACTTGGAGCGGCAAAAGTCTCATTTTTTCCTTTTTTTCAACTTTTATTCTCCCACTTGTCGAGTTCAACAGTCATGTGTTTTGGTCTTTCACATGGTGCTTACTAAACAGCAAGAGGTACTGCTGTAATTCATTTCAGAGACTTGAACAAGTTGCCCAGGACATCTTATCTACCATTTTTAATCTCAATAGCAGCTTATTCTACTCTTCTACTGCTTTATCCTTCATTTGATGATATTATCCTAACCATGATTTGGTCGTTTTACCTGACATGATTCTAGAACGGAATAAAGCATCAGAAATACTTACCAAGAGCAACCAAAAGATATAAGTCTACTACATACTAGCTCCCTAAGCGTCATGAGACTCTTATTGTTCTCCATTTCTTTTTTTCTCGTCATTTAGCTGACTTATGCCTACCGTACTCAAATTCTATGTCTTTCACTTTCCCGAGGAGTGGTGGTTAATATAGACATTAATATTTGCCTGGGGAGTTCTAGAAGCTGGCAATTATTTAGTGCCAGCTGCCAAAAGTTCAAAAGCTTTCTTGACTTCGTTCTTTTTGACGTTATATCCCTCTGTTTCTCAAGGTATATCAGGCCAGTATTCTTGTTGTCCATCTAAGATACAGAACAGAAGCAAGTAACGGAAATACAACATCAAATGCATCAGAAAGTTGTTAATCGTACAATATACCACTTTTTAAACTAAACGTCTTGATTTCTTTCTTTAATATCATTTCAACTTTTGTTCGTTAAATTTATCGACTTATCTCTATACCAGTGCGTACTTTAATCTCTCCAGCTACGATACCCTATGACAAGAGAAAATGTTGCAGTAATGTAGATTAGGAAACTCAATAGTTTGTCAGAACTAACTACTAGATGTGTGTAGCATTACTAGTCTCTTATCTTACTTCATTTCAGCTTATTCTTCTGAAAAACTCGAGTTACTGTATACCAAGCCAATACTTCTATTTCTAAATACCCACAGAATAGAAGTAAGGTACATCAACAGTGGCACAACACTACTGCCTTCAAAGGTTTCAATAGTGAAACACACTTCTACTAAAAGTCCTGATCTTCTCTTTTCAGTTCAGTTCACCTTTTATTGTTCAGATGTTCGAGTTTTACTTGCTTCCATAAATTGTCTCTAAATGAAGATGTTGGCATAACAGATAGGAGCACAGAATGATATATAGTAATGCTTGAGAAGCTGTCAATAATATAGTTATAGACACTAAGAGTACTCTTGATCTCTTATCTTTCTTCTTTTCAGGTTCTTGTTCTTCCACTATCGAGTTTTATCATTCTTGTATTTTAGTCTTCCAAGTGATGATTACTAAACGGAGGGATATATTGCTGAAATGAATACCAAAAGCATGTGAAAGCTATCGGATACTCTCTATCAGAGAATAAAAGTATTATCAGCAACTTTTCATGATCTTGAACAGCTTATATTCTTCAATTATGCTGTTACTGCTCCCCTGATTTTGACTCTTGACTTACCAGGCTTCCAGAACAGGGAACCGCAACCAAATAACTTACTGAGAACTACAAAGAGTTACAAATCTGCAACTAATAAGTCCTTTAAACGTCTTGACTCTTTTATTTTACTCACATTGAGCGTTTACACGTCAGTTGGAAGACTTGATCTAATTGGTGTGTACTGGTAGGCCTATCAAATGTCTGGAGAAGGGGTGATCGAAACTTGGGCTAAACATTAGCCAAAAATCTTCACAAAGCTGTCATAAATCAATTCTTTAGGCTGTTAGTTACCATCACTAGCCACTAATGTATCTTCATTTCAAGTTATTTTTCTCTAATTATCAAGTTACTACACACTAGTATTTCTGTCTCTCCTCCCGTGATACAGAACAGAGATAGTTTAGCCGTAATACAAGAACAAATGGCACCCAACAGTCGTAGGTCGTATTGCATCAGTATGGTGAAGGTTTCAGACATTTTCTTTACTTCATTTCAACTTTTATTCGTTAGTAAATGACTTGTCTCCATGCCGGTTTTCATCTCTCAACCCCTGATGCTCCGATGACTGAAAAACTGAGACATAAAACCTGTCCATAACCTACAATTGACTGTGTTTAATATCACCAGCTTTTTATCTCACTCGAAACCATCTTATCTTTCTCAGTACTTGTAATCTAGTTTCACCAAACCCGTACATGTATATTTGTACGGTACCGGTACGAGTAGTTCCTAAGATCTCTACGCAAAACATAAATCGGTAACATATACCTACAACAGCCAAGGTGTCTTCAAGTACAAGTACTTGTACAATAATGGCTGATTAGAAGCTCTCCACTGATTCACAGAAATGTACTTGTACACGAGGGGATAAGACGACTAATCGATGAATAGAAGTTGAAATAAAGACAGAGAAAAGTCTCGGAATGTCATTGACAGTTATTAGTCCATGGCAGGCTATCTTTTCTTAAAGAATATTTGTAGTTTTGCCATATTTCCTTCTACACTGCAATCTTGTAGTTGAAAGGCACGAATCAAGACTTCGGATAACTCGATACTTTGATAGAGAGTTGATGGAAGCTAGAAGAAAAAACGAATAATGCACAACATAGCTTCTAGTTAACTATTGAATACATTGCAGCTGTCTCCAGTATGTTTTCTCTTTCCCTTCAGTATCAAAACAAGAAACATTCATCCTAGCTTGGTGTTAATGGCTGAATTGAAGATAGAAAGTTATACAGTAATGAGAAAATCTTATGAGGCTATTTAATACCCCTGTAATTTTTACTAGCACCTGTGTTTATAACTTGAACGACATCTATCTCCAATATGTCTCTTCTGTTAGCAGCTTGGATGGAGGAACAAACACCAGACGTAGGAAAAGCCCGCCATGTTAAGATCTTGAAGATCAATGAAGAAAGGCAGAGTGTCAAAAGCATCTTTCATATTTTTTTGTACCGTTGGCAAGTTATTTGAATTGCTTGTAGCCTTTTCTACTAGATATATCACTTCTCTTTCATCACCATTGGTTGCGAGACAATATGTAGACTCCCTTCCATCAGACTCAAGGAGCAGAATGTATGTATCAGGGGGTGAATCAACACATATTAAAGGGGTTAATCGAGCCTTTATAGCGCTTTCAATGTTCTGAACACCTTGTCTTAATATGATTCAAGTTTTCTCTGTTAATAATCCGAATCTTGCTATACCCTGGGTTTAGCCTCTCAAGCTATGATATCTACAGACAAGGATAAATACTGCAGCAGAACACACCAGGTGAGGAGACTACTAATTATTTTAATATTGGCTGTCTTGAACCGCTTGAGACTTTTAGTTTGTCTCTCCTCAGCTTATATTCTTCAATGTACCAAATTATCTCAGGTTCTGAGCTTTGCCTTTCATCTACGACTAATAGAGAACAGAGAGAAACATAGATGAAATAGTATAGCAGCGACAAAATAAAGGTGTGGATATCATTATTCTAGTTCACGTGATGTCAGATGTCTATTTACTCCCTCAGTTCTAATTTTCGCGCTACTAAAAGAGATATTTCATCTTCCAAGTTTCCTCTGGGAGTTCATTGCATTGGGATATACAGATAATAGCTCTAGTGTACATTAGGAGCGTTCAAGAAGTTGCCAGCCCTATAAATGTACCTGACCAACTGTCATCTGCGTCTTATCATTTGCCATTTTCATCTTTAGTTGTCATTTAATCATCTCATCCTTATGCATACATCATGTCTCTTCACCTATAGACATCATATAATGAGATCACGCGCGACGCTGTAGGCCAGAAACATCCTGAAATTAAAAGTGGACTTCTTGAAGCTGTGAAAAGCATTACTAGTTGTTTGTCTGCTCTCATTTCTACTTTTCCTCACCGTTAATCCAGGTAAACCTGACTAGGTTATGTTGATCGAACTATGCTGCCATTAGAATTGAGGCTACTGCCGCCTCAATTCATAGTTACTACACCCAGCAGTACTCATTCATACGATAGGTAGTCTGATACGTATTCCAAGCTCTTTTTAGTACTTCATTTCACCTTTTATTCCTCTATTCGTGAGTTGTCCCTGTGCCCTTGTTTATGTCGTCAACTATGAAGAGGGTCTAAATAAATGTAATAGAGCAGAAAATGCTACCAGCAACAGTAATAAGTAGCCAATAACATAATTTTATCTGCTAACACATCATTTGTGTTTTGTTTAATTCCATTTGATATTTCTTTCCTATTTATTCGAGGTATTCCTGCGCGTACAGTTTATATCCACTTTACTCGTTACTTACGGAACTGGGAGAAATCGCAGAATTTGTACACATAGGGGACAATAAAAGATGATCTGAAACAAAATGAAAATAGTAAATAGTATCTTTATCTTTTGTTCTGCTCTAACACCAGCTTTCTTTCTGAGACATTTCAAAATTGGCCAACCTTGACTTGGACGAAGCTCAAAGATTGAGAGAAGGGTTGCTGAACTATCAATCCAAGGCACGAGCGAGCTAATGATTACATATTAGAATGGCAGTGATTCTGAATGTTCCCATCAGCTTTTTGTACTTCTTTTCAGTTTTTGTTGTACAATTTACCACGTTATCCTGACCCAACGTTTTTGTCTCTCTCCATGATACATACAAAAGAGGTAAATATTGCAAATTAATGTATTACCTGCACAGAAAAGTAGCTTGTCATATTCTTTTTTCCATCTTAAGCATAATTTCCACTTTATCACTCTCGATTTCATTTTATCTCGATCATTTACATATGATATCGTTACGGCTAAAAAATGGCTCATGACTTTGCTGACAGAAACGAGCATGGAGATTTGGAAAAAGGATGTCAGTCGCAGCAAAAAGTGCTGACATGTTTATCTGCAGCCTTCTGAAACACTATCTGTCTTTCCCTTTCTTCATATCACTTTTTTACGATTCAATTCTCGAGTTTTACCAGACCTGTTTTGACGCTCCAACAATCATACCAGAGAGTAAAGGTAAAAGAAGCACTAATAACAAGCTCACTACGCCCAAAAGCGGTACAGCATAGGATCTCTGTTGACTAAAACGTTCCTAGCTCTTGCCCCTACTTCATTTCAGCTTCTTCATGAAATAACCGAGTTATCCCAACACAAACTTTTTGTCTCAAAATATATGTTCAGGAAAGAGAAATACTCAGCATTGATAGATACCAGAATCATGAAGAAGTTCATAGACATATATTACCAGCTCTTCAAACGACCGTAACGTTTTATCTTACTTCATTTCAACTTTTTTCGTCAATTGATCGAGGTATGACTACACATGCTTGTTGACTATCAATGCTCCTGATTGAACACGGAGAAATACCAGAGCAGAACAAAATAGGGGAATTAATTGATAGTTATCTAGCATCTAATTGACTTATTTTACACAGTAGAAGACTAATCTCTCTTCATTGCAACTTTCTTTCTTTAGTTATACGAGCGAGGGAGACTACCACCTCACAGTGATTTCTCGTCAACGATGTGCTCCCAGAAGGGTGGTAACTGTAGCAGCAAGATATATCCCTGCAATCAAAAAGTGTTAAACGAATTTATTGAGAGGTAAAGACGTTTTGGGCACCTTATATTACTTCATTTCAGCTTTCTTACCTTTTCAATCGAGTCATAAAGACCTTGGGGTGTTCCTTTCAACCTCTGATAGGTATAGATATGAGTGAGAGTCGTGAATTCATAATCAGAACTACAGGAAGTAATATAACTCAAGTTTTGAGTCCGAAGGTGAATATTGGCTTTTATCTCTTACTTTGTTCTATCTTTTCTTCGCTCTTTCTTCTGCTTATCCTGTTAGCTGCAAAGTTGTTACACACGTGGTCCGCCGAACAGAGAAGTATACAGTAGTAATAACTACTAGCAATATCAAGAGGTGATTGGTTATATTCTCTTAGCCCTAGCAGACGTTAAGAGACGTCTATCTTACTATTTCACAGTTTTTTACTCTCAATTAACTAACATGCCCCAACTCCTGATTTTCAGTTCTGTATGAGGGCTACCGGTATGTACATACTGAACAGAGGTAAATTCAATACTAACATCGAACAAAAACAAATGAGAAGTCTCAATAGTAGTCCAACAGGTACTTCTACTTTCATGTTCTAATTAGCTTCTTTCCACTTTACCTCTGTTATTGTTCGTTATATATCCACTTATTTCAACCCTGGTTTTTGCTGTCGTCGTGGTTGAACCTGGCGTTGGGAAAAAGCTGACAATAAAGTGAATAGAAACTGATCTGTAGTAGTAAATAAATCTCAAGACGCTAATCAAACCTATAAAGTATCTAATGGCAGCTCTTTTTGCTGCTGGATAGATTTCAAGCATATCTAGCGTCACATTCTGCCAATCGTGAATGGAAAGACGAAATTTAAGCCTTAGAATAAGTCGACTTACTGAGAAGAACAACTAAATTTAAGATGTGTGATGTACTAAAGTGAATTGAAATGTGCTAACATTAGTGACATTACTACTTTAAATTGTCCCTGATACATATTTATGGTGTATTTTGCCCTCATGTATGTATCACAAGAGAAGTGAGCAAACTTGGACTTGAGATAACTCGAATATCTGTCACAAAAAGTTAAGATCAAGAGCCGAATGAGCTTTGTAACACTGTTTGGGTGACTAGCTTGTATTTGACACAGTCTCTCTTCCATATACAAACACTGTTACTTCCTCTCTTCTGTGATCTCTATATATGAAGGTATCCTGTGGGCCTAGAAAAGAATAAATCAGACGAAAAAAAGTGATCATTGAGTAGATGTAGAGATACGTTACAACTTTCCAAATACCTTTGTCTTATTGGTAACTTCTAGAGGCCACCGAATATATATTAGAGCTTCAGACTCCGCATTAGTCACTGCTTTGATTACTGAGAGAGAGCTTAGAAGACGGGGAACATTAATTTGTAAAAGAAAACCACTATTGATCTAGAATAAAAGTTGATCAGAGTGTAATGATCAGAGTGTAATGAGTTAATTTTCTGCCTATAGTCTACCTTTTATGTCGCAGGTTTATTGATACCCCTATATTTCTCTCTGCTTTGCCAACACGGGCTGAGAGGCAAAACTGAGTGTGGCACAAATCGTTATACTGACAAATATAAGTTGTTTTTGAGTAATAAAAAGTATTCAGAACAGCCATCCAGCTAATATTGTACGAGTGGCCACTTTATACAGTAATTAATATACTCCACTGCTACTTTTACCTCTGTTCTTCAGGCTTAATGAAAGAGAGAGAATTCACCTTCTAGGATAAGTCGATAAAAAAAAGACTAGAAGAAGAAACTATCACAGATAAAGATCTCGTAGTGCCACTCGGATCTACAGAAGGACATCAAGCTACCTTTGGTCCTCTTCNGCCAATTTCTGCAATTAGTTAGTCCTTTCATCTTTGTATTACCATGCATTGATTGAACTTATATATCGGATTGTCTGTACAGTCCTATCAGTAATGCTAACAGAAACGGAGACATACTGCAGTAAAAGATGTCTGGAACAGCAATAAGTTGAGAGCTACACACTAAAAGCTACATAAACAATACCAGCACTTTATACTAATCCAATTTTTCTTTTCTTTATCGTTTTACAGTGTTCTCTCTATGCCTGTATTTACGTCTCCCTATGAAGATGCAAGATAAATAGAGAAGAATAGAGGAATGTTACAAATTAGGGACAAGGAGAAGTTCCCAGGTATTTACTAGAAGTAAGGAGAAGTATACAAAAGCTCCTCCTTACTTAATTACAGCTTTTATTTCTCACCATATGGAGTTGTACCTATGCACGATTTTTGTCTCACGATTGAGGCCACTTACAACCGATGTAAACCAAGCTTGATTTCGTCTCATTAATAAATGGAAGTTACATATACACTGAACAAGCACGATAAACGTCTGGACTATCTTATAATACTCTTTTTCAACTTCTCTATGCTATTTGATCGACTTGTCTCGCTGTTAGGTTTTTTTCCNATGCAATTAATGGCGAATAAACAATCAGATGCAGTCGGATAGATTGTTGAGGATACCTAGCTGAGATATGAAGTACATCTGGCAATCTTTGGTCCAGTTGGACTTCTTATCTCAACCTATCTCAACTTTCACTCGTATCTCTTCTTCTCAACCAGGTGTTGGCTGAAGTACGAAATACGTGAATAGTATAAAGTAGGTACAAGAATCAGTAGCCCATTACTTACTACTGGCTCTGTTGAGCGTCTTGAACCTTTTAACCATCTTCGTTACAGGTTTCTTTCATCATTTATCCAGTTGTATCAACAATGCTTTGTCCTCTCATTTTTCATGTTACATTACAGAGAGGAATTCACCTAAGAAACATAAAAGAGACATAGAAAGCTAACTTTGTATACTATCAAGGNCACTGAAGAGCAACCAGAGACACTTTCGTCTCTTAATTTTAGTTCAAATGTCTCAATTGTCGAGGTATACCTGTCATGATTTATGTCTTCCATGGACGATGTTTTCTGCAGTGGTAATATATAGCTGTACTGTGCACCATTTGAAATGAAAATTGATTTATTGTACAATAAAGGCCAATCGAAGATCAGTGTTATTCTGTCTTTTCTCATTTCTACTTTTCTTTACTCTTTAATCGAAATCCCATGCTGAGCTGTACAACTCTCAACCTCTACTCTTATAGAACAGTGAGAAATAGATAAGTACTCTATACACGAACAGAAATGAGTATCAAAACTCACAGTGCTGACAGTATGTACCTCGCAGAAGTCTTATCTTAGTTATTATCATCTTTTATTCTCCAATGAATCAAGATATTACAGCATGTGGATTCACATCTCTGTAAGTCCTCTGCAAAACAAAGAGGAATCGACCAGTAGTATGTCCTAAGGAAAATAAAAAGTAACTAATTATCCAATTATGGTGCAGCTATACTTCCTGGACTTTTCGTATCTAATTATTACAGCTTTTCATCCTTGATTTATCAAGTTATAGCATGCGCGTATTTTGGACTCCCATGATGCTGGAAAAACAGAGAGGACCTAAGGTATTCAATACCAGATACGTGCGTAAGGCTGCTAAAGATCTACTAACAGTAGCTACAAACTGTAATCTACTACTTTTTATATACTTTACAACTTTTATTCCACAATTTATCATGTTTTCCGGCCACTTGATATGTACCGGTACCGGTACCCATTCAATTGTACCTACAGAATAGGGGTGAATGTAGCAGTACTCTGTACTAGCAGCAGAAATAAGTAGTCTGTCACGTACAATTGGTTATCACAAACCTGTTTAGCTCGTTTATTCAAATGATTTCAGCTTTTCTTTCTCTTTTCTTCGAACTATCCCTACTCTTTCATCTCGTTTCCCCCTCCAGAAGTTCAAAGTAGAGGAAAGTAGTGTAAATATATCAGAGTGACAGCAAAGAGTCTGGGGATGCTAGATGATGGCTTGAAAAAATGTTAAAAAACTCTCCTCTTTCTTCATTTCAACTTTGTTCCATTAAATATCCCAGGTCTTTGGTAAGTGCATGCAGTTAGGCAGATGGAACAGAGAGAATTATATCAGTAATAATATACCAGTAACAGAACAAAAAGTCAAAGGGCATATCAATCACCCTTCTGAGAATTGTGTAACTCTTGTTTTACTACATTAGTCTTTTCCTTTCTTACTAGCTGAGATTTCCAACCGCTAAGCTCTCTCCGCCTGCCTGTCACAGTGTTGTCACATAGAAGGACAGTCCCTCTGAAATACAATTTGTGCTAGTAGTAAGTTGTAAATGAAGTAACTGTGACTCTATAACACTCCCTGACTTCTACTTGTTACCAGATTCGGTTTTTATTCCTCAAACAACACATTGTCTCCTACAAGGAGGCGGTATTACTGAAATATAACGTACTACGAACAAGAAGTAGTAGTGAAATACATCATTACAACATACTAGAGACAAGAGAATATTATGGGTTACCTTTTTATAGCCATATAAAGCATCCAATGCCTCTTATATCTCTCTAGTTTACTTTTGTTCTTCATTTGTTCCACTTTTTCGAACTCAAGCTTTGGTCTTTTTATCTATGATACTCAGAGAGGAGAGGAAACTGAAGCAGAAGGGTCTATATGCTCTGAGAAGAATGCTTCAAGTGGGACCTTCGTACTACATTGAGTATTCTACACTTTTAAATCTACTTGATTCAGCTTTTATTAGACAAGTATTCAATTTATTACGCGCGTGAGTTTCTGTCAGTTCCTAATGCTCCAGAACAGCAAGGAATAATGCAGTAATAAACATAGAAGACCTACACAACAGAATCTATGACCCACAAGAAGCTAATACAGATGTTATGAGGTACTTAAACAACTTCCTCTCATCTTTTGTCAGTCAATCTAGGCCCCCTATCATGGATCACTTTCTGATATAATATGACAGAGATATTGAGACTGATAAAACATACTTGGAATTAAGAGAGGTTCTCAACTGTTCAACATTAGTCTCTATAAGTACGATAAAAAACAATTCCTTCTCATACTGTTATATATCCCTTATTTATCTAGATATATTTCTTCTCCTGACGTAAAGAATAGATCACAGACTATATATCTTCTTTACGAATGTCAGAAGGAGATATAAGAAGTTGATAGCCTACCAAATACTGCTTATTCTTGAACGTAGAGCTTCTCACTTTCTTCACCCAGTTTTATTGGTTAACATTTCAGCTTCCAAGCCCGCTCTTTAAAGGTGATCACCATGGAGCTATCACGATACAACAATCCATAGCAGCGAAAAACATAAGTGGCAACAAATGCTGCTCAAGTGCTCTTTGAAAACTAGATAGTGACCACTTGTCTTATATGTTTATTATTTCAAGAGATATCTAAACGAATCACTCAAATACAACACCTTTAGTCAACCCAGATCTACCAAAAAGAGCTACAGAGAGTATTAGTCACCATAACATGGTGCAGCAGAGCGGGGGTCTTGCTTCACTTATGTCAATCTTTATAAAGAGTTACTTTAACGACTACTGGTATGGTACCAATAATGTCCTGCCTGCGACGACTACAGGGAAAGACACCCATATAATAAATGTTATGGGTGACAACAAGATGCAACTTATTCGGTAGTAGCGGCTATTCAAAAAGTTCATCACTTTCAAACTACGTATTGGAACCCCCTATATATCGAGTTAGACTAAACCTGATAATTTCGTCTTTCCACTGGAAGTAACAGCAATACAAAATATCCACTACTAAAGAGGTCTGCCACACAAAATTACTCTACTAAACGTGATAAGACTTAGTTACCTCTTAATTTCAGATTTTGTTAGTTGATTTGTACACCTCCTTACACCCAAGTGTGATGAGATCATAGATGAAATTCAATAATAATGGCACTAGTTGAGCAATGAGTAGACAAGAGAACATACTCAGTCAGAAAAAATGTCGTAAAACTCTTCAATTACCGATTAACAGCTTATTGCCTTTGATTTTCTAGTTACTTTGTCGCACTAATCTTGTTACAGTACTTATTGTGATGCTTCTTTATANCACTTCTTCCGCTTCATTTCAGTTTTCATGCTGCTATTTATCAAGTTCATCATACATGACTTAAGTGTGTCTATCCTTGATGTTTACAGAGGGGTGAATGGCTAAGGAATACGTAATAACTGCTGTAAGAAGTAGCCTAACGTGTACCACAATTCATCCAAAACGTCATGATCAGCTCATTCAGTCTCACTTCAGCTTTTTAACGTCATTTTATCTAGGTTTCCCAACGTCTACATTTGACCCTGACATCTAGGATGCTGAAAGAGAAGAGACAAATACTGCAAGAAAACCCCAGCAGCTATAAAGAGTACCGAAGCACCTGCTAAGAAAATTCTCAAAAATACTATGGGCTCTATGTCTCTCTCTAATTTAATTTCTATTGTTCCAATCGTTCGAACTATACTTGTCCAAGATTCCTCTGTCAATTTGTGAGGCACACAACTGCGATAAATCCGAGAGAAAAACTTACCAATAACAACCAGATGTGACGAGATGTCTTATAAGAGCGCCAATTTCTGCAATTAGTTAGTCCTTTCATCTTTGTATTACCATGCATTGATTGAACTTATATATCGGATTGTCTGTACAGTCCTATCAGTAATGCTAACAGAAACGGAGACATACTGCAGTAAAAGATGTCTGGAACAGCAATAAGTTGAGAGCTACACACTAAAAGCTACATAAACAATACCAGCACTTTATACTAATCCAATTTTTCTTTTCTTTATCGTTTTACAGTGTTCTCTCTATGCCTGTATTTACGTCTCCCTATGAAGATGCAAGATAAATAGAGAAGAATAGAGGAATGTTACAAATTAGGGACAAGGAGAAGTTCCCAGGTATTTACTAGAAGTAAGGAGAAGTATACAAAAGCTCCTCCTTACTTAATTACAGCTTTTATTTCTCACCATATGGAGTTGTACCTATGCACGATTTTTGTCTCACGATTGAGGCCACTTACAACCGATGTAAACCAAGCTTGATTTCGTCTCATTAATAAATGGAAGTTACATATACACTGAACAAGCACGATAAACGTCTGGACTATCTTATAATACTCTTTTTCAACTTCTCTATGCTATTTGATCGACTTGTCTCGCTGTTAGGTTTTTTTCCCGCTTCAAACAGGAACAGAGACAAATATAGAAGAAAGATACTGGGTAGAATTATCAGGACGAAATACTCTACTAGGAGCACTGAAGAGCAACCAGAGACACTTTCGTCTCTTAATTTTAGTTCAAATGTCTCAATTGTCGAGGTATACCTGTCATGATTTATGTCTTCCATGGACGATGTTTTCTGCAGTGGTAATATATAGCTGTACTGTGCACCATTTGAAATGAAAATTGATTTATTGTACAATAAAGGCCAATCGAAGATCAGTGTTATTCTGTCTTTTCTCATTTCTACTTTTCTTTACTCTTTAATCGAAATCCCATGCTGAGCTGTACAACTCTCAACCTCTACTCTTATAGAACAGTGAGAAATAGATAAGTACTCTATACACGAACAGAAATGAGTATCAAAACTCACAGTGCTGACAGTATGTACCTCGCAGAAGTCTTATCTTAGTTATTATCATCTTTTATTCTCCAATGAATCAAGATATTACAGCATGTGGATTCACATCTCTGTAAGTCCTCTGCAAAACAAAGAGGAATCGACCAGTAGTATGTCCTAAGGAAAATAAAAAGTAACTAATTATCCAATTATGGTGCAGCTATACTTCCTGGACTTTTCGTATCTAATTATTACAGCTTTTCATCCTTGATTTATCAAGTTATAGCATGCGCGTATTTTGGACTCCCATGATGCTGGAAAAACAGAGAGGACCTAAGGTATTCAATACCAGATACGTGCGTAAGGCTGCTAAAGATCTACTAACAGTAGCTACAAACTGTAATCTACTACTTTTTATATACTTTACAACTTTTATTCCACAATTTATCATGTTTTCCGGCCACTTGATATGTACCGGTACCGGTACCCATTCAATTGTACCTACAGAATAGGGGTGAATGTAGCAGTACTCTGTACTAGCAGCAGAAATAAGTAGTCTGTCACGTACAATTGGTTATCACAAACCTGTTTAGCTCGTTTATTCAAATGATTTCAGCTTTTCTTTCTCTTTTCTTCGAACTATCCCTACTCTTTCATCTCGTTTCCCCCTCCAGAAGTTCAAAGTAGAGGAAAGTAGTGTAAATATATCAGAGTGACAGCAAAGAGTCTGGGGATGCTAGATGATGGCTTGAAAAAATGTTAAAAAACTCTCCTCTTTCTTCATTTCAACTTTGTTCCATTAAATATCCCAGGTCTTTGGTAAGTGCATGCAGTTAGGCAGATGGAACAGAGAGAATTATATCAGTAATAATATACCAGTAACAGAACAAAAAGTCAAAGGGCATATCAATCACCCTTCTGAGAATTGTGTAACTCTTGTTTTACTACATTAGTCTTTTCCTTTCTTACTAGCTGAGATTTCCAACCGCTAAGCTCTCTCCGCCTGCCTGTCACAGTGTTGTCACATAGAAGGACAGTCCCTCTGAAATACAATTTGTGCTAGTAGTAAGTTGTAAATGAAGTAACTGTGACTCTATAACACTCCCTGACTTCTACTTGTTACCAGATTCGGTTTTTATTCCTCAAACAACACATTGTCTCCTACAAGGAGGCGGTATTACTGAAATATAACGTACTACGAACAAGAAGTAGTAGTGAAATACATCATTACAACATACTAGAGACAAGAGAATATTATGGGTTACCTTTTTATAGCCATATAAAGCATCCAATGCCTCTTATATCTCTCTAGTTTACTTTTGTTCTTCATTTGTTCCACTTTTTCGAACTCAAGCTTTGGTCTTTTTATCTATGATACTCAGAGAGGAGAGGAAACTGAAGCAGAAGGGTCTATATGCTCTGAGAAGAATGCTTCAAGTGGGACCTTCGTACTACATTGAGTATTCTACACTTTTAAATCTACTTGATTCAGCTTTTATTAGACAAGTATTCAATTTATTACGCGCGTGAGTTTCTGTCAGTTCCTAATGCTCCAGAACAGCAAGGAATAATGCAGTAATAAACATAGAAGACCTACACAACAGAATCTATGACCCACAAGAAGCTAATACAGATGTTATGAGGTACTTAAACAACTTCCTCTCATCTTTTGTCAGTCAATCTAGGCCCCCTATCATGGATCACTTTCTGATATAATATGACAGAGATATTGAGACTGATAAAACATACTTGGAATTAAGAGAGGTTCTCAACTGTTCAACATTAGTCTCTATAAGTACGATAAAAAACAATTCCTTCTCATACTGTTATATATCCCTTATTTATCTAGATATATTTCTTCTCCTGACGTAAAGAATAGATCACAGACTATATATCTTCTTTACGAATGTCAGAAGGAGATATAAGAAGTTGATAGCCTACCAAATACTGCTTATTCTTGAACGTAGAGCTTCTCACTTTCTTCACCCAGTTTTATTGGTTAACATTTCAGCTTCCAAGCCCGCTCTTTAAAGGTGATCACCATGGAGCTATCACGATACAACAATCCATAGCAGCGAAAAACATAAGTGGCAACAAATGCTGCTCAAGTGCTCTTTGAAAACTAGATAGTGACCACTTGTCTTATATGTTTATTATTTCAAGAGATATCTAAACGAATCACTCAAATACAACACCTTTAGTCAACCCAGATCTACCAAAAAGAGCTACAGAGAGTATTAGTCACCATAACATGGTGCAGCAGAGCGGGGGTCTTGCTTCACTTATGTCAATCTTTATAAAGAGTTACTTTAACGACTACTGGTATGGTACCAATAATGTCCTGCCTGCGACGACTACAGGGAAAGACACCCATATAATAAATGTTATGGGTGACAACAAGATGCAACTTATTCGGTAGTAGCGGCTATTCAAAAAGTTCATCACTTTCAAACTACGTATTGGAACCCCCTATATATCGAGTTAGACTAAACCTGATAATTTCGTCTTTCCACTGGAAGTAACAGCAATACAAAATATCCACTACTAAAGAGGTCTGCCACACAAAATTACTCTACTAAACGTGATAAGACTTAGTTACCTCTTAATTTCAGATTTTGTTAGTTGATTTGTACACCTCCTTACACCCAAGTGTGATGAGATCATAGATGAAATTCAATAATAATGGCACTAGTTGAGCAATGAGTAGACAAGAGAACATACTCAGTCAGAAAAAATGTCGTAAAACTCTTCAATTACCGATTAACAGCTTATTGCCTTTGATTTTCTAGTTACTTTGTCGCACTAATCTTGTTACAGTACTTATTGTGATGCTTCTTTATAGAAGAGCCAAACTCAGTATTAATTTTACCATTAGAATACAACACCTGATCTCGTCTACTTCTGACTAGTGGAGAGGTTATGGACTTCTTAGATCGACTCTTTTCAACTTTTGTTCATCAGTGTATGGAGTCATGCCAGGACATGAATTATGTCTCATAAACGGTGATCAGAGAAAAATAATGAGGCATCAATAGGTTTAAACTACAAGCAGAAGTTGCCATTCACACCATAACAGCATGATAGATGTTTCTTGCGTCTTCTCATAGTTCATGTCAGGTTTTATTCGCTATTGAATCGATGTTCCCTTACACCCAGTTGTCAATATCGGTGCTCACAAGAGAGATAGGAGACTATGTTGCTAGCCAAGTACACCCGGAACTTATAATAGCACACTTTTAGTTGCTCTTAAGCCTATTGTTATCTTACAACTCTTCATTTATACTCTTCTTCTTCCATATGTCGAGATATTCCTACGTCTATAATTCATCTAAAAACAGAAGAGAGGAATACATAGTAGTGATAGGTTAGAGCAACATAAAGAAAGAGCCAGTCAAACAGTATTGGCTGACTTGATGTAATCATTCACTGGCCTTAGCTCATTTCAACTTTCCTTCATCATTAATCAGTTATTCCTTCTTTTCTCAAAAAGAGGTGTTGGCGTTAGTGCGAAATACGTGAATAGGCTGTATCAAGTACAAGTGGAAGTGGACTATTAATAACTACTAACTATACAAAACGCTGTTGATCTTGAACTTTTCTTAGTGTCAGCTGCTTTTCTTCAACCAGTCCAGTGTGTTAACAAATCGTGAATTCGGTCTCCGCTGAATGATTCTTACGAACAGAGAGGAGTACACCTGGAACACATACAAGAGACACAGTAAGCTAGGCCTGTCTACTAAGGACATCAAGGCAGTCGTGTGGATCACATCTTCTACTTATTATCTAAGTTTTGTATTGCAATAAACCAAGTCTTCAGTCCCATGACTTTTGTGTCCACTAATGTTTACTGAAGAGCTAAAAGTATCAATCATACATAATAACCACATATAAAAGTAGTCTACCATCTATTATGCACCATTTTAATCGTCATTGAAATTTTATAATGCTTCATTACATCTTTCTAGCGTCTTGTATCCTGGTTTCCTCACGCCTACATTTTGCCCTGACATCTGAAATACTGAAAGAGGAGTGATTCTACATACCCCTGCAGCTAAGAATAGTATCTAGATATTTGAGAATAGTCTTTCAAGACCCCACTGATTTCAGGTGTTTCTCAATTTCACTTTCTATTCTTCCATTCATCGAGTTCTACTTGTCCATGGTAATTCTCTCAATCTATGCCTTCACAGAGGAGTTAAATGTGGCAATAATACATCAAACCTGCAAGAAGAAGTGACTAGTAACACGTGATAACTAGCTTGAACGTCCTGGACAACTTCCCTTTCTTCTTCTATACTAGCTGGTATTGCAGTATTCGGTGCTAATCGGCTTAATCCCACACCTGATTGCTGCATGTTGACTGAAACGTGAATATTGTTTCATTAACATCTTTAGAGACTTATATAAGTCGTATGGTTATCACTTCAAGATGTCCAAAACGCTCTTCAGTTCTTAGGTTGCTTACAATCTGGCGTAAGGAGATGTCGTCAAAGTAGCCAATAATGTGGCACGTGAAGGGAGTAAACGATCGACAGTGTTTAGCTAGTCCAATAGTGTATTACTGGTAATTTGGGGTTACAGGAACTCGATAATTTAAGAGGTATAAGCAATATCCATTTCAATAAAAGAGGTAAGATCGTATTTCGCCGTTCGTGTCACAGATATTTCTGAGCTCAGCCCCCATCAAGTGCTGTCTAACTAAACATCATATAAGGTTTCTCATTTTACTTAGCCTGGATACCTGCATAATCAATGCACTGGGAGCTCATCACCACATCTAACACAACATTCCATCAATCAATCCACAGCAATAATCATCGCCAGAAGCTCCAAAAAGATTTGAAATGGGTTTATTTGACGTCACCAATGGTGATGCGACCTCTCGCATGACTTGGCGTTTGATATTTCAAAAAAAATTGCCACAAACTTTGTCGTGATATAGACCCTCCATTTTGTTTGTGCAAGAACGGACATTTCAGCTTAACATATTCTTTGGAAGTGAGCGGACTTCGAAAAACAAGGGAACAATAACAGCCCCAAGCGCCTGGAATTTGCTGAACTCCCATGCTGTTCTTGTCCTTGGCTTCGCGAACACTACAACACGACCCATAGCCACGAGCCCCTGACTCACCTGCCACATCTACACGGTACAAATGAAAATAATATTTTCCTGCACACATGAAAGAGAAGTGGGTGCAGCCCTAGAGCTCAAAGCAAGTTGACTGATATTGTTTCGTACTTGTACAAGTGTGCCTGTTTCTCTAGCATATCACTTCGAGAGTCGCTATAAGAGTTTAATACTACAGTACGATAGGATGGATTTCATACACTTGAACCCACTTTCAGGAGGCCCAACAATGGGGCTTTAGTATTTGCAACTTATTATCAACGATTGAGAGCAACGTCTTCCTTCCCCACCTGAATAGGGGCCTTGGTGTGGCGAAAAGAGCGGTTTCTGGCAAGTTAACAACCAATTTTCAACTGTCCACAGAGAAAGAAATATCAGAGTGATCTTCAAAACTTCGTGAATCTGATGACAGCCTCCATGTATTACTGTCATCAATTTTGAACAAATAATCCCAGAATTTCTGATCATCTCCACATGTGGCAAAACCTTACCCGGTCTCCACAGCTGCACTAAAACTTACACACGGGATACTCGGCACAGAGATAAAGACAGTGGTTCACACATCTCATATTGGTCTGCTGCCGACAAAGTCATATTTTTTCACCATTGCTATTGCAAAGACCGAATTTGAACCGATCTTGAAAGAGTCAATTAAGGTACAGTTCCTGGAGCAACACATTTACGCCAAAGTACACCTGAAAATGCCCGTAACGTCACGGGAAGCTCATCATTGTAATCCCCACGGCTGAATATACCTATAAGACCTCATGGGTCACGTCAAAACTGCGCTTAACACAAAATTTACGCTTCAATCTACATTTTTTGACCCCCGGTCCAAACTTCAAATTTACTCAACATGGGCATTAGACCTCTCAGGACAAAATAAAATACACTGACAGAGTCGTAGTGGCTTGGACTTTCTAGCAGAATTCCTTATCAGGCCAAAATCCTTAGTTTTCCAAAATTTCAAAAATCTTCAATTTTGTCTGACCCACCATCAGGAAAATTTTGAAAAAACGACCAAATCTGACTTGCTGACTAAGCAAGATTTTCGAATATAACGGGTTTAGAGCATCAAGAGTGATGACATATGAAACTTTGGAGATAGGCGAGTCGGGATATATCTTCACATCTCACTTTTATTGCCATCTTGATGGTTTTTTCCTCCAATAAAATCGCCCAAAAAATATTTCACCCCTGATTCGGCACTTTTTGGTTTTTTTTATTTTTGGGACTTTGAAAAAAGCTTATTTCGCCAAAAGTGGTCAAGTTGGGTGAAGTTGAGAAAAAAAATAAAAAAGTGACATGTCTGGAATAGTGCAATAACTATGCTTGTCTGAATGCCCTCAATTCCATGAGTACGAATCCGCTTTCCCTACTCAGGTTTGCAACTTATTTGCGGATTTCAAGCGATTTAAAGTGAGCTTTAGAGCAGCGCTCAGAAACCGTTGTCACTCCTTCGTTCAACATGGTGAAGAGTAACCAATGGTACTAACTTGTTCCCAAACGCGAAGGGAGCTTCTAGGCTAGCTTTTTTCTGTGATACCACTCCTCAAACAGAAGTTCTGGGAGCAATGACATTTTAGCAAACCTTTTCTTGCTCAAACAGCCTGATTAGATTCTGAATTCAAATTTGGAAGTGAGAATCTAGATGGTGCAAGTCGGGGCAACATTCTGGTACCAGCTGTTATTGCTCTAGCGTGATATTGGTCGTTTTCGCTTTTTTTTATTTTTTTTCTCAGTCAGGTTGGACTTTGTGTCTTTGGCCCGATTTTTAAGGTTTAGGCTTTTTATTATCTACATTTTCGTTTTTTTCCTAAAAAGGCCAAAACAGAACCTTTATAAGAAGGAGTTGTGGGAAAGAGGGTGTTCCCGTGCTATTATCCAGAATAAAAAGCTAGCACAGTAATATATAGTGGAAGCTCACCTGAAAGCTCCTTTCCCAGTCTCTGTAGGATGATTATTGCGCAAGATACCCGACTCTTGTTCAGAGCAAAATCGCCAATATTTGAAAAACTGATGGGGCATGGGCCAGGCAAAATATGTGATTTTTCCAATTTTTGTAATTTACATCTTAGGAACGCATAATATGTATCATTCGAATCAGCTTATCAACAGGAACCCAACGATACTGGTTATGTCCCTCTAGCCTCATTCTGTCGCTCGATGGAGGCTGTCGAAAGTCGTGTTTTTCCTTAATGGATTGACAGAAAAGGAATTTTCTTTGTTAATAAGTCGGCTTTTCAGCTATCCAAAGTGATATAATGAATCGGCACGCCTGGAGCATTACCCTGGTCTACTTCTTGTACACTTTCTTAGGACTTTTTTTTCTTACGTCATTTCTGCAGGGACTTCTGTTAAGGCCACGCTTCAAACCTTGCCAGAGCGAAAGGTAAGAAACACAACAACACATGGCCACAAACCAAGGACAGAGATTTTGGTCAATATTGTGGAAGTGTATAAATCGAAATTACTGTAATAAGAGATGGCTGGTAGCAAAAAGATCTGCATGAAATCTACAGATAAGGAAAGTAACCAGTCATTCAGGTGCATGATACAAGACAAAGAGAGGGCGATGGAATGTTGTGGAAGGGGCTGTGCTGAGATACAGTGGAGGAGCAATTATCCATGGGAGAGAAAGAAGAACATGAAGAAGTTTCTGAGCGCCCGAACTACAGTATCCATATCTTATTCTATAGATATCTTCTTTCTGTCATGTTTCATTACCCCTTGCATATACAAAACATAGTCTCATGAACTTAGAGAATCATGGAAGGGAGAAGAAATCTACGCAGCTTGATTCGCTCAATGCTGAAAAGAAGGGGGTTTGCCAAATGCAGCAAAGGTCGCAAAAAGGGGGGCCACTTGGTGCTTTTATTTTGTTCCTGTATCCAGGTTAGGTTTCCCTAGATCGAGCGCGACACATCACACTGTAACGGGTTAGAGACGTAGCAGAAGAGTGCCGGGTAGGAGTGATGGCGTTATCGCCACCCAAAAAATTGCAGCACCCAGGATTCTCGTATGGTCTCCCACTACAATACTAACTGGGCTCTCTGGTGCTTGACTATGGCTGATCGGACGGGAAGCCGTATTTTCACCTTTTTTAATTCATGATATGGCCGCAACTGACATTGTTAGGGAGCGTTCCCATTAGTCATCATTGGCGGCTAAAGCCGCCGGGCTCATGCAAGACTCACGATACAAGTCTAGCCGAGCGGGGCTGACTAACTCGGCATTTGTGGCACGGCTGCATGGAACCCCGCCGGGTGACTGTCGGTTCCGGACGATCGGAAGTCCGATCGCAAGTACATAAAGGTCTCTATTCTCTGTATTCTAATAACATACATTATTCACTTTACTGATGGCGACCACACCTTCGGTGTAGTCGCGGGGCTGAGTCAGCAGACTTGCTTAGTAACCAGGTCGGGTTCTAACAGACATACAAAGTTGTTGCAGCTATATGACACGCTGCAGATGTTACGTCACCCCGCATCTTTGGAAAGATAAAGACCTCGTAATGCTTCTTGACAATAAAAAACGATCCTCGTGACTATGATAGCATTCACCTATTAGTGATTGTATAGATCATCTATGTGATCATAGTTTTTCTTAAGGTGGATCCATCTGTCAGCGTTTTAATATGGTTTCATAGTACTGGGTTTCTGTCAATGAAGCAATAAAGAGAAAAAGAACTGTAAGAAACGGTTCAGATCATCAGCTAAGAGCATATTGGGCCTATTATGATGCTCCAGTTTGTCATTCGCCCCAAATTTCTTGCAAACGTACCCATGTCCCTGAAGAGGTCTGTCTCGACCACCACATTGACATGTCAAAAAATGCCCCTATAAGAAAATGGACTTCATTGACGTTATTTAAGAAGACAAAATAATGCCCTGAAGCTATTGATTGCGTTTTTCGTGCATTTGTTCCTGATTTTATTCACTTCTTTCTTGTTTTTGTTACCCCACATTTTGACTTCAAACAGATCCACAGTCCGCATCAGACATCACAGGACAGAAGTAAACACACCAACGGAGTTGTGGGGATTCTAGCATTCTCCTACACCCTTTTTTTCAGTCAAAACTCGTGATTTTTCAAAAATTCGAAAATCGGCCATTTCGTCTGACCCATGGTCAGGAAAATTCACCAAAAACGTCAAAATCTGACTTGCTGACTAATCACGATTCTGCGAAATAACGGACTTACAGAGTTCCAAATAGCTATAAAACAAAGCTCCGATCTGGGCGAGTTATTATATATTCTCAGCTTTCAATTTGGGCCTTGGCTTTGTACTTTTTTCCTCCAACGAAATTGCAAAAAAAATATTTCACCCCTGATTCGGCACTTTTCGGTTTTTTTTACTTTTGGGATTTTCAGAAAAGCTTATTTCACCAAAAGTGAGCAAGTTGTGGGAAGTTGAGAAAAAAAATAAAAAAGTCGCATGTCTGGGAAGTCACATGTAGCTGGCTAAAACTGCTCCCTCAGAGCTCACGAGTAGTGATCCGCTGTTTGTTTTCAGCTTTGGAATTTATTTCAGTATTTATAATGGTTTGAAGTTGGCAAAGTGGTACATTACTAATATCGCTGTGGTAGCCTCATTATGCATCATAGAGACTATCTGGTAGTACCACATCACTCAGAGTGTCGAGATATCTATTACTATAAGTTTGATTAGTTTGGTTCTAGTCTCTAAGCAGAGATGCGGCTGTGTGTAACATTGCAAAAACAGGTTTTTGTTCAAATAGCCTCAAAAATGTCCAAAACCGATAAGCGAAGTCAGATTAGAGATGGTGCCGGTCGGGGCTATCCAAATATGCTACTTGTATGTGTCGTGGCGCCATATTTCCCGTTTTCGGTTTTTTTTCTCGTTTTTCTCCGACGTGTCGGACTTTGTCTCTTTAGCCCCAACTTTTAAGGTTTAAGCTTTCTCTTATCAATATTTTCGGTTTTTTTTCAAAAGTTCGAAACTCACCTTTTCTGAAAATGGGTGTTGGAAATGGAGTGGTTGCAGCTTTAGTACTAGAAAGATAAGTGCCCCATCTTACTATATGAAGCCTTCTGATGCCAAATATTCCGTCGGTTTTCCTGTAGGAGCCAAATAGACGGTTATGCAAGTTTCTTGTGCAGGTCAAAAGTGCCAAAAATTGATAATTTTGTGGGGTGTGGGTCATGCGATTTCTGCGATTTTTTAAATTTTCTAGATACTGAATTTCGAAGCTCCGAAAAGGTGTTATTTGAATCATTGGAGCTGGGGGACTTCAGTAATCTATCTGATCTACTTGTGTCACCATTATTCGGTTTTCTAGAGACCTTTTAAAACAACGGTTTTGATTACTAATCAACTTTGGGCGGCTGCATATCTATGATTGGACTTGAAAACGCAATTTCAAAAGTGTCTATTGTCATCAGCATGTCTGATACTTTCTCGCTGATACAGTACTAGGTCAGAAATATAAGTCATTTTCCACTTTACTCCCAACTCAGAAACTTTCTTTGGCAGTTCATGGGCTCATAAGTCAGCGGGCAATATACGGAAATTTCTCATTTTCAGGTAGATGATAGCAGGACATATGCTCTACAGGCTGGCTTGATTGTTTTTGCCACTCTTGCTTTGATTTGTCACTTCTGAGCTTTTTACTGAGATAAGGCCCCTTAACCGGACTGTCACACTTTGCCTCAAAACATCGGCAAATACTCGATAAACAGAAGCCGAGGGATACTTTAAATCATTCCACATCTAAGAAGTGCCTCTCCCGGGTGTTCCATTTCAGTCCTAGCTCTCTAGCCCTAGTCTTGACCGACTTCTATGGGTATTCTCAAGGTGTGGTCAAATGGCCCAAAATAGGGTTCATGTGAGAAATCAATGGTGACCATCCCTGGACCAAATTCTCTTCTGTAATGAACCAAAAGCTGTTTTTCGGGGTTATATAGCGGGTCGGATTGTCCCATTGTCTTTTTATGTCGCCATCTACCTCACAAGGCCGGCTTCTGGAAAAATCGCTGTTTCTGGGTGTTTCACATTTACAGAGCCCCTATTACGTCAGCATTGGGGATAGCATGGATTTAAAAGCACCATGCTGCAGCCCTGATCTCTGTGAACCAGATACAACTCACTTTCAGGCTGAATCGCATTGCTATTACGGTCTTTGTGGACCCCCAATGTGTGCGGTTCATTGGCATGCCAAAGTTTACACATAGGGGTGGTCTTTACGTCCTCCGCACCATAGCCATAGAGGCTAAGGGTAATGAAGAACAGTTCGGCCATAATCTAGGGACTCTTCCGCATCAGTTTGTTGTTGTTTCAAATCATTTGGACTTTTGGTGCTGTTCTGGTGGACGAATGAAAAGTGAGTCCAAATTTACAGTTTGGGAGTAAAGTGGAAAATGACTTATATTTCTGATCGGGCACTGTAGCTCTTTCTTGTCTTTGTTTGAACTTTTTGTTGCATGTTATTTGTGCAGTGAGTTTGGATAAGGCGAAGAACCAAACCTTGAATAAGAGGTTGGTCCTAGATCTATGACGGAGAGAAAAATGGGAATAAAAGCTAAGCCAGACATAGCTAAGACAGTCTTTCGCACAATAACAGCCAGCTAAACATGTTAGGCTCTTTCAGCCACTTCATTTCAGCTTTTCTTCGTTAATTAGTGGACAGCTCCAGCTTTTTGTGTTGAATCAGTGTCGCCTGCTCGTACAGAATAGAAATTAAAACAGTACCGTATACCAGGGAAATCATGAAGCTACAGAATACATAAAATTAACGTCACCAGGCACTCTTTTATTTTCAATAGATCTTAATGTTCTCAAATACTCGAGTTGAACCAAACCTGTAATATTGGAGATCTCAGAATAGAGGTATATTGACAGTACTACATACTTGATGAGCCCGGAAAGTGAACAATTGTACTGCGGTAGCCTTATAGATATTCAAAGTCTCTTCTTCTACTTCATTCAAGCCATCATACCTCGAGTATTCGTGTAGTCCGGATGTCAACATTATAAGTTGCCATGAGAACAGCATTGTGAGAAAATAACATACTCGAGACAAGAAAGAGTAGTTCATTATCTACTGTTGGCTGTATCAAGCATAATTAACCTCTCACATCTCTTCGTTACAGCTTTTATTTGTCATATTTTACGAAGTTATACCTGTGCAACATTCTTGCCATTCCAAATTGCGATACGTGTAGCAAAGGTAACTGTCGTTCGAAAATATACTAGCTTCAACAGAGAGATTATATTTACACGATATACACCCAATGGTCCCTCTCAGCTCTTTATCATATTACATTTCAACTTTTAACTGCTATTTTATCGCAGTTTCCCTTCTTTGACCAGTACGTTCTCAATCTCAGACATTGCCGAGCAGCGATAAAAATAGCAGTAGTATAGAGGTGTGACTGCTAACTTTTTTCAATTGTATATCTATAGCGGGTGAAATGTCCAGAGCGATTGACCATACTTTGTCAAGTCTCGTCTTTGCCTGTGAATCAACTTATCCTACGCAGCTCAATGTCTCTCCATACTAAACAGTGATATATTCATGTGTTATATGTATTAGAGACAGAAAGAAGTGAAAAGCTGTTTACTTACAACAATCATAATTATCCAGAGCCCATTATACTTTATTTCACATGATCTCCATTTTCTTTTTTATTGTGTGATCTCTAGATCTATGATATTGAAAGAAGAGAAGTAATTGCAGCAGAATGACCTAGATATTCTGAAAGTAATGTCTCAAATGAGATATTTTGTTTGAATAGAGTGTCTCGATCTTTTCAGCCTACTCAATTCAACTTTTATCTATTAAGTAATCGTCTTATTCCTGTACAGCAAGCTTGGTCAAGCAATGGTACTCAAGGAACAATGATAAATACTGCAGTAATAAACCTCATGAAAAAAGTAATATGGCCTAATGGTAGTTATCCCAGACGCCATAGACTACCTAAACAAGTTTCTTCCATTACTTTCGGCATTTTCCATTATGGGTCACTTTCTGATGTAACTCTACAAAGGTAATGAAACCGACAAGAGATACTTGGAAAGAGAAGAAGTTTGCAATTGCTCAGAATTAGCCTCTATACCTGTAATGGGCAGCTCAGTGCAGCTCATACTTTTTCTTTTTAGTCGTCATATCGATATATCCTCTACCGTCGTATGGAAGAGATCAGATGATATACACCTGTAACTAATGTTAGAATACATTTAAAAGAACACAGAACATAAGTATTTGCAGTCGTTTCTTTATAAAAAAGCTTTTCATCCCTTTCATTTGGTTTTATTGGTTATATTGCAGCTTCTAAAGCAGCTATTAGAAGGAACACATCTATTGTCAGCCCCGATCGGCTTTAAAAAGTTACAGGAAGTAGTAATAACCGAAATACCGCGCAATTGAGCTTAGAATAAAACTCTCTGGGGTCTTATTGTTCTTCATTTCTGGGTATAAAGAGTTGTTTTACCCACTACTAACAGTCTCTAGCCTGTGATACTTACTCACCTAACAAATGTTAAGACTGACAATATAAGGTAACCATTTGGCTACCGGTACTAGCAGCTATTGAAGATATTTTAACACTTTCAACTCACAGATTAATACTCTTTGTTCCTCAGTATATTGATTAGTACTAAACCTGATCTTTTGTCTCTCCACATGCGATACTTTCAGAACGAGGCCAAAGGTAGCAGCAATACGAAAAATCTACTATTAAAATGAGCTACCACACATTGTTACTCTGCTGAAAATAATGACACCTTTCTTCTTCCTGATATCGGATATCATTCGTTAATTTGTCCACTATTATTACTCCCAAGTTCTTGGCCCCCTGCCTTTGCTGATGAGATGATAGATGAAAATTCTGCAATAAGGATACTAGTTGAGCAAAAAGTGTAGTGTGCCCCCAAGTGGAAGTAACGTCTTCACTTTCTTTGATCACAGTACCAATTATCAGCTTATTGCCATCTGGTTTTCGAGCTACATTATTGCTCTATTGTTGTCACTCATGATGTGATACTTCCAGGGAAGAGAGAAACACAGTATCAATGTTACTAGTAATATATAAGGGTGGTAATCTATCTTAATAGCTAGTGGGAAGGTTTCAGTCACATTAGTTCTACTCTTTTCAACTTTTATTGAAGGACCAAATGAGTTATCACCTCGCCAGATGAAGTATCTAATGACATGCTGAGAGGAAAGAGAAATAGGCATTAGAAAACAATCCAGCAACAGTATGGAGCTCTTGAATGTGTTTAGAAAGCTTCTACTAGAGTCACAGAGCTATTCTCCTTATTCATATCATTTTTTTTTTTAGTTTTTCAAGTTCTCCCAGGTTAGCTCAGCCTGTCCTGGCCAACATGAAAAGAGGTGGATATCTGTCTTAGGATATTAGAGACAGCATAGAGCAGTGATTAGGCACTTTGGTAGCCTACATGAGTCATCATGTTTCTTTTCGTGCTTCATTTCAGCTTTTCTTGCTTCACTACTCTCAAATCCTCACCGTTTCGGCATTATGCAGGTGTATATACCACGGCTGTAGCTCTAAAACCTCATGTCGTAGCAAGATGTTGAATGTACAATTGTGTTAAGTGGTCACTCAATGGTTTGAATTAATACTTCATCTCTGCTTCCATTCGTAATTGATTCGACATATTCGGTCTGCCATACCTACCGGTTCGCAGCTAATTGAAGGGAGAAACACAGGGGTATTCCAGTACTAATAAGTAACTATTGAAACTAAAGAAATAACAATTCATACAATCGAAGTCAGGTAAACATCTCTAGACTCTTTTTCTTCTTCATTTCTTATTTTGTCATCCGACTTACCCTCATATCCTTGCTGCCTCTTCCTCGTTAACCTAGTAAAACTTCAAAACACAACAGATACGGTTGTTAGATATTAGTAGCAATGATATGTAGTACGATACATCCTAATAGCCTGTTAGAGAGCTACGAGTCTCTTATCTAACTTCTCCACATTTTTTTTTCCGTCGTTAAATTGACTTATCCCAGATCGTGGTTTCCGTCCCAGAACTGTTCCCTATACAGTAGGTCTTGAGTGCAATAAAAGCTTTAGCTGCAAACCTATGTATTGAGTTAATAACCTGGTTATCTTTCCCCACTTCTTTTCCGCATCTATTAGCTAATAAACAGCTTATTCCTACACCTGACTTTATGAGTACAGAATGTGAAACTCGGAACAGAGGTTATGTAGCAGGAAAAAGTATAGAAGACAACTTTAGGTTATTTATTATATACTAGTAGTTTGGGTAAACATTCATAGACTATTATATTTGTCCATTTCATCTTTTCATTCTCAATATGTCGAGTTTCACCAGACCAGTATTTCTGACGCTCATCCTTGGTTCTTGGACAAGCGAATATGAGAAATTAGTGATACCTGATAACACCAAAAAACTGTGAGCTGCACAATAATTGCCACTGAAGGAGACTGAGCTCATCTCTCTACTTCATTTCAAATTTCTTTGTTACTTGTATCACCTTTCGGATGGTCGCTACTTTATGATTTTTTAGGCCTACACAACAGAGAAACATAACAAAGAAATAAACCGGTAACAACCTAGAGTAGGTACGGCAATGGCACATTGTAGGTCTTTCTTATGCCCTTGGCTATTTATTTTAGTTCGTATGTCATGTCCTTGCTTCGTTTAGACAATCGTCCTTAACCAGCTCTAGCCACCACCCCCAACCATGAAATTCACGGAATAATAAATCTCAAAGCGGGACAAACTAGAAGAGAGGAAGCGATCTATTCTCTACATGTACTCTCTAATAACGTTACAAGTTTCTTATATTACACCATTTCAGCTTTTGTTTCTCAAATAATCTACTTCTGCCTGTGGATGCAGTTATATACCCATGACGTCACTAACAGTACAGAGAGATAAGTAATAGCGGTATCTACTGTCAGGAACGTGAACTTGGAGAGCTCATTTTACATGCCATCCAAAGAACCTGAGCACCCTACATTAATTCATTTCAACTTTTTCTTCTATTTGAGCAAGTTATCCCCCATTTTGAATTTTGTTTCTCTAGTGATGCTCGCAGAAGAATGGAATAATAAGAGCTAATACTTGCCAGGTACTGCCAGAAGTAGCCAATAATAGCCTATGATGAGCTGTTAAAAACGTCACCAGCTTCTTTTCTTTCTCCTTTTAAAATTATCGTTCTCAATAACTCGAGTTATACCACGCCAGCTTAATTGTTGGCCCACCAAGGATATGACAGTAAAGACATTCAGTATATGCTGCAATGGAACCTATTGACAATATCAAAAAAGAGTTACTCCTATTATATAGACTCTTTAAATGTCTCAGCCATTATATCTTGCTTCATTTCAGATCTATTACTTCAAATGTTCGAATCATCCCTACTGGTATGCCAACTTTTATCCACAATCTAAAATGCTGACGGAGAAGTGTGAGATGCAGCAGCAATGGATACCAGAGACAGTAGAAAGTGACATACTAAGCTATAACTGCTAGTTGAACAATCAGAGAGTTTCTTTTTGTTCATTTTCATCTTTCTTTACTATTGTCTACAAGTTATACTTATACGTGCATTTCGTCTGTCCATTGCGAGCGAACATACAAGAGCTGAATTGAGAACAATAAGTGCTAAAACGGTAATAACTCACAAAATAATTTATAATGGTTACATTTATCATCCTGGGCTATTCATTTTGCTTCATTTGAGCTTATATCTTTCAATATGTCTACCGGTAGTTTGAACTGTGGAGGATTATTAGCCCCCCACTTATTGCTCTTACAAAAGTGGAAATAGTAGTACATAACATACCCACAGCAACCAAGGGTGTCATGTCGCATGAATGTGGCTATATAAAGACACTCATTATTTTATCTGACTTGCTTCCATCTTTTCTCTACCATTGAATCGAATTGATCCATGTTTGCATTCTGTCTCCACATCAGAGTTGGAGATAGAACTGGGAGAAGTACAGAAGTAATACAGAAAATACGAGAAGAAGTGATTCATTAGTTAATCATGGCTATGAAAAGACCAATAACTTTTTTCTTTTTACTCAATCCACCTTTTTTTCTCTCATTAATCGAATTTCCTCAACAATGGAGTTTGTCCCTCAATCTGCTACGCCCAAGAGCGCATCACAATGTAGCTTCAGTGAGTATTGATAACTACCAGAAGTAACTATTGGTAACTGTCATGCTTGATAAATATTCAGAGCACTTCATCTTGCTTGAATTCAGCTTTTCTTTGTCAACAAATGGAATCATGTCAGACCATAGGTTGCCCACGGCCCATGATGCTTACAGATCAGAGGTAAAGCTAGTATAGTTCATACCAGAAACAATAAAGAGCTGTTAAACAGCTATTAAATGCTACAAGAAACGTTTTTTATATATTATCTCACTTCCCTACACCTTTTATCCTTCAATTCGTTGCGTTAACCTGAATTCTCAGTATTGGCTTTCTGTATACAATAGTTAAGAACATCGATTAATAGCAGTAAAAATATACCAGCACCAAGGTAAGAAATGTTATGGTACAATTCTAGTATTCGTAAGGAACTGTGCCTTTCAGTCCACCTAGTTTCTGTTCTTATTCCGTTACTAAGCGGCATAACCCATTCTCTAAGCTCTGTCGTTTTCATAGCGCCACGCTATGGAGAGATTAAAGCTCTAATAGACCTTCTGAGGTTGCCATAAGTTGTCAATCGGACAATTGTACCTGTGTAACTGTTACTAGCTCTCTATCCTGCGGCATACTCATTTCTATTCATCAAATTTGTCTTCTTAGCCCTGAATCTACATTTTTTCAATCTGAGGATAACTGAACGCAGATCTCAGTAGAAAAACATACTAGGGGCACTGAGAAATAGTTTTTTCAATACATGTAGCCTTCGGGATTGTTTTCAAACTGATCTATTACTCCGTTTCAACTTTCTTCGCTAATTACGCTGGCTTCTCAGATCCTAAGTTTCGTCCATCCTTCCTGAGTTCTGACATAACTGAGAGAAATATAATGCAATAGTGTACCAGTGACAATATAAGCTGGCCAATACACAATGTGATTAAACAGAATGCCCTTGGCCTTTGCATCTACTTCTTTTACACTTTCCTTCTAATCGACATAATTATGATGCCTGCATCAGTGATTTGAATGTAATAGAAACATATACTGGGAGTACCCAAGAGTACAACACTATAGCAATATTCCGGAAGATGCCCTATACTTTTAATCCTACTTCAGAACAGTCTTATTTGTTCAAATATTCGATCTCTCCCTACACCAATATTGTCTCCCTCTGTCGACAATAAGATGAAAATAGAAAATATGAGAGACCATAAACATCCAGTGTGATATATAGTATTTCATTGACAACATCTGGTAGCAGTGGCCTTTACTACTGCTTTTTTACACCCAGTACTGTGAGTGTCACTTCGAAAAAAAAAAAATACATCCATAAAGATAGGACGGTTATTTAGAAAATTGACGCCAAAAAGGGGTAGTAAAAGAAACTCCGAAAGTCTTTGGGCTGCAGAATACTAATACATACTACTTTTGGTTGCTCTTGGTACCCCTCATTGCTATATTTATCCCATCTGTGAACATCCTCGATCGACAACGAGTATCATTGATAGGACAATATGATTATTCGAAGAAAATAAGTTGCTTGTAAGTGACAAAAGCTGCTAGTAATAAGTGGATTGATTAAAATCAAACTATGGAGTATCATTGATTTCCCTTGATCACTTTTTTTTATCCTCACTTTAACTACTGTATTGTCTCAGTTGCGAGAGTACCAAAATACGGATGATCCGAAAAGATGGCAGAAGAAAGTTGATTGTCAGTAAGAAAGATAGCCCATGACGTATTCAAGCATCACCAGTAGACAGTAGATTACATCTTGTGTCTTTCAGATATACATTTGCTGTAATATTCCGATTCTGCGAGCTCCTGAGATTTACAGACAAAATGTAGACGTACGGACTATATATGAACAATAGTCATCGAAATAGAAATGAAGTAGTTCAAGTTGCCGATGATGCTTGAATCGGACACGTGTGTTCTTTCGTTCACTTCTGGTGGTCGTCACTAGTTATTGTTAGTATATTTACCTCTTCTATGTCAACATCGTTTTTTAACAGACCAACGGTTAACGTAAGAACAACTTCAGTATTGAAGAAGAAAAGTTGAATAGAAAGACAATAAACACCTTGGGACATTAGCCTGGTTTGCCGCGCACTGGTGACTACTTTTGGACGCAGTGAATAAATTTTTCTCCTTTCTGTTTGACACCAAGGTGTCATTGATGCATCAGCGTACATTCTGATTTTGTATAACACGAGTAATTGAGAGCGACAAGGTCAGATGAAGGGAGAAAAGTGACTGGGAAAGTCAATGACAACTCATAGCATTACTTCTAATACTACTAAGTGTAACTGGACTACATACAATAATGCCACGTTCTGTTGGTGTCGACTTGTAACAGGTAAAATGAGATATATTTAATCACCCAATGGATGGAGCCCCAAGAAAGTTGTGACTACAATGTCACATCATTCGGCCCTAGGGTACGTCTCAAATCACTTTTGCAGCCAACTTTTATCTCCGTCATATTCATTTCTCTTACTTAGGAAACAAACTTAGGTGCAAAGATAAGTCGATGAATTCTTGGAAAAAGATGAATAGAAACAGGGCGTACCATTCACGAAGCATTTGGTAGCTGGAAATCTGTTATTCACTACTGCTTGTTGTTACTGGGTATAATTCAACGTCGATTTAGTCAAATTAGTAAGCATCTTAGAAACCCAGGCATTAGAGAAGGTCAAAAGCTGAAAATAAGTATGGTAAGGAGCGCACGACATATATATAGCTTATTAGTGAACTTAGTGGCACTTGCTACCCCTATATCCACGTTTTTATGCCATATTTAGCTCTTTTATGTATCATCGTCTGCGAGAGGATAACTGGTCCACGATGAAACTCAAATTAATAGCGAAATAAGTTGAAAAAACGTTGAAACTAAGTACCCGGTAGTGTAAGATGTTCAAGATGTTTCAGAAAACTAAAAGTGCTGAATTAATTACTTCTTGTTGTTTCTGGGTGTTACTATCTCATTATTTGTCTCGTTCGGTATGCGTCATGAGGTAGAAACATACACGTGACATGGAGAAGTCGACTAAACATCGAATAGAAGCAGAAATGACATAGGGTATGGAACATATTACCACTAACAAAGTATTAAAGCTACTCTAACATCCTTTTGCCTCACCAAAGTAGAATTTATAGCTATAATGTCTGCATATGTCAGCATTTCGTTTCGTGGAGGACTGAGTCATATTGTGTAGTGAAACGGGAAACCCAGATACGAGGTAGAGAGAAAGACTCAGAGATAAAAGAAGGTAGAAGTTACATCTATCACAAGTTTTGGTTGCAGTAAACAATTTTACTGTTACTTTTACCTCTCCTCTGTGGTCATCATAGACCTCGGATTAGTAGAACTCAATAGAAGGACAAGGTTGAGCTACTAAGAGCACGTTGAAAAACAATTCAACTTATCTGTGAGCTTTCATACAAATCCAATTACTTCTTGTACTTGGTGTGTCTATTACTACTGTATCTCTCTCTGATGTTCGAGTTCCTCACCGAGACAGAGAAGCCTTGAACCATGCAAAGGAGGTGAAATAAGAAAGGAAAGCTGCAATAATGATAGATACCAAGTCCAGGATGTTCTTGATGGCTAATAGTAAGCAAATCACCTTTCAATGTTGTCCCAAGTGTCTTACATCTACAATTCTCCTTGAGCTAAATGCAAACAAAATACTTATTTAGACATAACTCAACTTACAGACTAAGAATAGATCGAATGAAGTAATAGAATACTTTTATGACGTCTTTAAAGCAATATATCTGCAGCTAGCCACATATTTTTGTTGCTGGTAACTTTTGTTGCTCTATTCCTCTCTTTCTGTGAGCATCTAGCGTTCAGAGGCTACTAAAGAACGGGGATGATTGACTTAAGAGCGAAGAAAAGCTGAAATGAAGTCAGATGAAGTGCTGAGGACTTTTTTAGGACTGCTTAGCAAAGATTCATAACTTTCTGACACTCTTTTAATGTAGTTAAAATACATCAACGGCAACCCTACTGGTAGGTATCATGAGTGGAGACTGACGTGCTCCTCATATTAAGAACTATACCCTGGAATTGAGAATGAAAAAGGTGACTTGATGGATTTAGGGCTGGTAATAGAGCATCAAGCATTCAATGTCTCCTATGAGTTTTATTACTCCTTACTACGATGTTCTCTCGTCTCAGTAAATTGAGACTGAATGCAGGTGTAAGGATAACTCGAATAAGCGATAGATGAAAGTTGAAATCTGAGAGGCTAATAAGCTCATAGCACTCCTGGTAGCTATTAGTAAGCATTCATCAACTTACTGGGTTCTCGTATTAGTTTTGTTGTTGTATTTCTCACTGTAGCGTAAGCACAAACGCGAGTGATATACAGACGAAGCAGTAAGTAGATGTTGCAGGGAATAAAAGCCAAGAGAAAGTGGAATTGGAATATCACCCTACTCATCCTGCTTCGATTCCGGGATCTGCTATTTTTCAGCTGCTGTTGACAGGTCTCGGTGTCGAATTTACGTCTTTTCTGTAAGCCTGGAAACCAGAACTTGACATAAATGGATTATTGGATGAGAAAAAGTTGGTATTAGATATGAGAGATGGCCACAAATATTCCTCACGACAGCTAATATGTAGTTGTTTATCTCTTCTCATTTCTGTGAACATCTCGACTGTATATCTCTATTCTAATGTTTTGTTGGGAACACACAACAGAGGTCCACTGATAAGTCGATGAAAAGATACACAAAGGCAAACGTGAAGTGATGAAAACGGTCCAGAATACTCTATATCACTTTATGCAACTTTACAGACTACCTTTAACCACCACCCACACCTATTAGTGCTACATGCACCTCTACTCTCTCAATGTCAAAAGTTGTAAACTAGGATAACCTGATGAACTCATAAATAAAAGCTATAGGGAAGGACAAAAAGGAGCTAATGACAACTCTGGTAGCAAATATGAAGCAATAGACACTATGTTAAGGTCTCTACTTCGTGTTTCAGCAGTATTTTCTCTTTCGTAAGCCCTTCTTGGATGTCTAAAATACACGATCTGCGAAACCCGCTTTGAAAAGGACAGCAGGTGCAATGGAGATGGGTAAAAGTGTGGGGATATTATTATATGGATGGCTTTGTTATCTGCTCTTTTTGAAGCCTTCACTACAATTTCAAGGAAGCTGCAATTTCGGGGCACCAGTACCACAAAACGACATAATTATAGCATTAAAAAAGAGATGTAGTAACGGATAAAGAGTACTCTAAAAACAACTAAAAGTATTTGTATAGGTACTACTGCTTCAAAGTAGTATTTCAAGATTTTGAAGGTACCCTTTATTAACTTTCCTTCTTCAAATTGTTGAAGTAGACCAACACACGGTCAAAAAACTCCAGAACAGAGGTGAAGCTGGTAATATGACCCAAAGCCGGATATGAGAAGTTCTTTGTTGTTTAATATTAGTTAAGTATATGTTATGAGCTTCTCTATTTACCAGAATCTTCTTTTTCTCCTTCACTACACGCTTTGTTCCATCTTCAAAGTTCCACCACAACGGTAGTGCTGACGTATGAGAAGACTGCTGCTTTGGTATATCTTTTCCGGTACCAAGGGGCTATTAACTGAACTAATGCACCGATTAAACTGTAATTTACGTCTTTTGCTACTTCTCTTCCCTTTTCTGCGTCAAGTAGTCGACTTATCCCATACCTTGCATTAGTTTTCCATCAATGAAGAGATAAATATGTTGAAAAAGACGCCAAGGAACAATAAAAAGCTGTCAATCATTTATTGGAACGTCTCTTGAACGTCATGAGTAGCTTTATCTTTACAATTTCATCTTTTTTCGCTAATTGATAGAGTTATTCCAAGGCCTGAGTATACATTCTGATTCGATGGCTCTCAAATATGAGTGAAACACACAGAATAAAAAGTTGCTGTGATTATATGGGGCTCTGATTTGTTAACTTGAAGCTGACAAAATAATCCCAAGTCTCTCTTCTTGCTTCCTTATTGTTGTGTTTCTCAATTAGCGAACTTCTTCCAAGCCCTAGTTTCCTCTATCCATGTGAATACTCATAGAAGTTAAGTAATAAAGCGGCGGTAGGTACCAGCTGCAATAATACTAGACTTAAAACAGAGTATGAGCTTACTGAAGATTTGTGATTCATTTTCACTCTTCACTTCAACTTTTATTAGCTAATAGAACAGCTTAGTCAAGATCTGATTCTCACTACAAGTGTAGCTGCTCTCAGAATAGACAGATATACAGTACTAATGAGTCAGAGACATACTAAAAAGCTACCAGACGTTTACCACTACCTGTCGTAAGTATCAGAACATCTTTATATCTCTTCGTCTGGCTTTTTGTTCTCAATTAGAGTAGTTGCACCAACCCAGCAATTCTCTCACCCACCTATGATGCTTATAAACTGAGTACAGCGAGGCAATAACAATACATGAAACAAAATAGGGTCAATTTCAGCTTAATCCAGGTGGCATGGAAGTCTTGAGCTCAGTGATATACTTTCTTTCAACTTTTTCGTCGCTATTTAATCGTCCTCCCTTCTGCATGCCATCTCCAATCCATACGCCCATGCAACAGAGAGTATAATAGCAATACAAAAGATACTTGCAACAACCTAGGAAAGTTATTTTCACATTCAAAGCTTGGACAACATTATTTATTCCTTCAGCTACACCATTTCTGTCTCTATTGCATTAGTGAGGGAGTTATCGCAAGCCCCAGCTTTAACTACCACTCATGGTTCTGGCATATAGAGCATTATAGCTCCATTGGAACTTCTGTGATTGGGGAACGTTAGAAGTCTAGAGCATAACACTTGGGCAATTTTCTGGCACTCTGGTCCTGCTCGTAACCTGCTTTCTTCGTTAAATAATCTCTTTTTGCTAATTTCGGTTATATCACCCAGACATAGAAGCTCACAAAAAGAGAAGATATTCATCAGAAGATATACGTGGGGCAAGGAGAGATAATAGGTTCCTTACTGGTACTTATTTAATACTTTATGAGCTGCCTGTTCCACTCATTTTCAGGTTTTATTGCCCAATATGTCAAGTTCAGTGAATATCAGTGACTGAGTATGCGACGAATATAACTATAATGAAGCAGAAGAATAGATCCAGAAGAGCAAGCCGGTGTGTGTATATGTAAGTCAGTGGCTGTCTTTAGTTGCAGTTGAAAGTTATCTTCACTACATTGACTTCTTGCGTTCACCAGGAAAGGGGGGTGGGTTTGCCAGTTCTAAGGAAGAAGAAAAACCTAATCTGAGTAAGAAAGGTAGAGTATATTAGATAGTAGACTCCCTAGTATGTAGCCAGCCTGATTTTGTTGTCACTGGTAACAATAACTATTGTACTTCCCTCAGTTCTGAGAGAACCAAATAAAGCCTATAATTACTACTTGGGACAAGCTGAAAAACCGACAGATAAAACCTGTAACTGAGTAAGAGAACTCCTTAATCATAATGTTAAATAACACAAGTTGATAATCTAGAACTTCCTGTGTCTTTACAACATATATTAACTTATTTTATCCCCATTCTGTAAGTGACATGGGTTGATGGAGATGCATTAGATGTACAGAAGTCTCAAAAAAGTTGAAACGATGTAGGTAAAGTTGTTGGGCACGTTTATACAGGTCTCCGCTACATTGCAACCTACTCCTGGCTGCCGTTAGTACATTCATTGCTACATTGAAGACTATATTGTATGCATTAACGATTGTAAGAAAACCAGAGTGTAAGTAAAAGTCAGTCATTAACGAATAATAGCAGGGATGTATCACGAAACGTTTTAGTGATGGTATAATAGCTATCATTTTATGACTTGCCAGTTCTGTTGGCACTTTAAACATATTATTGCTATTATCTCTCTACTGCGAGTACAGTAACCTGTAACCTGTATGAAGAGACGAAATCACTTCTTTCCAAAAATCAAGAAATACAAGAAAGAAAGGTAAAAATAGATGGAGTTAATGTCTCCTGACGTTATTGATGGTCAGTTCTACGTAGTAACTATGTTCTTGTTCTTGCTGGTATCTTTAGTACTACACTTTCTGTTCTGTCATGATCTTCGTCATTAGGCACACCAGTTGACTGAGTGATACTGTGCTAGAACGCTAATGAAACGAAATATAGAGTACAAGTAAATGCTCAAAGTGTTTGATGTAAGCCATATTGTGTAATGGACTACTTCTGACAGCTCTCTATAAGTTTTAGTGTTGGTTTTTTGACTCTTTAGCTAACATCAAAACTCATAAGCAGGGATAACTAAACATTTTAGACTAAATGATGTAGCGAAAGACGAGGACATATATGAGGTTAGCTTATGTCAAATACTTTAAATTCCCCAGCTTATTTGAACCATCTAACTTCTCTCTATTGTTTGATCCCCTCTTAGTTCATTGTGTTACCTCGACTTTCTGAGATAGATGTTATCGCCTCAACAGATGATTAACCAGAGAGAGTGAAAAGATGTCAATGAGGGCATTGTACCTTGATCCATGACCCAGTGGTCTTCAATGGTCTCTTTTCGTCTTTTATTGTACAAATACAGGTAACCAAGTTTCTTTCGCCTACGTTTATGACAGTGAGAGAAAAGAGGGAAGTACGATGATGGCAAATACCATGAACAACAAGGAGTTATCTATTACCTAATATGAAGCCCATAGAAATGGGTGGCTTTGTTGCCGTACTCACACTACACATTTCTTCCTCAATGAAAACGACTAGCCTCACGTGTTAGTCCAAATTTGTGTTTGCTGTTTAATGAAGTAGAAATATATGCTAGGAACATCATGAAGTCGTCTATTGTCTATATTATAACAGACATAACATTAAGGACCCTTTATATCTATTCATACCTCTCTGAATATCCATTTTATCTAATTTTACCTATCAGTACTAAGGTCTCTCCGGATTTTTTTTTGTCTACAAAAGAGAGAGAAGATCTGCTCGAGAATAGCCTAAACATAGGGATAAGTAGTTGATCATCTTCTGTAAACCATCGTATGTGTCATAAAATAGTTCTCGATCTTCTTTTCAGCTTTTATTGTTTGATAATTCAGGCTATTCTAACCCTTGAATATATTCTCCCATCTATCGTAACGACAGGACAATTGTATAAAAACAATTACCAGAAACTGAACTACCAATCCATTATATAAAGCAAGCCAAGTAGCCGTCCAGATAAACTCCTTCCACTTTATTTCAGCTTTTCTCACAGATTAAGCCACTTATCCTAACGACAACAATTCCCTTCAGTTTGCAGCATTCGCAGAACGGGTAATATGACCGCAATAAATGCCGAAGACTTCAACACTCTTTCAAATATGTAATATTAGCTATAATTATCAGTATGAATTTCTTGGATGACTCGATTTCAGCTCTGTTTCATCGACATTTTCAGTTATTCCTATACCTGCATGTTTCCGCATTCTATGGTACCGGTAGCCACAGAACAATGAGAAGTGGAAGAATAAAACATACCTAGCGGATCCAAGAGTAGTCAGTAGTACGAGGCCTTCCAACAAAACCTCTAAAACACTCTTCTATACTTGTTAATCAGCTTTCTTCTTCAGACATTTGCGTTATTCCTACACCTACATCTCATCTCTACATGGAAGACACAGACAGAGAAGTGAAAACGTAATATTAGAAGAACTGAGCTTGATCATGAAAGCTTTCCAAGCAACCTGATCATTGTTTCCAACTTCATTTCTTTTTTTCTTTGCCATTTAACCAAGTCTGCATTTTTTCTATACGCTTGAGTTGCCAACAGAAAAGAGAGAAATGCTGTATTGGTGCATTATATTCAAGAAGACGTGATCGATTGACTTCCAATACGTATGTTAATTGTTCAAATTCTCTTATAGTTCAATCGTTCAGTTTATTTCTCTCACTATGTCGAGTTCTACAAATAATGCACTTTGATCTTCAGAATGATGTTACAAAACAGAGAGTAGTCCACTTGAAAAACATAACAGAAACTTAACGAAGCTGTCAGATATTCACATACAGTCTCTATGAGTGTCATTAGCACTCATTGCACTTCCATACAGCTTTTAGGCATCAACTTATCAGGTTACTTCCTCACATGATTATTATGCCCAAGGAACAGAGGCATATCGAACAGGAAAACATACTTAGAGCGACCAAAGTGAGTTGTTTTAGATTAATGTTACATACCAAGTGTCCTGAGCTGCTTTTACTAATTAATTTCCTCTTGTTCATTTTTTTGATTGACTTCTTCCTGAGCATGAATTTGGGTCTACCCAAGCTGGCTATAGAACAATGATATACTGTATAAATGAGTACCAGGAACAAAAAGAGGTGCAAAATTGTTTGTTAAAAGTTAAATTTGGTGTGATGAAACTTTTATATTGCCCATATTCAACTTTTCATCATTTCACTAACCGAGAGAAATGCTTTGATAAACACACAGAGATTTGATCAGTTTATGCTTCCCACCAGAATTCCCGTGGAAGCTACTAACATCGGCTTCCTATAATTCTTTTCAGCTTTTATTGTGCTTTTTTTCAGGTTATCCACTACCGGTATGACTTTTGTCTCTCCCTCCATGGTGAGTACTTCGCATAGCAGTTAAGAGTACCGGTAGTGAGGTGAATGCAAGAAATTTCTATAGCCAATGGAAAAGGAGACATGCGGATAATGGTTTCTTGCGGTGGCTTCTTTTATAATTCCGCAGTGTCTGTTATGCAATTGGTAGTGAAGTAGGATTCCTGCGATATTGGTGGGTCGATTGTTACCTGGATGGACTGTACTTGTAGAGTGGTAAGGTAGAACTTAAGGTAGCTAGTCGATAAATTGGGTATAAAAAGCTGACACTGCGCCTAAGAAGAATTCAAAGATTTCATTACACCTTATGGTGCCATTACGCGGTTTCTGCCACAGATAATGTTGAGCTTAGCTACAGTCAAGTAATATTCAACTAAGCCTCCAATAATATACACCTTTTTACTTACCTGTAGCCTTGTGACATGCATAATCAATGCACTGGGAGCATCACTACCTTGTACATGCATCAATCCATCCACAGCAATAAGCATCGCAGAGAGCTGCGAAAACACTCGGAATGAGTTCATTCGACGTCACCATTAATGATCCAGGCTTTCGGTTGACTTCATCTTTCATATTTTCGATTTTTTTGCCACAAACTTTGTCTTGATATAGACCCTCCATTTTGGGTACACAACAACAATGGAATGATTTTGACATATTCAAGATGTGGGACCGGACTTCCATATTGCAGAAAAAGCACGTGACGACTGGCTTCAACGGACTGAGTCATTTCAGCAGTCTTCGCCGTCGTTTTTTCGCTCTTGATTTCAGAAACACTACAAGCTCGACTCACAGCCATGATCAGCCCCTGCATCCCTGCCACATCTACATTGTACAAATGAAAATAATATTCTGCGGCACCGAAAGAGAAGAGGAAATAGCCCTACTTTTACAGCTAATACAATTAGCAAGTTCCCTGTGCTTATTTCTACATGTACATGCAAGTCACCTATTTCTCCAGCAGAATACCTTGAGTGTTGTTATGAGCCCTGTGACTAGACTATGATAGACTGGATACATCTGGACCCACCTACAAGAGGCTCCAGATCTGGTCCAGTTGCGACTTATTTTTCACGTTTGAAAGCAATGTTTTCTTTCCCCACCTGAATACGAGAGCTACGACGGTGTGGCAAAAAGAGCTGTTTTTGGCCAGTGAAACGACAGCATTTCAACCAACTACGAAGAAAGTGATATCAAAATAATCATCTAGACATCGTACATCCGGTGGAAGTATTTCTATCTTATTGTCATCGTTACTAGACAAGACATCTCAGGCTCCGTAATAACGTCCACATGTGGCAAAACCTTACTCGGCCAGGAGTCATAGCTGCACTGAAATATCCACACGAGATACATGGTATGCACCGTATTCCACCAAGATAAAGACTAAAATACTTGAGCCTCCACATTTTATACGCCAACTCGTAGTTTCTTTACCACACCGTCTATGGTATCAATTTGGGGCGAGGGGTGATTGGACAGGGGGATTGGGGGGCAGTGGAAATAGAGTACCAGTAGAAGAAGTTCATAAAGAATATATGGAGACATGAATTTGTAACGCAGCTGGTTATCTGTATTGCAAGTCTGTTGTTGTTCTACTGATGTGATGAATGGGTATTATTAAGTCTTTATGTGACTTGAGTGAGTGTTCGTATATTGTGAGGAGAGACGAAACTTGGGACTTGGTGTAACTCGTATAAATAATGAAGAAAGCTGAAATGAAGTATTAAGAGAAATCAAGGCGTATTCGAATACTACGTCAAGATGACTGACTACTCTT
Source organism: Yarrowia porcina (assembly GCA_900519025.1). Taxonomy (NCBI): domain Eukaryota; kingdom Fungi; phylum Ascomycota; class Dipodascomycetes; order Dipodascales; genus Yarrowia; species Yarrowia porcina. The sequence goes on from ULGT01000001.1 coordinate 882,962, forward strand.
GAGAGGCCCTAACATATTCAGATACCGTATTTATTCCTGTTTCGTGAGCTTCAACGATAGATCAAGTAGATATTGCTACTGTAAATCATTGAATTGGGCGAAAAAAGCAGAATATGGGTAGAAGAAGACGACCACATCCGCTATCTAAGTAAAATGACTTGGACCACTGCTTTTTCTTATCACCTAAAGTGTATCGGGTCTAGAGTATCTCCATATCTTCTAGCTAAGACTGCTGGTGGAGAGCTTAGGATTAGGGGTATTTTGTCTAGTTGAGCATGAAAACAGTGAATCAAATAGAATATAGGGTATGAGATAGTAAGTACCCTACGATAGTGTCATTGACCTGTCTATGTTGTCACTGGCATAACATCACAGCTATATTCCTATGTTCTGTGGGGGGGGACCGTACATGGAAAGGCAAAAATCTGGACCTGGGATATCTCGAATATTCAGAGAAAAAAGATGCACTAAAGAAGGGCGCGTATCTTATGATACTATTCAACGCTATGTTTTGAGATCTGAAGTCTCCTCATTACTACTGAGCTATTTCTGTATTCGTTCAGAGCCTTCTCTCCCAGCATATTGGATCTGTACCAAAGGTAAGCGTAAGCAGATCTCCATTTATTGAGAAAGAGAAGAGGCAAACAGAGAAGAATAGATGCTCCTGTACTACCATTAATTAGCACGAGTAGCTACTTAGCTGTAATTATTCGTTACCCCTATACGTTACTGCTGTATCCGTCTCACTTCTGTTAGCATAAAGGTTGAGAGTCAATACTCATCACTCGAATTACTCGGTTAATCAAGTAAATAAGTTGAAAGCGAGTGATGTAAAAGACTTTGGACATTATAAAAGACTAATAATATATAATAATAGACCCCTTTTTACAGATATGTTTTTTTCACTGCCTGTTCTCTGTTCTGTCAGTCTCATTGAGGAGACTCAATGCGTTGGCATAAGGAAAAGTCGATAATACAACGATATATTCAGAATTCAAAGAGGAATAGAGGCCCAGGGGATTTATCTGACTGACCTAGTGCTATAAAATTTTTCTCTGTTGCAGTCAGTACATTTTTAGTTACTACATCTACCAATACCTCTACTGTAAGAGTCATTAAATGAGAGCCAAAATCTCGAACAACCAGAACTTGAGATATTGAGAAGAATAAGTTGAAAAGAAGCCTTAAAAAGACTCCCACTATTATAGATAGTAATAAGCAAAGAAAATAATCTCTTATTGGTATCCACAATGTTCCATCACTGTCCATATCCTATTCCAGAAAATTATATGAGGGGGCAGGCATTGGGGTACAAGTGTAACTCGATCATTTGAAGAAAAAAAGATGAAATAAGTACATAAAAGAATCAATATCGTTGGAATAACTAATAATAAGCGTACGAACACTTGCAACTGTTTTTTCTCGAAGCAATCTCCGTATTACTCCTCTTATAGCCCACATGCTAATCAAGAAGAGATATGGTGTAGAGCTAAGTGGATTGACGAACGAACAAATAAAGAAGTAGTAAAATTGAAGAGATAAAAACATCACGTTAGCTCATAGTTACTACTGCATACATGAGTTTGCAGTCTGAATGTATTGCTGCTACATTTGCCTCTCTTCTTTGCATATTATCGATTAAGAGAGAAATGACGGACTTAGCTAGGTGATAGGAGGATAATAAGGTGGAATGGACACGAGTAATAGGTAGTTGATGGCTTTCGTAGATACTGGGAGAGCTAGGAGCACTTTTTGTTTTCACTCAGCTCCAATTCTACTGTTCACCACCACTTTTATGAATCTGATGCACGGAGACAGAATTCTTGCGTGGGGATTCTCGAAGAAAAGAGGGAGAAAAGCTGAAATTGAATAGTTTAAAGTACTCATGACGTTTTCAGTAGTTGTAGTTACAGAATGAACAACTTATGGGTGTCTTTCACCTATTGTGTTATTATATTTATTACAGTGGTACGGGTATCAAGGCTGGAAAGAGAATCAGGTCCAATATGTAGATGTATCAACGATCAAAAGTAGAAGTAACTAATAGAAGAAGATCAAGACATTGCGATAGATTACTTTCTGCAACTTACAACTTTTATACTCACAACTACAGTACATATCTATTGTATGTTAGCTTCCTAGATAGCAGGCAGAAGTTCGCGTGTGTGATAACTCGATAATTTGACGAAGTAAAGATGAATCGAAGCAAGTTAAAATAGCCAAGATGTTAAACAGACTTATAATGCTATAATAAGTACCTCCAATGTTTAGAATATACCACTTTCTACATTTACCTCCACTGTAAAAGTCGTACTTGAAAAGCCAGAAAGCACGAACAAGTGTAACTCGATACACCGTGGAGGTAAGGTAATTAAAAGAAAGAGAAGAGTAAAATGCTGTTATTACCCGTAACCTATAGACATTCAAATACCTTTTGCTGCTACTATGTAAGTCTTCCACATTATTTTTATCATGTTTGTCAATTTCATAGATAACGAGTCGACATGCAGACCACAAAGAGTTGGATAAAAGATAGAAAAAAGCTGAAAAGAAGTCCTGTAAAGTATTTGGAGCACATTATGTGGCTTCAAATATATGCAAGACAACTTGGGTTTGCAATTTGTCTATTTTACTGCGTCATGTTCTACTATACTGTGAGCATCAAGGAGGGAGACAAAATTCATTGGTACCGTAGGGAAACTAGAGAAAATGGAAAAAAAAGCTGTAAAGAGGCGAAATAAATGGCCAATGATAATGGATTAGGCTAGAATTAGGTATCATTCAACTTTCCATGTCTGTAAGAGGGAGACCCCAGCCGAATCTGGTAATACTCGATAAATTGAAGGAAAAATCAGGAATGGATTGGAGAGAACAACTAAAGCTATAGATTACGTATGTTAGTATATGAGACAACGTCTATAGTTGTCAATTATTTATGGATCCTTTTTTTACTCTGTTCTGTCATCAACCTGCTTGGAGAGACAAAATGCAGTCATAGTAGATGTCAAGTTTAACACAAAGAAAAGATGAAATTAGCCACGACAAACTTGTAAATGCACTTGGATAGCTACTACTGAGCGATCTGCATCTCTCTTATGTTACGGGTGCTCTATAATCCACTATTTATCTTTCTTCTGTAAGTACCTGAAGTTGAGCGGCTACTCATGAACTGGGACAACTCGATTAAATATACAAAAAAGCTGAACTGCCGTAAGGTGAAATATCCGAGATGCTTATAAGAGAGGTATAGTACAATGAATCACGTTACAATGTCGTTGGTGCCTTTTTTGATTCATTTACTACTTCAGTGGGTATCGTCAGCGGAGGGTCCAATATTGTCCATGGGTAAAACCTCGTATTTTAGAACAAAAAGCTGAATAGAAGTACAAAAGGGCCGTAAAGCTGTTTTTGAAGGCTGTTGATTCAAATTAAGCAGTCTAATTATGTCCCTGATGGGTTCTATTACTACATATTTCCCTGTTAAGTGAGCTCATCGATGGCAACATACAGCGTTAGGGAAATTTGAGTAAATTACAGAGAAAAGTTGAAATCAAGTAAAGAAATCTGGTCATGACGCTCTCAGTAGCTAGTGAAAGAGATTGGGTAGCTTCTCAATGTCTCTTCCGCATTTTACTGCCGTATCTCTCCTTGTAGTGTGGTCTTACCATGGAAGGAACATCAGGGCGAAGTAAAGTGGATATATACAAGAAAGAAAACCAAACCGAGATAGAGCGAGAAATTCAGGACATTTCAACAACGTCTGGTTAGCTATATTACACACCCAGTTACAGCTGGTAGATATTTTTAGAGTGTTCAGCACGAATCTCCAAGCACCCTACAGAAATGGAGATAGATATTTGCAAAAAGTCGATTAATTGAGGAGAGAAAGTTGATGATTGAATCGACTAAAAGTTCAAAGCACCGTTCATGTTGAGAAACATGTAATGTACTACTTTCTGTCGTTGATAATGTTCTTTTCCACAATTTATTCTGGTAGTGTTAGTGTCTGCGGAAGTTACACTGCCCAGTATATCAGGCAGCAAAGAAAGACGAAATAACGTGAGAATAAAAGTGGATTATTTGTATATGGCTACTAGGGTGTGAATAGTATCTTCTTTCTGTACTTAAGTATCATTTATTCCTCATGCTCACTATTCTAAGCACCATGGACGTGTTACAGAAAAACTAGTCTGGTGAAACTAGGGATATTGAGATTGAAAAGATGAGATAGAGACAGATAAGAGTCTGCAGATGTTTATGAGAGCTAATGCTAGTTTATAATCTTCTTACTGACGTCTTATGTGGGTTTTCCTGCGATAATATCCCTATTCCGAGTTTACCATTCTATATAGACAAAGTGAGGTGTTGGAATAAGTTGTTTATTAGCTAGTAGAAGCGGATGTCAAGTGGGGAAAGCTGTCCAGGAAATAGAAGTGGTACCATGCACCGTATAAGTTACCTCTGGGTATTGTTGTGTTGTATGGAAACTACTCGAGATCACTCTCATTAGTATCACAGGTAAGGAGGCAAAACTCAGGCATTGCTAAGTCAACTAAAGAGGAACAAAAGCAGAAGACAAGACTTAACGCTTATAACACTCTTAGAAGTCGAAAATAGATTTATGGATACTTTTTGTTTCTCCTGATAAAAATCTATGTTGTATTTAATGCGGTTGTGCCAGCAAGTTGGTAGAAATTAACCTGGGACTATGGAGAACTAGACTATTTGACAAAGAAAAGATGGCATGAGGTGTATAAAGGGGCTCATAGTGCTTAATATGACTATAAATACGCAATGATAATCTTCCGTGTCTCTGTTATATACATTACTGTAGTTATCGTACTTATATGAGCTTCATTATAGAAGGTTATAACATCGACGCAGGGACAAGTTGAACAAACGACAATGAAAAACGTAAATAAGCAGTAAACAACATTGGACACATTAAAATTAATATGTTTTATATGATAGACAACTCTTCGTTCCTTCAATACGTATCTCTGCTGCATTTACATTCTTCAATACCCAAGATGAATTTAGAGACAAATCTCTTAATTTTGGATAGTTTGCTAAAGATAGAGAAAAGCAGTAATTGAGAGCTCCAAGAGATCTAGGATAATTTAATTGTTAATCACAAATGTATCAGAAACTTCAATACTGATTCTGGTATGTATTTTCGCCTTATTTCTCTCAGTTCTGTGAGTAGCATCGAGGTAAACAAGGCTCAGACACCGGGACAAGTCTATTCCCTAGCGAAAAACGTACGAAACTCGAGGCTCTTAGAGCAGACAATATTGCAAGACCTTGCTATATATTTCCTTGTCATTTTTGTTGTTATCTCTGATTGGTAATTCAGGGTATTTCCTCCATTTCTGTAAGTACCAGAGGTGCAGGGCAAAAGTCAGAATCTGAGAACGCTAGGTTATTATAGGAAAGAAAGTTGAAACTCATCAAGGAGAAGACACAGGAGTGTCAATGAGGCTGCTAAAGTGTGATATCCTCCATTTTCGAGGTATGTAGGAGTTAATGCTGCGTTTATCGCATATCTGGGCGCATCATCTTTGGAGAGAACAAATCCATAAACTAGTATAAGTTGAAGAACTGACAAAGAAAGCTGAATTGAAAAGAGAACTGAAGTCGAGGAGTTTTTCTGGGTCCTATATAGCCAAACAAGGATAAATTATTATGCCTGATAACTTTTTAGTCTTTCTCTGTTCCACCGGAAGCTCGGATGGTCTACATGCACGTGTGGCAATAACTCGACTAATGATAATAAATAGACCGAGTAAAGTAGCACGGTACCACCAGGACATTACGTTGGCTATTATTGTGTTACCGAGCACCTCTTACTGTTGCTGGTATCTGTTGATGCTGTGTATGGCCTTTTCCTGCTACATTAACTATTGTAAGAAGATATTATGGCGTGGGGATGACTTGAATATTGAGGAGAAAAAGTTGAAATAAGCTAAGACAAAATGCTGAGGCCGCTTAAACAGCCATAAGTATGCTGCCAATTACGTTCTATTGTCACTGGGATGTATTCCTATCGCATTGCTGTCGACATTATCGTATGCAGTATAAGATGTTGGCAAAAGGAAAATTGAGATACTTGGTATCAAATTCTAAAAGAAAGTAGATAAGAAGCTATTGAAGTTTTAGAGATATATTACTGTCTATATGAATGCTTTTATTCTAGCCAAATATGCATATTTTGACACATTTACCTCTGTTCTGAGGCCATCATTGATTGGCAAAACGAAACTCGCTCGGTATAACTGCCGAAAATGAGAACAATAAGATGGAATGAAAAAGAGGCTAATTTAGTTTATGACAGTATATAGATATGATATTACAGCTTCTAGATGTCTCTGACCCACCTTGAAGTTATTCTATATCTACCCTATATAATCATTAATTCCTAAGAGGTTTCGACAGATATATGAATTTGTCGATTGTTCGATATAAAAAGCTGAATTGAAGTAATAGAAGAGGCCTTCAACATTACAAATGCTCTCCAGAAGACTAATGAAAACTTACTGTTGTCCTTGGTACACAATATCACTGTATTTACTTCTTCTGCGAGGTTGTGAGATGGACTTCAGCACCTAAGAGAACTCGACTAACTCACAAAGAAAGCGGAAATTAAGTAGCGAGAGGCTCCCTAGTTGGTGAGCTAGCTTTTTATACACAACAAACTACATTTTATAACGTAAAGCACTGCTTATTGGGACATCTACTTGTAGCAATGTCCTGAGTGTATCCGTCTAAGAAACAGAAAACATACCAGGCTCGAGTCGGTACGAGTAATGGACGAATAAAAGTTATAACAAACAGGAATAAGACGTTCCTGATGTCTCTGATGGCTTGCAATACATGTTTGAGGACTATTCGTTGTCACCAATATGTATTTAGATAACATTCCTCCCTGTTCTGTGTGCACCAAATGTTAAGAATCTTGCAGTCGTAGAAAAAATTCAAATTTATTACGAACGAAAGCCTGTTAGAAGTTGGAAAAAAGGTGTGAACCTTTACTATGCTAGAAAAGCTGAGATCAATTTCTTCGTTTTAGTTTCTAGCTACCACCACTACCCATAGCTCTTTTCTATTGGCATTGATGATAGGGAGACAAGAAGCCTATTTTCGATAGCTAGAAATGATAGAACAAAAGGCGAAGTGAAAGAAGCTAAGAGGTTTTGATACCTTTGATATCAAAAGAAGACATTAGAGACACATATATGTTATTATGTAGGTTGATTCTCTTTCTACCGTCAATATCGTGATATTAGACGAATGCTGGAGTAGGGGAAGCCCTAGTAAATGATAGAGAAAAGCTGAAATGAAGAGGAATTAGAGACTGAATACACTCTATGGAAATCACAAGTTGTTATATACTACTTCTATCTGCATCCCTTTCTTTTTTAACCCCTGTATCTAGCTTTATTCAGTCCCGGATATGGGATGAGAAACTACCAAATCATTTCTGAAAAATAGAAGCGGAAAAGAACTTAACAGAATGGCTAGTAAGAGATGAGACTATACTTGTACGTAAGACAATGTTAGTATTATCTCTGACCTTTATTTTGGTATTGTGACTATCTGTTTTGTCAGTATCGTTTACGAGAGATCAAATCAGCGATTTCTATAGCTCGACAGATTGATTAAGAAAGCTGAAACAAAACGATCTAGGACCACTTAATAAGCTAGACTAGCTATATGAAGCGATAAGACAACTAATACGGTTTTTCATAAGCATTATCGCTGTATTATCGCTGTTATACCAAAATTGTAGATACTGTAGTGTGAAACTCAGGGCTTGGGAGAACTCGATTTACGAAGAAAAAAGCAAAAGATAAGTTAGTCAAAATGGCTCAGGATATGATTGACATGGTATTCACACAAGTAAAAGCTTTTGATAGTCTCTAGTATGTTTTTCACCCATGTTAAACCAAGGTTCATACAGAGGCAGAACTCGTTATTCTGAACAGTATTAGCTGGAATGAAGTAAGATAACAAGCCCCCGATGTTTGAAAGGATACCTACTAACCATATAATACTGTCTTCGTATCTCTAGTAACTTTCTACTATGTTTTCTATCTGTTCAGCCGATAGCTTGGATGGAGAGGCAAGAAGGATGCGTGAGAAGAGGTCGATTATTTTGGAAAGAAAAGATAAAATAAAGTAAGGTGAAGTAATGGGATAACACTACCAGTATATTCCTCTTTATATGGTATTAGCATCTGTTACTGCTGGTTATATTTTTCTTCCAATAGCACTTTAGATCGGAGACAAAATGTTGGCCAAAAGATAACTTGAATGTTCCTGAAAAAGAAGTTGAAATGGTGTGAAAGAAAAGCACTAGAACGTCTAGAGAGGTGAGGGAATACTCATAGTCAACTTTAGGGGTACTAAGTATGTATACTTGCTACAGTATACACTGCTATCCGTCGTATTGATACCAGTCGCTCGCTTGGCTGTATAGCAACCCTCGAAATCCTACAAGTAGCACATGAGCATCACAGAGACTTGTTAAATGTACACCCAACCAGCTGCTATATCTTTCAGCATACTCGCTTCCTCAGCTGCTTCTGTATTACTCAGGATGTGTCCTCGAATCCCCGATATCATTTCTCATATTTGTTAGGGACTACGCTGACGGACTTGGAAAGATAAATAATACATGAAATATCTAGGGTACTTAGATTATAAGTAGTTGAAGCACTTTTGAGCATGTTCATTAGCTCAAATTACCTTCTGTATTCTTTTTATACTGAACTTCCCACGCGTAACTCACCTCGCCCTAAAACGGCAGCCCTATAACTTGTTCCTGAACCATACAGTAATAAATTGAAAGCTGTGATATGACACGCAAAGATACTAGGGTTGTCAAATTAGCTATTTTAATGCCAATAACAATTTCCTTTCTGTTTTTCGAATTTATCAATGCTTCATTTATCTCTTCTGTGATTATCACTGATGTCTCAAAAACAGTGGGTTGGCTGAAATCGGTGAAATGCTGATAGTAAATTGAAATTAGTCACGATAAAACCCTAATATAATTAACAATGGCTGGGAGTACATATCTGTCTTCCTCTTTCGGTTATTCAAATTCATTTCTAGCGTATATCTCTTCTGTGCCAGTCAGCTAGGACAAGACCCGAGTTTGGGCTCAGGAATAAGTCGATTAAATAGCGGAAAAAAGTTGAATTATAGCAAACGAAGACGCTCAAGGCATTCTAGAAGAATCAGTGACGTGCGAAAGATCACTCTTGCTAGCCTCAAGTACAGTTTATCTGATATTTTCCTCCATTCTGAAAGCATCCAGTATCTCTGCTGGGAATAACCTGATATAATTACTGAATATTAAAAAACTTAAGAGAATTTCAAAAAGTGGCTTAAAGCAGTTTTAATGGACTGGATAAGATAGCTTGCAGCTATTAAATGTGGCTGAGATTTTTTTTATATCGTATTTATCTCTATTTAGTAAGAATCCCACGAAAAACAAAGTTGATGTACAGTACAGATAAACTTGATATAATGGAATGCCAGACGAATATAAACAGCATGATCTGCCAAAAACGCTTTTGCAAGCTTACTGTAGGTGATGGACTACCCATAGTTGTTGCCGACAGCTATCTTTCTTCATTATTTTCCTATTCAGTACGCATCAGAGAGTGAAGACAAAAAAAAACAGGGCGTATGAACTAATCGAATTTAGGAAGAAAAGCTATAAATTGATATTTAAACAAGCTCTTGACAATCTTTCAGGACCAAACTACACAGTTGCTTACTTCTTGTTGTTTCTGGGTAGAACCCTCATGGTAGTTTTCTCTTTCTGGGAGCATCGTAGAAGGCAAGTGATAACAAGGCGTGTGGATAAGTTGACTAACTAAAGAAAAAAGACATGATAAGAGTAGGGGACTTTACTAATGACCGCTTTGAAACTACTATAATCTTTATCAAGAGTTATTTTTATCACATAAGGTACATGGGAGGTACAATTTGATTATATATCCACACTCAGACGACTAAAGGTAACTTAGCGGTTAGAGTATCTCGTTTTATGGAGAGTTAATAAAGCAAAAGATGTGTAGAAAGTAGTCTATGACAATGATATAGCTGCTGCCATTCCATGCAATCCTTTATACTGTTACCCTTGTAATAGTAATGCTATGTTTCTCTCAGTTCCCTAGTCATGGGCAAAATGGTAAAACTCAGGACTATGGGTAACTGGAATATTTAGCGAATAAAAGTTGAAGTGAGGTAGTATAAAAGTCCTATAACGTTTTATCAGAACTTATGTACATATTTGAAAACACCTTTGCTGTAATAGACCCATTTTTCCAATCATTTGCTTTCTCAGAGTATCTCAAATGTGGAAACCGAATGTAAGCGTGGGGTAACTCGATTAAAAGGTAAGGAAAAGCTGTAATTAAGAGGACTAAGATGCTCATACTCTTCCCACTAGCTAATCATATGTGATGGATTAATACTCTTTACAGTTGTTACCTATTAATGCTTCATTTATGTCTATGCTGTAAGCCTTAACGGAGATATAGATACCGTGGGTGGGAAGAACCTGGAAAAATAAAGGATAAAAGTTGAAAGGAAGTGCTGTATCTGGCCTTAAGCAGTCATGATGACTATCATCAGAGATTGGTAGACTTAGTATTGTCTTTTGTGTACGTTTTCATAGTTATTCTCTCCGTTATGTGACCATCTTAATGAGAGGCCAAACCGTGATTAACACAACGTGACAGAATGAGGGAAAAAAGCTGAAGTGAAAAAATATACGAGGTTAATGACACCTCTAGAGAGCATTAGTGGGTACATAGCCAAAGTTATTGTCCCCTAATATGAAATACTCTTATATTTCACTCTGTTCTGTTTGTAACCTACATAAGGTGGGTTCCACCTATAGGGATACATTGAACTAATGATACGAAAGAACTAAGTGAACTAAGAAACAGCTCTGAAAATGTTTGACTAGTCTATTTCGAGCAAGATGATACCTGTATTTCTTACTGGTATATACCACTATTATATTTGCTCCTACGATGTAAGCGTTTGGTTGAGGGGAAGCTTGATAAAGGGATGAAGTAGAAAAGATAACTTGAAATGAGGCAGAAAAAGGTGTTGATTTCATTAGTTGGGATCTGACTGTGTATAATCCAATAGTTACTTGCAGTTCTTAAGGAGTTTTTTGCAAAAACTACAATATATCTGCTTTAAGAATTGTGTACATGAGAGGCGAAGGTCGTGAAAAGATGAAAAAAAGCTGAAACTCATTAAGACAAGAGTCTCAATGACAGTTATGCAGGTGGAACCGTTACATTGACTGCTTTCTACAAGCACCAGACGTATACTAGAGCCACAGTCTTTCCTTACATCAATATCATGACTACCAGGAGAGGCATATAATTATATAATGTACTAATGGAGTATGATAAGAGGTATGCATTTTAGAGTAGGTTGCCTAAGCTATATAAGTACCTTTGTATAAACGTTGCGGGTAAATATATACTGCTCTCTTCTTCTCTGTTCTGAGGTCAACATATATATGATGAAAGTTATTAAACGGGAAATTCAATTTATTGGGGGAGAAAAGTTGAGGACAAATGGAATGAGTGGCTCAATAAATTTGAAAGAGACAGTAGCAAGCAACTAGCTTGCTCTTTTTAGATCCTATTGCAGTAAATTATATTTGTCAAGTATCTTTGGTTCAGAGGCATATTTCAATGTCTTCCGAACTTGAAATATTAAGGAAAAAAAGCTCTTTTCAGATAAGAGTTAGAGCCCTAAAGATCTAGACGCCTCAAAATGTACGACTGATTACCTTCTTCTGACGTTTTTGCCCCCAATACTCCTTCTACCTCTGTTCTTTACGCGTGATAAGGAGGGTACACTCACGGTTGAACATAACTCGCTGAATCAAGGAGCAAAAGTTGAATTGAAAAAAAGTAAATACGCAGTAATTAGTGCTATTAAGAGCTCTCGAAAAATTCGTGATCAACTCTTCTTGTTCTATATTTATTAACCCTGTAGTTCTTCAAGTTCTGGGATCAAGAATCTTGAGACACAATGCAGACCTGCGAATTTTTGCCTTATTCGCAGAGAAAAGCTGAAATCAAGTGAGACAAAGAGCTTTGAAAGATCAGCTAACCTATATTGTCTAAGATCACACTTCTTATTACAGTTCATGTATATTTCTGCTACACTCAACTCTCTTGCAGGTATCGTAAAGGGGGGAGATGCAGGTGAATGAGAATTTCAGAATAAAGAGCCATAAAAGCTGAAATAAGATAAACCAAGAAGCTCATATCAGCTCTGAAGCATCGAAGTGTGTGATAGAATACTTTTTTAGCACTTCGCAGATACTACAGTTACATCTACACTCCTGTATCATATTCTGTTTGCCTCATCGATAGCCAGATCTTTCAATGGCTTGACTTTTAAAGCCCAAAGAGTGAAAACAAGCTGTTGTCATGGCTTAGAGTGATCTAAATGGTCACTGCTGAGAGTATTGATAGTTTACTACCGCCCTTTACTGAACATTATCTTGTAATATCGACCTGTTACCATCTTCGTTGAAAGACACCTAAAATAATTCGATTAAAGTGGAAGAAAAGTTGAAATGGAAAAGATAAAGCACTCAAAATGTCTGTTCTGTCTCTAAATTATGGTATACAGCTCTAGGCAGTGATTGGTACGTCTTTCGCCTTCGTTCACCTCTGTCATAAGTAACGTTAATGGGTAAACTAAATATGAGAATCGCTCACGATTGAATTTCGATATCATGAGAAATAAAAGCTTGAAAACTAGAGTTTTAAAGGGTTTTGTACATTCTCCAAAGCTGGTAGTACTATTGTGCACACTTATTCTTGTCCCTAATAGGTTTATTCTCAATATTTCCCTTTGTCCTCTCGGCACCGAAATTGTGGGGATAGATGCAGGTTTAGAAATAACTTCGTTGAAGACGAAGAAAAGCTGATATTAAGTGATTTGAAACAACTAGAGTGTTATTGGAGATGGTGTTGTGCTCCTAGACACTTCTAGTTGTTCTTATTTTCTCCTGGTACTCTGCACTCATGTCTTCTGGTCGTCAAGGACTGAGAGACAATATGTTTTTGTAGGGATGAAACGAATATTTGGAGTAATAAGCTGAAGTGGACTAAGATAAAGAGCTTAGGATGTTTGAAGAGCCAGTCTCAAACGACTGGTATCACTATATACAGTATTTACCCATTATTGTTTCACATACGTCTGCTCTATACATGTTACAAGGAATGACACAACTACCAGTGTGGTCCAACTGGTGTAATAGAAAACGAGAATGGCCAAAGGAAGTACAGATAACATGAGACACTAGAAACGCTGAACGTAGCTAATAGCAGGTAATTGTTAAAGTATTTTACGTCCCTAACCAATATTCAGCTATAGTTATTTCTTCTGTGAGCCTTAATATTCGGCATGTAATTTTTTAAAAAATATAAGACGATTGTTCGGCGAAAAAAGATGAAATGGATGGAGGAAAGAGATCAAGGCCACTATGTATAGCAGCCAGTTCCCAAGTTACCCTTTTTTATTGTCAGTAGTAGATTTTTCTACTGTATTCATCTCTTCTGCGTGTTGAAGACGTTAGAGGATGAATTTCAGGTGTCAGAAGAACTCATGGTTAGCAATTAAAGATGAAAAGGAGTGAAACAAGAACTAGAAACATGATGGAAATCACCATTATGTAATATTTCACTTCTTTCTGTTGCTGGCTTAAATGCTACTATGCATCTCTCGTCTCTGTAGTAAGCTTCGATTGTAAGGAATGCCCAAGGGGAGATAACGCGACTACTTATTATAAAAAAGCTGAATGCGAGTAAGAAAAGACGCCCCAGACGTTCAGCCAGTCTTAATTGTACCATCTACTACTCTTGGTTACAGCTGTTACGTATTTCAGTTTAGTTTTCTGGTCTGTAAGTATCGTGAAAGGAGAGACAAAATATTTCTTCGATAAAATTCGATCAGTTTGGTATAAGCTGAAATGAAGTATTATAAAAGGCGTACATTCTTCATGACTGCTAGTAGAAATTTCCGAACTCTTTCTTATGCTGGTATGTTTGGTTTGTATGTTTCCCCCGGCTATGTCAGCTTCTCAAATGTGGGGGAGGTAGATATAGCAATATCTAGGCTAACTGGCCGAGAAAAAACTTGAATAAAGTAAATTAAGAGAAGCAAAATTTTTGCACTCTTGCGACAGGACCTCTTTCTAACTCTCTTTCTTTCTGGTAACTCATTCCACTGTGTATATGTCTTTTTTAACAACCTCATCGAGAGCAACGATATGTTGCCGTAGGTATAGCTCCAAAAGTTAGAGATGAAAAGCTGTAAAGAAGTAGAAAAAACAGCTATAGACGTGATGTAGGCTCATATTGTACGACTGGCAACTTTTTGGCGTAGCTTTGTCTGCTGCTGCTGTATCTACCTCTACTCAACGGACGTAGATCCAGTAATAAAATTATAGCTTTTGTAGAACTCGAGTATATGAGAGCGAAAAGATCAATTGAAAGAGTTTAAGTACAAGTACTGTATGAGAGCTTTCTTACAAAATAAACAGCAAATTAAATGTATCTGCTAACTTCGAGATGCCTTTGGCGTATATCAACCATGTCAAGAAAGAGAAATATGTAGTAGTAAATGACATCAGCCGCAACCAAAAGTAACGAACTACTCTATCAAGTTTTTCAAACGTCTTGAAAGCTTCATCTTACTTCCCTTAATGACTTCTATGTCATTTAAATAAAGCATCACTATGGCTCCTTGTTGAGATACTGACAGACAGTGAAACAAACGGGAGCAGCTTATTCCAGGGACAATAAAAGGTACTCTATTACCTACAGCTAATCACATTTCATCTTTTGAAGCTTTGAAATCTCTTCATTTCAGCTTTTAATCATCATTTTGTACAGTTGTGCCAGTCCACCATATCTCACAAACTATGAGGGTCTCAAAAGTGCGGTGAATGTGGCAAAAAGATATCACAGGTAATATTAAGTACCATTTGGCATTATTTAGGCTATCTTAACATCCAGAAACATTTCAGTATTCTTCTTTTCAACTTTTTACATTCTTCTACCGAGTTATCTCTGGTGCTGTGTTCCGTCGCGCCATAATGTGTACAGATATGAGCATAAAACCATTTTGCTAGAAACAAGTAATGACAGAATTTAAAGAAATGTAAGCAGCTATCTTTAATATTGTTCCTGTTTTCATTTCTTACGTTATTTCTTATTTTATCCGTCAATACATCGGCTCATACCTACACCTATGATTTACCCTGAGTGTCAGAGAGGAATGTAGTACCGGTAGTAATATAAATACGAAGAGCAATAAAATGTCACAGAGCTGGTAGTAGGTATCAATATCACTCTAGAACTTTTGTCCCTCCTGTTTTCATCTTTTTATCTTCCATTTATTAAGTTATCCCAGCCTATACTATTAGTCTCTCGAACAGTGATGCAGTCAGAAAAGACAACAAATGTACTGAGGGTAGCAAAAAGTTGCGTAGATAATATTTGAAATGGGTTTCAGTGTTCTGAGCAGCTTTCCCACTTCACTTCGGCTTTTATTTGCTATTTTCAAGTTGGCCGAGTTGTCTATGAAGTTTCGTCTTTCAAACAATATCTGTGTTGGAATAGAGGCATATAGAGCAATAAAAGTCACTATCAATTGCAATGAGTTGTAATATGTACACCGTAAGCTACTCCAGACACTCTGAGCGTTTTAACTTTCTCGATTCGATCTTTTATTTCCAACTTCCTGAGTTATATTTTGCGTGCGTTTAGTCTTTGTATTCGGTACTGACATGACACAGAAGAATAATGAGAAATTACATACTAGAGACAAGACTAAGCGGCATAGTGCCTTCGTCTAGTTACTCAGCATATTCTGGCTCTTTTTCCTTTCTTAATTTCACCTTTTCTCTCCCAATTTACGAGCTATACCTATCGTGTAGTCTGGACTTCCAAACTATGCTTACTGAAGAGAGAGAATACTGTTGAGATACTATGATAGAGACATGAATGAGTTGCCATATACATTTATACAGCTACTGAAACTGTTAATTCTCACAGGATGTACTCTTTACAGCTTTTCTTCTTCACTTTCACCAGTTATTCCAGCACATGATTTTTGGTTCTTACAGTGCAGAGGTAAATGTAACAGTAATATGTACTGATAGCAACTGATAATGGTATGCTGTATATAGCAGCTTAGTATTAAACATCTTCAGTAATGCTTTACTTCTATATCTATTCGCTATTTGATCGACTTATGCCTGCGCCTGTAAATTGTGCTTCCCCAGACACTAACGGAACAGAAATACATCGTAGAAAAGAAGATTAGCAACAGCAGAAAGTCGTGGATTACATATAACTGGCCATAATATACTCAATGAGCTTTTGAAAATCTCTATTATCAGTTTTCCCTCCTCAATCAAGCAACTTATCCAAAGTCTCGATCTCCTTCTTTCTTGGATGCTTACAGAATAGTGAAATTTCCACAGTGATATCTGCAAACAGCAACAGGAGAGTGGATTGTCGCTGCCCGAAACCTTTATATATATTCTGAGTCTCATTTTCTATCTCGCGTTTGTGTACTTTGAAGAAATATCTACTATTATCTTCGCCTCGCTGTTCATTGCATCATTGGATAACACACACCCAAGAGATTAATGGCAGCAAAATAAAGGGGAGACTTCGAGAAACTGTCGTATCAGTACTTTTGGTGCTAAAAAGCGTCATGAGCAGTTTACTCTACCTGAGTTCAGCTTTTCTCCGTCATTGATTCCAATATCTCCTACGCCTGCATTATGCTTCCATGCTATGGGTTCCCAGAACTAGGTAATATATAGTAATAGAACTTATCTGGGACATCAAGAGGTAGCTCATTTAGTACTACCAGTTATTACAATTATCAGAAAACTCTTTTCGCATTTCAATTCAGGTTATATCTCCCCAAATACGAAGCTGTACCCATGGATGATATTTAACCCTCCATTAACGATACCTGCAGCAGTGGTAAATGAAGCAAATATAGACACCGGCTGCAATAAAAGATAGTTTTTTACTTCATATCACCCTTATAAGGGTCTTGAGTATTATTTCTTACTTCCTTTCAACTTTTTTGCACAATTAATCGAGCTATCCCAGTTTCTGAGTAGCTGCTCAACCTCAGATGCTTATAGAGAAAAGCTGAAAAAAGTTACATAGTGTGCCAGAAGCAGCAAAATGTGTCACATTGTAGAATAATAGTTTTCGAAATCTCTTGATAGTTGTATTGTGGTCAATTTGGCCCTTCACCTGCCATTATTATGCCTTCCTACTCTTGCAGTTTGTCCCACTTGTAGGTTGCTGACAGAAAAGAGATTAAAAAGGAACTCACTAATAGTAAGACAAGAAAAGATATTGTTTTATATGCTAGCAGACTTCATCCATAAGTTTTTCTGTTTAATTCTTTTCATTCCAACATTCTTCCCTCAATTTATCGGGTAATACCAACTGTGACTTTGGGGTCCTATTTTTGAAGTTTACTAAACGGAGTAATACTGTTGAAACATGAACTGCAGAGATAAGAAGTTAACAGTCACTTACAGTTAGCGTTGACTTTAATAAGTAGCCACTTTTTTGACATCTTTTTAACTATTATTCCTCAATATTCAGACTTTCCCTACCAATGAAGTTTGCCCCTCTCCTTGATGCTCACATAATAGGGGTGGATCAAGCAGCACAATACTCCAAAGGCAAATAAAAGCTGTCTGTGATATATTTGAAGTGACATAGAGCTCTATGGACATCTTACACCACTTCATTTCAGCTTTTCTCTAACTTATATCCAACTCATTCTGGTCTGCATGTCGACTCACAATCAACGAAACTGATATAAATAAGAATAGGTGGTAAGGAGCTAAGAAGTAGCAGCCAAAAGTGCTAAACTGTCTACCAGTATCTTGAAAGACTATTTTGATGCTCTTGTTTTTTTGAAAATTATGTTTTCCCGTCGGTTTATCGAGTTATAATGTCCATCAATCAAGTCTTTCCATCCATGACTCTTACAGCGGAGATAAATGTAGCTGCAGTATCATTGATTACTATACCAAAAGTGATCAGCATTAAGGTGTGACTTGTTTTTTACGCTCTATGCTACCTCTTGTTCTTCTTTTCAGCTTTTATTCGCTAATTAGTCATATTTAGCCACGTTGGAATTTCTTCCATTATAGCCACTACGTACAAGAGAGGAAGATCTGCGACATGAACATGCACGACAAACATCTTTGAATAACCAGTAATCTACCATCAGCTACTCTTAGCTCTGTGCGGTTCTTATCTGGCCTGAAACCAGCTTATTGTCAGCAAGTTATACCTGTCAACCATGTTTTGGTTCTCGTCAGTGTTGGTGATAAATAGGTTATATACTGCGACATTGCATACCAGTAAGAAAAATAAGAATACAACTGCCTAATTTCTGCTATAAATAGAGTCTTTGCTTCTTTCCTTTACTGGTTTGCTACTTTCTACCTTTATATCTACAAGTTATTTCTGCAGTTGAATTAGAACAACGGACGAAGAAAAGTTGAAATGAAGAGGGAGAAAAGGCTTCCTGTGTTTTTTTCTGCTAAATGTAGAGGATTGATCATCTCTTACTACTACTCTGTTACATATTTAAGACTTGTGAATCGCTGTTTCTGTTAGCATGTCATGATATCAAAGATTTGGCTTCAATAGGGATCGATTAAATGACAAATAAAAGCTGAAATGAGAAAAGATAATCTAGTGGAGGGATTTCGTGTGTGCCTTTTTATCTAAAAGTGCAAATTAAGTGTCGCTTTTATCAATTACATATACAATAACGTCCTTTCTGTCAGCATGTGGATATAATGAGCTGGAATAACATGATCATTTTGAAATAAAGCTAGAGATAGTGAAAAGAAGTTGTTATTGATACTCAATATTACTATTTTCCAACATCAAAATACCTTTTGGTGTCGTTGGTTAATAATATTACTGTATTTCTCTCAGATCAAAGAGACAAAGCATAAGGGACAAAAACCAGACGATAGTTATATTTATCAGTAACGACAGAAAGTAATCAGCTTGATGATAATCGTTTGTAACAAGTTGAGTATTTTGTCTTACCTTATTGCAACTGTTGGCCTTATAACCAAGCTATCCCAACGCCTGAACTTCGTACTTCCATTGAGTTGCGAAGAGAGCAGGGAGAAAATCGCAAATTGAACGTATCAGAGACAAGAGAGTACTTTATTACCTATCAGTACCTGCCAATGTCACTCCTTCTCTTCTGTCTTACTCAATTCCACGTTTTGTTTCTCAATTCCCAAGATATTCCGTAATGTTTATCTATCACCCATGCTAACAGAAAAGAGATAAATGTGATTACATAAATGAACCAGCTGCGACCAAATGTAATCAGTGGGATTCATGAGCTATGAATAACACCAGAAGCATCTTGGTATGTTTCGTTTCAGCTTTCCTCTGTCGTTTATTCAAGTTTTGCCGACACCCTCAATCCCCTACACCCAGAGTGCTGAAAGGTGGATTGTGCAAGGTAGTATAAATCCAGCTGAGTAGCAATAAACACTAGTCCAGTACGCACCAGTAGACCTCAATAGCATTAGGAGCCACTTGATGTTATCTATTTAACCTTTTGTTCATCCATTTACTGAGCTATGTCAGTCGATGGTTTTACTCTCGACTGATGATACTCACAGTGTATTAATGCCACAATGATGCAGTCTAACTGGAATAATATGAGATCACTAACTCTCTTTTCCGCTCTAATGAGGGTACTAGGCCATTTATTTTTCTTGCAGATAAAGTTGTTTCCATTAGTTAGCCGACTTATTCCTACAACAGCTGTTATACCAGCGATGATGACTACACAACAGATAAAATACGACGTGAGGATCTTCTGAAGACATCAAGAAGTAGTCAGTTATATTACAGTAGCTTTATGAACGTTCTAAGAATCTCATGGTTGTTGATTTCATCTTTTCAGTGACCATTCACCCAATTATCCCTATGCACGTATTTTTTTTTCTTATACATTCAATTGATTATAACATGTAATAGTAACCTTTAGAACGTATTTAGCCTGTCAATTGTCACAGCTTTCTCTAACGTACATTGTGGGAATCATAGTTAGAGACCAGTTGGAAGGCCGAGTAAATATAATTTTGGTACCTACTTCCGGCACCCAGAAGGGGTCAGTCACTCGATATCAGCTATCCCAATCTCCTCAGCTATTTTTTCTCCACAATTTGAGCTTTTTCGCTACATTTATGCCACTTTTCCTGACACCATTATTTTGCCTCTGAATCAATGTGAACAGAAACAAGAAGTAAGCAATTATAAAAAGTGAAAGCAATATAAAAAAGTGGTCTGTTATCAAATGCTAGCTAAAATGATGCCCTTGTTGCTTTTTACTACTATATTTATTATCTATTTGCTACTATATCAGCTTATTCCTGGGCCGATTTCTTTACTCCATCAGAATGCAATCATAACAGAGAGAAATACAAAATTCAACATGCTCCGGACAAGGCAAGCTTCTAGGTACATTCTAGAAACTACAAAAGATGTCTTGAATCTCTTTCATTGCATCTGATCAACTTTTCCTCTCAAGTTATCGAATTATACCTGTGCGTGTTGTTTATTCTTCCCGTTTGCAATGCTCACCTCAGAAGTGAAGACAGCAGGGGTACACACAGGGAGCAACAAAGAGTGGTATATCAAATAATAGTATCCAAATAATCATCTTAAACACTTTTCTCTACTTATTTTCATTTATTTCTATATAATTATCGCTTTTTCCTGATCTTGGGGTTCTTCTCTCCTTTCCGAACTTAAGAATTGGGAACAATAGCACAACAACAAGAAAAGTAACATGAAAAAGTGGTCATTTACGGCCACTTCTCCTTTAAAGCTCTTTGAGAGTTTTATTTCCCTGGCTTTCATCTTTTTTTTGCCATCTAATGTATTCATTCCTACACGAACATTGCGACTCTTGGTCTGAGTAGCATGTCGACCAGGTAAAAACAATAATGCTACATAGTTTGGATAGTATAGAACAGTCAATTCAAACCATTAGCTGTGTGGTACACTGCAGACAACTTTTGTCTCCTCATTTCACCTTATATCGTTCAATATTTTGTAACAACCCCACCATGACTTGGGTGTCCTATCCATGTAACATACCAACGAGAGGGGAGAATTCAGTTACTTTCAATTAGAGACATGAAGGGTTATGAACTGTCTTTTTATAGTCACTCTAGTGCTAACTACAGTAGCCACTATTTGTAGACGATTTCAGTTTTTACCCTTTATGTTATCAATCTTACCAGACCCGTGTTTTGGTCATTCTTTATAAGTAAGAATAATAGAGATAAATACTGCAAATATATAAACTAATAGCATACGTAGTAGTTTTCCATATACTGTGAGTCATCTAGAGCACCATTGACATATTACTTTACTACATTTCAGCTTTTCTGTACTACTCATCCGAATTTTCGCTTCACCTGCATTTCGCCTCTATTTAAGAAGCGGACAGAAACGGGAATATTACTTTATAGGATCAATTCAGCGACAGAAAGCAATCCTTTCCAGTTTAATGTTAGCTCGGATAACCTTCTGATGTCTCTTATTTGTCTTTCTACCACTTTTTTGCTTTTATTAGCAATCTATACCATCCTATCATTTTGATTTTTTTACTGAACACCTACAGCACAGAGTAATAGTAGCGGAAATACATGGAAAATGCTACTAAGATTGACTTTCGCACAGTAAATGCTGTATTGACACTCTCAGTACTTCATTGTATTTCTTTTCAACTTTTCTTGTCAATTTGGTGGGTTTTCCTACGGCGGGACTTCTGAATGGATATATATTGTACTTGTACCATACACACCACTGACAATGGGAAGTTGTTAGCGGTGAAATGAGGAAGTCAAAAAACACAAAACCGTCTTACATTACTTCTTTCCAGGTTTCATTCCTTAATTTAACCAGTTATCTCAAGTCCCAGACTTTTTTCTCCATTGTGGGTGCACACAGAATAGGAGCTGCTGTACCAGTATTGTGTGACAGCAACATCTAAGAGTTGCCAAAAAATTTTACTAGCTAGTAAAAACATCACCAACTAGTCATCTCTCTTTATTTCATCTTTTTTTCTCCATCACTCAAGTTACACCAGCCCAGTATTTGCGTGACTATTACTGATGCCAACAGAACCAGTTGATGCAGAAGTAATACGCACAAATCGCACTCAAATGTAGTACTTACATTTAATACCAACCGTTTACAGACTCTCAATTAGTTTTCACAGCGTCGTAACTGCCGTCTTATGTCTATATAGTGACTTATCAGGTCATCAGCAATATGCCTCAACCATGATGCAGGCAGAAATGGACTCGCAGTGTTAGTAGATATCAGTGGCACAAGAAGGTACGCAGATTTATTATACCATCTCAAATAACGTCATTAACGTTTTATATTACTGCAGCTGATATTTGCTTTCTAACCGAGTTATTCTTATTCGTGGCTGCGAAAAGGACAGAGCAAAATACAGAGACATAACTTGCTTGTGACAGGAAAAACAAGTCTATTGACTACCATTAGCTGTTGCAAGAGTCTTTCGTATTTTCAATCAATTCATTTCAACTTTTCCTCTTCGGTTCCCGATTATCTGATCTTCTTACATGCACGCTGAACAGAAGGAGACAAAGAGGTGCTAGATTCTACACGTAGACACAGTGAGATGTTATTTGAAACACACTAAAGGCCGTCACAAATGTCCTGCCCTCTTTAGCTTATCCATTTTCAACTTTCCCCCTTCAACTTTCGAGTCACACCCTGAAAAAATGAAGAAAGAAAGCTGAATTGATTAAATATTAGAGGTTGAAGTCAATAGTATTAGCTATCAGTAGCTTACTAACCTCACCCTCTGTTATTAGTATGCAGTACATACACCTGTATCTCACTCCGTTCTGTTTGCAATTTACATGAGGGCAAATACACCTGTAGAGATATCTTGAGTTAATGGCGTAAAAAGATGAAATGAACTAAGATAAAGCTCTCTTACGTTAATGAAGTATGTATTGAGCAGTTTTCTACCGGAACTTATTGCTGGGAATCTCCAACTGCTGAATTTATTTCAATGATGTAACCATCGGTTCAGTAACAATGGTAAGTTGAGATGAAGAACGAATAGGTGTTTCTAGCATTAATATAGTCCTAATTAGTCAATATCATACCTTTTGCGGCTGTAATTATCAAATTCCGCCACATTTTCCTCCGCTATAATTATTGCACATGGGTGACGACAATCGTGCAGAGGTATAACTCGTAATTTAGACTAAGATAAGTTGAAGATGAGATATAAATGAAATTATAGACTTGACTCAGAAGTGATAGTATATGTAGACATAAGGTAGCTTTTCACGTCTCTATCAATTAATATTACAACATTTTTGATGTTCTATTTGCAGCTTATTGTAGAGACTAAATAGACACGCAAGGATAGCTGGGTAAATCAATGAAGAAAAGATGTAACCACGTAGCAAGAGACTTGCAGGACACTGGGCTAGCTGATATCATTTGACTGGTCCCTTCTTGTATCGTATATTGTGTCTCATTTATTTCTAATGTGTATTCTTCATTGGATCGCTGCACTGCTGATGAGGAACAAGTCTATTATCTCATGGATAACAATGGAATTGCAGAAGATCAAAGGCACAGAGTGCTATAAAGTATCATATTATAGCTTGCCACTTACTATTTCTGTTCGAATGTATCATTAGAACATTAATATCTCTACAGTGCGCATCAGAAGTCGAAAGTACCACCACGAAGCTCGCTAAAGAGAAGAATAAAAGGTGAAATAGTTAGCAAAAATTAGTCTCTAATGCTATTGAAGACTAAGAGAATGTAATTGAGCAGTACTAGTTACCACTAAGTTGGATCTATGTTGCTTTGCTCTCTCTCCTTTCAGCACCTGGGTGAAAAAAAAATCCAGGTGTATAACACAACTAGATGAACTGAGGAACGAAAGCTGAACAAAGGCAATGCAAAACTTTCTTACGTTTTTTTAAGGCCTAGAAATATGTATATAATCACCTGTTAATATTGCGGTTATTCATTTTTACGACTTTTCTGTAATCTACTTGAATTGGAAGAACTCACAACTCAGGCACAGCGATAAGTCATGTCAATGACAATTAAAAGTTGAAAGAGAGTAGATAGAAGATCTAGTAACGTCTATAAAAGTCGATACTGTGCAAAGAACGTCTTTTGGTTAATCTCACCCTCTTATTACTGTGCCTATCATTGTTCTGCTGGCCTTAAACATTCTGGCTGCTTTAAACAAACGAATAAATTGAAGAATAAAAGCTGAGAAAAAGTGCAATCAGCTGCTAATGATAATTTAAGTGGCTACTAGCAGATTATTTCCAGCTATAATATGTCGCCGGTGTATCTCTTGGTTGTATTCACTCTGTTATTTATTCATATTGTGGAAAACTAGCATACACGATCGGAGAACTGGAACCTTCGAAGGCCAGAGGTGGAAAGTAGTGATATAAGAGCTCAAGAAGGCCCTGTAATCAGTTACCTATTTTATACCTAGTAAGTTTGATGGCTGTTCTTCCCATCTTTGTTCCCTGCTCAACAGATGGACGAAAAACATTAGTGAGTGAGTTAGTGAAGCAATAAAAAAGAAAAAAAAGTAGAATAGGAGATCTAGCACGTTGACATCATCTTTTGTTGTGTTTTCATCTCTCCATATTGTCACTGATGTCTAGTTTCATTGTTCAATTCCCTCTGTTGTGTGGGCATGTGAAAATGAGAATACTGGTACCGGTACCCGGTACCGGTACCAGTACAAACTGCAGAACAACAATTGGATCAAGTAACGAAGAGAAAGTGAAATTTAAGTAGAAGAAAAAGCTCAGAGATTGTTGGACAGTCTATATCGTGAGGGTTACCACTTATTGTTGTTGGCATGTGGTGGATTTCTTCAATTTTCTCTATTCTGTAAACGCTCACTCAGAAATAAAAAATAGGTGTAGTTTTTTTACCTAACGAATAAAAGCTGAGATGAAGTAGATAAAAAGGTCAATAGCGCTAAGCTAGGTGAACTGTGCAAGTGACTAATTCTTTAGTTGTCACTGTTTTAAGTAGAGGTAAAATGAGACAGGGCTGGCTGTGGATACCAAGGGGATCGACTTCTTGCTAAAACAGAAGGCGCGTTAGAGTTAAGAACATGAGACGAGGTCAAAGATCTACTTACACATTATGGTATCATGGCGCCGTTCCTATCACAGATATGCTGAGCTTAGCCTCTGTCAAGTATTCTCCAACCAAGCTTCGTTTAAGATCTATCGTTTTACTGGTAGCGTTGTGACATGCATAATCAAAGGTAACCACAAGGCAAAATGAATCTTTTTTCTAGACGTAATTAGCGTGTAAAACCTGTTGAAAAATAAATTCAAATCAAAGGTTACCGGTACCTGTACTGTACAAGTACTCTTACACTGTGAAGTTATAATCAATTGAATGTAAAAGAAAAAAAAAGCTTTGGGAGGTCATCACCACACATGCAGTGCAGCATTCCATCAATCAATGAAAAGCAATTACCATCGCAAAAAGCTGAAAAATAATCGAAATTGGTTCGTTTGACCTCACCAAAGAAGATCCAGCCTTTTCCCTGACTTTTCCTTTCATTTTCAAAATTTTTTTGCCACAAACTCTGTTTTGGTATCAACCCTCAATTTTGACCTCAAAAGAACATGCGAATGCATCCTGCATATTTCTGGGATATGACAAGACTTCGAAAGCCAGAAATCAGCCCTCTCCCACTGGCTTCCAATACAAGCAGTGTTTTACGACCTTTCCCACAGTCTAAAAGTACGATACTTGTATGTTGTATTGTCTGTTACTTGTACTTGCTGTTAATTTCACGACCACTGCAATATGGTACAAGTACCGGTACCCTTGATGAAGAGCCCCTAAAATGAAAATAATATTCTACAGCCCACGCGAAAAAGACGTGGAAACAACTCTAAATTTGTACTTAAGAGAAAGCTCCCTGTGCTCACGCGCCTGTTTCCTCGGCAAAACCCTTTGAGTGTTGCTGTGTGTCCAGAATAATAATAGGCTGTGTGTATTTTGAGTCGCTTCATAGTCAATAGAGGAGATATGACAGACCTAAGTGTAGAAATGATACGGTTTTCAATTATTATTATTGTTAAATTGAAAGCAACGAATTCTTTCCCCACCTGAATACGGGAAATACGACCGTGTGGCAAAATTTGCTGTTTTTGACCAGTGAAGTCACAGAATTTGAATCCATTACATTAAAAGTGGTATTAAAATGATCATCCAGACGTCGTGAAACTGGTGTCAGTATATTTGTCTTACTGTCGTCAATTTTCGACAGAAAATCACAGGCCCCCTAATATTGTTCACATGTGGCAAAACCCTACCTCGGTCAGGGGTTCATAGCTGCACGAAAACTTTCACACGAGATAGGTACCTTGGCACAGAAATACTGTATGCACAGTATACCGCTACTGGTACCGGTAGTTATAATGCATCTTAAGAATAAAAAAAAAAAAAAGTAGTATGAAGAATTTTTATACAAGTATTGTACCGGTACTGGTACGGTACGGTACTTGTACCTTTCCACATCATGTATGCTAACTTCTCAGTGATCAGTTCATGGAAGGTAGTTTTGGGGAAAATTGGGGGTTTGAATCGTACACAAAAGACGACAAGCTAATAACTGGAAACTTCAAGTGAGTTGCGGTTTGTTAATAGCTGCATTCTGTACTTCTTTTCAGCTTTTTTCTTCCTATTTTCAGATTTCCTAAACATGACTGTCTCTCTGTCCATGATGTTTCGTAGCAGAGGTAAATATGGATAGATACAAAAGTTAGCAGTCCATATCATTCAATGATCCCTCTAAAATGCATCAGAAACTTCTTTCATCATATTTCAGCTTTCCCCGTGTTCTATCCAAATTATCCCTACCCCACGTTCTGTCTCACAGTATAAGATGATAGCAACGAATACAATGAACAATATGAAGTAAGATGCCTTGAAAGGAGGTGCTCTGCATGTTTTCTGCATGTTTATTACACCTGAAAGATGATATTATCATTAGCATTATAAGTGCTATTCCCGGGTTACATTTTATCCTTAACACGTGGCTGACAGGATAGAGAGAATGTAAGGTTGCCCAGGACAAGAACAAGTAGCTCATTGTCTAGCAGAATTTCTCTAAAGCCCCTTGGGCGTTTCTTTGTCCTCAAAATCATATATTCTTCTTCCTCTTAGCGAGTTTTACCGATCATGAATTATAGTCTTATGAATGATGATTACAAAACAGAGACATACTGCTGAGATACAGTAATAGAAACTCAAAATATTGATTAATAGCTACTGTTAGTCTGACAGACCTTTGTGGGTGACTTACTATACTTCCCTCCAGCTTTTTCACTTCAACATATCAAATGCTCCAACATACAACTATTTACATAACGAAGGTGTTTAGCGGTGAAAAAGTACCCAGAGTAACCAGAAGCTGTTTATTGCAAACAATGAACAATATTGAGTGTCCAGAGTCTCATATCTTACTTTGTTTCTGCTCTTTTGCTATTTAGCGAACCTATTCCTGCTGAACCAATTGGGAGCCTACCCCAAGCTGGCTGACATGACCGGATATCCTTTAAGTAGATTACCAGCAGCTACAACAGGCAGTGAATTATCTTCTTTTAGCTATATAGAGCATCTGAAGCATTTCATATTACCCATTTTCAGCTTTCCTACATCAAAAAACCGAATTATGCTGGGCCACTATCTGTCTCATTCCGGTGTTCACATGGAAAAGCCTTAAACGAAGCGTCAGTGAATTTAAACCACCAACAGAAGTATTCATGTGCATCAATATAGCTAGCTAGACGTCTCTGGTATCTTTTCATGTTCTTTTTCAGCTTTTACTCGCTAATATACGAGTTTACCCTACCGTACCCAGACTTCCAGCTAATGTTGATGCCCACATAAGAGAGAGATATGAGAGGTTATTCAACTCTATAAACATTCAGAAGTTGATAGTTACTAATCTTTTGTCATGTTAAGCATTTGAATTCTGTTATCTCTTCTCAAAACCGCTTTTTTCCTCTATATATCGAAATATTCCTACGCCTAGGTGTTGTCTCTGGTGATGGGAAAACAATAGAGAAGATAGATGCACGGTGGTGGTAGATACAAGCAAAAAATGTAATGAGAGGCACAATAGGCGCCGTAAAAGCGTACTTAACATCTTATCTTACTTCATATCAACATTTCTTTGTCAGCTAATCGACTTATCCATAGCGTTGATTGGCCTCTCTATCGAGTTGTGAACAGAGCAGGGAGAAAATACAAAAATGGTATATACTAAGAAGAATAAGTGTTATCATGTCTACTATTAGTCACTAGACCTGTTCGAAGTCTCTGAAGTGTTCAATTTCAGCTTCCTTTCTTTGATTTATCAAGTACCGGTGGTATCAACCATGCTTTGACGATAATCTCTAAATGCATACTAAGCAGAGAGTAATACTCCTGTAATATATAATAGAGCCATGAAAAAGCTACCAATTACCATCCTTCAGCTTTGAAATCTTGCTATTAGCCGCTTTCTCTACTTCTTGTATTTCAAAATACATAAACACGACTGCTGACTCTCTGTATATGTTAAATGTAATTGAGTATGTATGAAATGAATTAACCTTGTCAACAACACTTTAGGGGGACAACTTGGTCCGACACTGAGTACACCGTAAGGTGTACTCGCTCACAGAGCTCAGGAGGAACACGGTCTGTCAGGTAAAGGCATTTCCATAGCGAAATTCCTACCAGTGACTTTGTTACTGGAAAACCACCTTCGAGTCATCACTTACCTGGTGTGGCACGAGGAAAATTCTTCTCTGAAGTCTATTTTCAACAGTTCAGTATATGTTGAATATAATGCTATGAGGAAGAATAAGGAGACGATAAGAAACACGATGAGGAAAATTAAGGAGACGAACAAAACAGCTGGTAAACCGATGAGGGAAGTATGGATTCGAATGGTATATTCACAGTTGGGCACAAGATTACGACTAGTCGTTTTGAGGAGTTTTGCCAAGGGAGCTACCGGATTTTATACTGTAACAGATTGGAGGCCTGTCACAACACGTATCATCCACCAGAACCTGTAACCACAAGGCAAAATGAATCTTTTTTCTAGACGTAATTAGCGTGTAAAACTTGTTGAAAAATACATTCAATTCAAAGGTTACTCTTACAATGTGAAGTTATAATCAATTGAATGTAATAGAAAAAAAAAAAAATAATGGAAACTTTATATATAGCAGTAATTGTTACCAGGTACAACAAGAAGTAAGTTACTGTAGAATGGTAACAAGATAAATGTTTTCAGCCTCTTAAAACTCTCGATTTCATTCATTCATTCCCATCCTAAAGCGTTAATCTTGGAGGTTCATTTGATATCTAAGGTTGTCGATTGGGTGGAGTCCTAGAAATATAGGAATAATAACATACTAAGAATAAGAAGAAATTGCTCATTACTTACTAGTACTGTAGCTTTTTAAAATGTCCTGGGTCTGTTTTTCTTCTCAATTCATCTTTTATTCTGCCACTTAGCGAGTTGTACCATTTTTGTGTTTTGGTCAATCAATTGATACTTACAAGACAGACATACTGCTAAGGCAATGCATCGTAGCCTTATTATTAATGGACTATAATGAGTTATTACAACCGTGATAAGCTACAAGTACTTGTTATATTTTCTTATTGCTTTTTCACTTCAAAATATCAAGTTGTCCCAGTGTGAGGACTGATTTTACCCTGGGACGTCTTGATACAGGGTAATTCTCAGACCACAGTGACGGGTTGGTTGCTCGAGTACACTGGAGCGGTTGTTGTATTCTGGTGAGTTAATACTCACCTCACAAGGTGATCGTGCACCGTTGTGGTCAAGGTTTCCAGAAATTCAGAAGAGAAAAGTGAAGACGGGAAAAACAGGATACATTCTAACTAAAGAAAAGTGGCGATATATATACTTGTCAGGAACCCCGCACGACAACCACAAGGTTGATACTAGTCAGTTGTCAGGGTAACTACAAAGTAGCGTCAAATTTGAGACATTGTCCACACCCAGCCAATGATGTTTGTTGCATTCAGAACAGGGGGAAATATAGCAAAAATCGTACTGTGGGCAACCAAAAGTGGTCTGTTGCAATTTTCAATTATTATGAGGTGTGACGAGTTTTCTATCTTACTTCATTTCTGCTTTGTTTGCTTTACAATCGACTTATTCCTGTCGTACCTAATGAGAGCCTATCCCAAGCTCGCTGACATGACGGAGATACCAGTATGTCGAATACCATCAGCTACAAGAGGCAGTTATCCACGTTTAAATAGCTACATGAAGCATCATAAGCGTTTGATAAAACATATTTTCAGCTTTCGTTAATCAATTCATCGAGTTATGACAGGCCATGATTCATGTCTCATCAAGAAATATCACTGAAAAGGGAACCTCGAGCGTCACTATGTTTAAGCCACAGACACAAAGTATCAAGTTGCCGTTAAAATAGCTAGAGTTATGTCTTCAGTATTCTATAATGTACTATTTCAGCTTTTATTCGCCAACTAATCTACTTTTCGTCCCAAATTTTTCTTGTTAATGTTGATGCTCGCAGAAAAGACACATATTAGACAGTACCAAATGCTAGATACATCCAGAAGTCCAAAACAACATGATTTTAGTCTGCATAACTATGCAATCCTTTTTAGATCTCTTCATTTCAGCTTTTTTCCTTTAAGTACTGAGACATTCATACGCCTGGATATTGTCTTTGGTGATGTGAGTTTGACAGAAGACAGAAATACACCGTAGTGGGAGATACCAGCAACGCAAAAAGTAATGAGCTGCACAATGTTATCTGTGAAGACCTTCTGAGCTTCGTACCTTACCTCGTTTCAACTTTGCTTTGTCAGTTTATCGAATTATCTCTAGCGTGGATTATCTCTCTACTGAGTTGCGAACAGAGCAGAGAGGAGTACAGAAATTGTACATACGAAGGAGAAAAGTATTACTCAATACTAATCACATTGAGCGCCCTGGGCCTTCAATATACTTCATTTCAGCTTTCCTCCCTTCTTTTCAAAGTCTGTCTCAACCATGCTTCGGTCTTTCATCTGTGATGGCTACAAATCAGGAAGAAATAATCCATAAATATATACTGAAGACATAAATAAATTACGACTTGACAGCCATAGGCTCATATTACTTGTTCTTGGCGGCTCCTTGTTCTTCTGTTCAACTTTTTTGTGCTATTCTCAAAATTCCCAAACATGACTGTTGTCCATGATTAGTTGCAGAAGAGGCAAATATGATAGAAATGTACAAAACTTGCATAGATAAGTAGTTTTTTGCTCTTCTATGAGCTATCCAAAATGTTATCGGAAACTCAGTCTTTCTTATTTCAGCTTTCCACATCTTCTTCTATCATATTCTATTCTTAAGCCCACATACTGACGCTCTCCTCAGATGACGGATAAGAGAGACGTTTAGCAGTAATGGGAACCAAAAACGATAAGAATTACAAAGCTATAGAAGAATTGCTTTTTAAAAGCTCTCAGCATCCTTCAACACTCAATCTTGTCTTTCTATTTCTATGACAAGCGTTACTCCTGCGCGTACATCTGATTTCTGAAACACTGTTGACCTAACAGAGAGGATAATAGGAATAAGAACATACCAAGCACAATAGGAAGTTTTGCAATGTCTGCTGATAGCACTCCAAAATGCCCTGGGTCTCTTGTTTTTCTTAATTTCACCTTATCACCTGCCACTTATCCAGTTGTAACAATTGTGTATTCTGGCCCATCAATTGATGCATATAAATTAGAGATAAATTGCTGAGACAGTGTACCAGAGGCAGGAACAACTTGTTTGTTAGTTCCAATTAGCCATTTAATCAGTTATGTAACACCTTTTATACATCATTACAGCTTTTATTCTTCTATTAATCATATTCTTCGAGCCCGTCATTTTAAGCACCTACGGAGCAGAACTGAAAGTACCACAAATAAAGTAATGAGGGCGACCGAAAGGTGTAAATCACCCAGCAGTGATCTAAATAAAGCTTACTAATTCGTATCTTCTGCTAATTTCACCTTTTTTAAGCTACTAAATCGACTTATTGGTGCGCTTGACTTGTGTTGCTTCCGAAATTCGAGAAATTCGAATAACACGAAAATTGACAATACAACCTGAAAACGAATAAGATAAAAGTAAAAAGGTCATTACCAAACTTTTATTATTGAAGTTGTTAGCTTCATACTCTTCTGTTGTTCTTTTTCACCTAATACATATTCTTTCCCTTCTTTCCCGTAAAAGACCCTGTGAACCTGTGAAGATAGAGTACCGTAGGGATATACAACCCCAAAGTTGAAGCCTGTGACAACAATAGAGCCAGAATCAGCTCTCTAACTATGCCAGCTTGGTGCAGTACTTCCCATTCTCACATGATACTTTTTACTCTACTTTTCTTTGCTTCTTCAACTCATTAACCTGGACTCTAGATGGGGAAGATGTAACGTACCAAGTATGATATATTGATCTTGATAAGAGTCAATATGGGTCTCACAACATTCTCTTAGCTAGAATGTATCTCAACAATCAGCTTAATGTTTTTCACTTACAACTTTTACCACCTCTTTTATCCAATTCCCCTCCACTAACTGATGCTTGAGAATACGAAAGATAAAAAGCTCCATATTGAAGCAATGTTGAACAATTGAGATTAATGGTACCGGTACATGTAATGAAGTAATGCACTAATACAAGGAGTGCTACTACAAGTAGTAGTTTTTCTGCTTTTGATTCATATTTTTTATTTCGTTATAGCCTTATCTTACCCCCAAGGGAACATAAGGATACCAACTGCTATAAATAATAACAAATTAGAATGGACGATAAGATAAATATGATTACTTAGACTATATATCTTCAAATAACGGCTCTTTGTCTCTCGTTTCAAATTTCTCACCTCTTTGTAGCCCATCTATGCTATGTTATACATGAACCTCTCAGAGGTGAGATTGAAGAGTTTGAAATGTTAACAGGAAATTGAGGTAAGAAAAAAAAGATGGTACCAGAGAACTCTGCTATGTTAGAGAACTCCATTGGTGTGGTTCTTGGTTCTTCTCTCTTAGTTATCTAGATGTCCTACTTGTACGACTGCTACATTGACTAAGAGTGTCCTGAATCACTGTCAGTATCAACCAATGATGTTGGGAGAGCTGAGAGAAGTACAGAAATATGTATGAGCACTACCATCTACCTAATGTGAGCACCTTGTAACTCTTATCTTCTATAATTTCAGCTTTTATTCTTTGACTTTTTGAGAAATACCAGAGCTCTGTCGCTATGAACTGCTACCGGTACTTGGTAGATGTCGATATTGACGAATAAAAGCTGGAGTGTAGTTAAGAAGAGGCGTAGGCAATCATATTGTGGTGTGTTGGTACTATGAAGAACAACTTTGGGTCAATAGATGCCTTTCATTACCATATTTGCTTCTCTTATATGGGCATGACAGATAGAGAATGGGATGACCAGATAACCTGATGAAAAAAGCTATGAAGAAGAATGAAACACTGTCTAGTTACATCAGACAGGCTACTGTAACGTTTTATGAACGTTTAGTAGATTTTTGACTTCTTTTTACTATCAGGAAGAGGTGATTATACTGATCTTCATTCTGTTAGTTAAGCAACATAGCTGGGAAACTCGAAAAAGTTGCGAATAAAGCTGAAATCAAGTTCAGTAAGTTGCTAATGATGCTATTTACGACTGTTAGTACTCAATTGGCTACCTTTTGTTACTTCTAGACGCTGCTATCATTGTCTTTTAGTACTGTCTGAGGGACTGCACTAGACTAACCCCTTATCAACAAAGTACTACTTAAAGCAAAAAGATGACTGGCACGACTATAGCAGCTATAGGAGTTTTCCCTATGAGTCTAACAACATCTGATATACATTCCTTCTCTGTATTTCTAACATTTCCCATTTTTAAAGAATTGTTCTAACCTTCGACTTTGAGACACCAGGGTATGGGGGTGAAAGACTCTATATTTGGGCAATAGAAACAAACGATAATGCTTCTCTACATCTTGGCAGTTCAATAAACATATCAGACCACTTTACTGGCTCTGATTTAACTTTTCTCATGACTTTAATGCACCTCTCTGTTGTACTATGACAAAGGCTCCCCCATCTCAATTTCACAATGGCTTAACAAGGGTGAATTAGAACTGGTAACCAAAAGTGGGGGGTTTATATCAGTATTTCAACGTAATGGACTCTATCATTTCATCTTTTATGTTTATTTTAATTTTATTTGTCTAGTTACGAGCGTCCCGATCTCGCAGCTTGATGTCAACCCAAAGCCACGATTCGAGTAACTCGATGGAAAGATGCAAAAAAGCTGAAATGTCGAGATAAAAAATGCTCATAATACTAATTACGAGTACTAGTAGATAATAAATACCTTTCATGACTTACTGTCTTGATTTCTATTCAGTGTGTCTCACTATTGAGGGCACTAATTTTAGCTGAATGGCTAAGCCGATTGAATAGCAGAAAAAAGGTGAATTGAGGTATATGAGTAGCATGGAAACAATTATGAGGGCTAATGGCTTAAGTTATATAGCTTCTTGCTGTCATTATATACTTGCTACTGCTCTTTGGACATTTTTCTGGAAGACATAAGATCTTGGGTTTCAATGCACTGTTCGATTGAGGAATTAAAGCCATAAACAAGTACAAAAGTGGAAGACAACAAGTTTTGTGCTTTCCAAAGTAGTATTTAACTACTTTTGGTTATCACTTGTAGATAATAATGATGTGCTTCCCTCCTTTTACAATCACCAATGAGGGAAAGACAAGTAGGGTGACAAGACTAGAGTAAACGACACAGAAAAGTTGAAATGAAGTATGATATCTAGCGCATAACATTTCTGAAGGCTTGAGGAGGAGATCTTAGTACTGATTGTATCCACACTACTGTTATTACCTCTATTATAATCTAGTCCTTGATGGCGACAATGTTGATGTAAAGGTAAATCAATGAAGTAATATATAAAAAGAGGAATGAAGCAGTAGAGTTGAATCAGGAGAAATATAGAGGGTTATTATTTATTAAATCTCTACTTTGATGCACCTTCATCACGTTAATTCTATTGTTACTTCACTTCTGTCTGCATCATTAGAAAGACAGTTATCATGAGTTGGAACAAGTGCACAAATTGATGAATAAAAGTCGAAATAAAGAGAGATAACTGACTCAAAACGTTTTTCATTACCACAAATACGATACTGACAACTTTTTCATGTCTCTGGCTTAACATTAACTAGTATTTTCTTCTGCTTTGTAAGCAGCACATTAGAAAGATCATACCACGACTTGTGAGCCCCGATGGATAATGGAGAAAAGCTGAAATATAGTGAGCTAACAGGCTCTAGACATTCTTTACCATCACAAATAAATATTTACGTGCTTATTTTAGTCTCTATATGTCTATTAAGGGCAAAAATCCTGTTCTGTGAGGATCGTGAATTGGAAGCAAAAATATGCACAGGGAGAAGTCGACTAACTGAGAAATAAAACTTGAAATGAACTACGATGAAAGTTCCAAGGGGCTGAAGCAGCTTACTATAATAGTTTGACTAGTTCTTATCTTAAGTTCTTGGTACTTCTCCCTTATTTGAAGGCCTTGTAACTTCACTGTTATGAAGTAGGAAATCAGGACTTTTGGTAACTCGACATTTTGAGTAAATGGTTCTGATAATAGCACATGGAATGAGTGGATACGGCTCCTCATAAGTGCGATATGACTACAAACTACCTTCCGTTGTCTCAGGTAACTTTTTCAGCGTATTTTATTCGTTTCTGTTGGTATCAAAATGGGAGGGCAAAATCACAGCTTAACATAACTCGATACAACGAAGATAAAAAGTAGAAAAGTAATATAAAATATCTAGGAATATTTTTACAGCACTACAAGTAAAAGGACTTATTAGTATGACTTGTTTATGATGGTATCTACTTCTATGATATATATTCCTTCTCTGCCAGCAGCTTAGATGGAGAGACAAGTATCAGTCATAGAATAACTCGGTTTATTGAGAATAAAAACATGAAATGAAGTACTAAAAAGCGTTCAAGCCGTTTTGTCAGCTGTCTTTGTATTACTGGTTAGTTATTTCAGTTGCTGGTATCTATCATTACCCTGTAATCCACCTTCCCTTCAACACAACTAACAGGCAAAATCTTGGCATAGGATAGCACGAATATTGACACAGGAAAGCAAAATGAAGTAAGAAAAAATGACCAGGACACTCAGCTACTACGACTAAGCACTATTTTATGCCACAATTATGTATTGCTATCTTTTTTCCTTCTTCTGAGGGCATCATAGGGAAGGGGAAATGCAGCTTGGTATAATATCAGTAAAAAAGAGCGGCAAAATATAACAAATGAAGTAAAACAAAAGACTGGTGACGCTTCTTACTGCCACAAGAAAAAGAATAATAAGTCTGGATGTCTCTTACCTGCATTGTTGTCCTGTTCTGAGACAGTGTACATTGCTGAGAAATATCAGCCATAGAGGAATGTCATTAATACAAACGAATAAAAGTTGAAAGCAAGAGAATTGACATGCAGTGGTCACTTATAGGGTCTCACTGAGTGCAACTATCCACTTTGTGGGTGATATGTATCACTACTATCTCTTGTGAAAGCACCATAGGGTGAAAGACGGAACCTAAGCCTTAGAAGAAGTCCATTTAATAACAAACCCATGGAGCAATATATCATAAATGAACGGCTATAGTGAGTTCCGACAACGATAAGAGATGGTAAGTTACCTATTAGCAGTAGAAGTGATGTCTAAAGCCTCTCATATTCTCTGCTATCAACTTTTCGTGCTCATTAATCGAGTTTGCCAGGCAATAGTTTTGGCTATCCACTTGAATGCTCACAGAAAAGGGATATGGTACCAAGGACAAGTTAGACCCGCAAACAAGAGCTAATAACCGCTTAAAATTAGACATTAGAACACTATGGGAATTTTCCCATTCTCATACTATAATTCAACTTTTATTCTTCAGTGAAGTCTCTCTTATTATAGTGACGGTGGACGAAAAAGATACCAGCAACAGCAAGAAGTAAAAGGTCACATTTATTCAGCTGTACAAATGCTCAAAGCACTTTGTTTTACTTTGTTTGTGTTTTCTTTGCCGAAAAGTCGACTTGTTCTTACGCATGCATGTTGGCTTTGTGCCACGGCTTAGCTGAATGACAGAACAGAGATATACGATAGAAATTGATATCAATAACAAGAAGAGATAGTCAATTATGTACTTGCAGTCATTAATGATGTTATGAAGATTTCATTATGCTTGTTTTCAACTTTTCACCTTCAATACATAGACATGAGCCACGGAATCATGCATGTCTCTCCTGAAGAGCTTTCAGAAGAGAGATAAAATAACCATCAGTTTGTTTAAGGCACAAGTAGATGTTTTCAGCGGTACTATGATAGCTATTTGGACAATTTTAGTATCTTTTGGTGTTAAGTTTCAGCTTTAACTCGCCGACCTATCGGCTTTTTACTACCGTATAAAGAGATTTGCTTGTCTAGATGCTTACAGTAGAGAGATATAAAGGCATAACTGCTGGTGATATTCAGCCAAAAGTCAACAAATATCAGCTTTCTGTTATTTAAATCCTTCTGAGGAGTTCTTTACACTTCATTACAGCTTTTCTTCTTTCATTTATTACATCCCTACCGGCACGTTTACATTTTATGCTCAATCAGTGTTATTAACAGGAGGGAGAAATACAATACTCTAGAGAAAAGATTTGCACAATTGTAGCCAGAAATAGATTCTTAATAATTTATCTTACCCCATGTCAGCTCTTCCTCACCATTAGTTAGACATCTCTTTTTCTCTTAACCCGAGGTGCTGACAGAAATGCGAAATACCCGAATAGTTTATATTCGATACAAGACCAAGTGGCCCAATATCTATTGATGGCTCTTTATAACGTGCTGGGCTTTCTGATATCCTTTGTTGTAGCTTTTTTTCACCATTTGTCAAGTTATATTAACCACGCTTTGGTTGTTACAGAACGCACAGAGAGAAAATCACCTAAATGATGTATCGAATACAGGTGTCCCAAAATCTCAAGAACTGAAGGAAAAAAAGCTGAAATGAAGGAAATCCAGGGCTGCAAAAAGTAGTTTACTGCTATCTGTAATCAATGAAGTACCGTTGTTTCTCCCTACTTGTAGTATCTTTGGTTGTGTTTTTCTCTCTCTTCGGCCAGCAGCTTTGATAGAGTGACAAATATGCTAACGTTGGAATACTCGAATGAATACACAATAAAACCTGAAATGAAGTAAAACAAGTAGTTTAAGACATTCAAAGAGACCCAAACTGTGCCGCAGCCTATATTTAGTTGCTGCCAGCATTTTATTTTCGGATACCTCCCTCATTAACAGCATCATCGCAGAAGAGATGAAACCCAGGACCTGAGATAACTCGAATAGTTAGCGAAGAAAGCTGAAATTAGGTATAGGATGACTTCTAAGACGTTTTTGAGGGCGACATCTGGCTAACTGACCAAATATTGGTGTCCCTAGTGTGTTTTATTGTGGTTATTATCTCTGTCCAGTGATCCACATAAGCGGACAGACAATGTAGACGTAGGGATAAGAAGGTCAAGCTACGAAGAAAGTAGAAATAAAGCAGGAGAAGAGGCACACAGTAGATAGTCCGTCCTAACTCTCATACTAACAGTTTATAACAAGCGAAAAAGGTATGTTTGCGCTACAGTATATTTACATGTCAGTACCGGTATCACGATTTTAGAAGAGAGCTTCGGGGTTGGATCTCCTCGTTTGGTGACAAGAAAGATACCCATGATGGAAATAACAGGCAGAGAACGTACAATGGACTGTCATTATTCAACAAACATCTTTAAATTATTGCTGGCATATAGTTAGTGATACATTTTCTGTTCTGCAAGCATTGTGGGTTGTCGGCTGAGCTCAGGACCTGGGGCAACGCGAGAAATCGAGGAATAAAAGTTGAAAATGAGATACAAAAGAAGATGGCAATGCTTATAACAGCAAATGTTACGTACTTCTTTACTCTTCTTTGTCCCTGGTATGTTCTACAATTGAATATATACCTGTCATGTAAGTATCGTGGGTTAGGAGGGGACTAGTGTAAGAATGACTCCGATTAATGACAGAGAAAAGTTGAATTCAAGTGAGGTGAAGGTGCCAGGACTTTTTTCCAGCTGAGAATGTAGAGATCATTAACTATTGCCGTTGGTGGTGCACACCCCTGCTACATTAACCTCTGTTTGGGGACAGCTGGAGAAGACAATACATGCGTTCAGTTAATTTTGAAAATGGAAGACAAAATGGTAGAATGCAGCGATATAGAAGATATTTAGTGATATTTATAATTGTTACTAGGTAAAGTTCCCCTTCTTCGTGTTTGGAGTACGTTTATTCTGTTATTTTTTCCCATCGATCAGCGACTCTGACTTGAGATGCCATTCCTATTTTTGCAATTTTTTTTCTTATACATTCAATTGATTATAACTTCGCTATGTAAGAGTAACCTTTGAAACTGAATGTATGATGCAACGGGGTTATACAATTCGCAATTTAATAAGTGGCCCACAAAAGATTGATTGAAGTTAGATAAAGCGTCCAGAACATTAATATAGCGTGTATAATGTGAATTACGGCTCTCAGCTGCAGTTTGTTCATATTTCTACCACAGTTACAACGGCTGTAAATATCTACATAGAGGGTCAATTTTTTTCACTGGTGTAACTTGATATTTTGTGGAATATATGTAGAGCTGAAGCAAAATGAAAGACTCAGAATGTTCTAGGATGCTCATAGTATGTATTTGGGTACTATGTCCTGCCTCTTGCAGGTAATTTTCCTAAGTTCCGTTCTGTTATGTTCGTAACTCTTGGTGGGGCGAATTTACAAGTAGAGATATCTAAATTAGATGGCGAAGCATGTTGAATTGAGATGAGATATAACGCTTAAGGCATTGCTTCAGCTAGTAGGATACAATTGACTATCTCTTGCAGCTGGTGGTATCTCGCTAAGCTGTGCACTTCTCATTTCTGTTAACGTCATTAATTGTGACTAAATTTTGACGTAGGGATAATTCCAATATGTGAGCAAATAAGTTGAAATAAAGTACCGGTAGGATAAGTAGTCAATCACGTCCAGAGCACTACTGTAAAGTGTCTTACAGTTATTGAGTGCACAAATAAGTATTTCTGCAATAATTGTCTCTGATGTATGGAGATCATAATCGTAGTGACACAATACCGGTCCGAAACAGCTTTAGTAATTAAGAACAAAAGATGATAAGATGAAGAATGAGCTACCAGACATGTTCCTGGCATATAATAGCAAGCCTCTGGCCCTTTTTTATTTGCCTGGCTTACTTTATGCTGCAAATATTCGTCTTCTGTAAGCATAAAAGTTTGAGCGACAAAATCAGGGATAGAGATATCGCTTAGTAAATGAGTGAAAGTTGAAATGAAGGGGTATAAATATCTGCCACATTATATCAGCTTAATAGTATACTGTTAACTATCTATCGTTGCCGGAATATATATTCATACTGCGATTATCTAGTCCAAGATCATCAGGGCTTGAGAGAAAGAACTCAAGCCTCAGGAAAATTGAAATAACGAAGGAAGAAAGAAGAGAAGCTGTACGGCTAGACTCTCAAGCTGTTAAACTAGTCTATAATGTGCGACCCGCTAACTTCACCAGCATTGAGTATATATCTGTACTGCATTTTCCTGGCTCTGTAGTTGCAGATAGAACGACGAGATCATAGATGTGTATAGCTCATATATGGGAGAAAATGAACTGAAATAAAGAAAAACAAGAAGTTTATAGCGCTGTTAAAGACTGTCACTAGACATTTGAAAGTATCTTGTTGTAACTTATAAGAATTCTACAGCTTTATTCTCTATTCTGTCAGCATCATAGTGGAGATATGCATGTTGACGTGAGACAATTCGAATAAATAGTTCATGGAAGATGAATTGAAGAAAGATAAATAGCCAATATGCTGATTGCCTACCAATAATGTATCTAAGAATGTTTTTTTTATATTCAGTATGTTTTTTATCACATTTAGTCGGCTTTGTATGAACCGTGCATCAAGAGATGAGGCAAGTGGAAGGCATAACTAAAGATTGTGCGAATAAAAGCTGAAATAAAGTATGAGAAGACTTTTCCTGTATCTGTTACGGCCACTAATGTAGATTAGGGGGTGCTGAGATGTCTCTTGTGATTATTAATGTGATATTTCTCCCTGTTCTGTATCCTTTTCTAATAATGGGCTGAAAGATCGTCTGGAAAATAGTGGACTGTTTAGCGAAAAAAGTAGAAATGAGGAAAGGAAGCAGTCTCGCAATATATCTTTAGGTAAGGGTGAACTAGTGGTCACATCTTGTGGTGGCTTGATCGTTTTAACGCTACATATACAATATGTCTGTGAACTGTAGTGGGGAGAATAGCCATGGATAGGGATAGCTAGATTGATGGAAAAAAAAGATGAAGTGAGAAATTATACAAGTCTTATGGTGTTTGCAATATGTACTAATGTGTATCCAAGCACTATTTGTTTCCACTAAGCTGAGTTTAA
The DNA here is from genome assembly GCA_900519025.1 of Yarrowia porcina. Taxonomy (NCBI): domain Eukaryota; kingdom Fungi; phylum Ascomycota; class Dipodascomycetes; order Dipodascales; genus Yarrowia; species Yarrowia porcina. The sequence continues at coordinate 924,850 of ULGT01000001.1, forward strand.
GTGCTTCACCGTCTCTCCCGAATTGTATACTTGGAGACAAAAAAATAGGCGTTGGGAAGAATCCGGAATATGACAACAAAAAGTTGAAATAAAGTGGAGAAAGATTATGATCACGTTTATTATAGCTTACAGCATCTGCCACACTACTTGTATCTATAGCAAGTGCATATCACTGCTACATTTTGCTCTAGCCTGTGCGCACCATAGTTAGAGAGACAACTATCATGTATATAATCTGGCAGATTCCAAAAGAAAAGCTGAAAAGAAGTGTAAGAAGCTGCTCATGACATAATTTGAGAGTTTTGCTAGCACGTAAGACTTTTTATTCATATCTTTGGTCTATTAAAACGGACTATTTTCTCTCTGTTATGTACACTCGCATTCAGTCTTGGGGGTTATGGACGAGAATAGTTACGTAAATGGATGCCCAAAAGATGAAATAGACAAATATTAAAGACTCATAATGTTTGTGACAGTATCTAGTGAGAGCTTGAATAATTTTTGTAGTTACTGAGATATTACTACTCACTACCTCTCCTCGTTCTTTGGGAGTCAATGTAAAGAGCCAGAATGCAGTCGCATGGAAAAGTCGATTAATAGCGAAAAAAAGTTAGAGTGACGTTGGATAAAGTGTTAAAAGCGTTCAATTTACTCCCAGAACTAATGTTACCAGCTCCGGTCTGGTTTCCTATTATTAATATTACGTTTTATTCGCTCAGTAAGCATCTGGAGAGAAAAACAGAAAACACGGGTCTGGACAACTTGGTAAATAGCTGAAAAAAAGTTGAAGCAAAGTACAAAAAGTGGCTAACAACATATAAAGTGCGTATTGCTGGGCAATTATTAACTTCTGTATGCTTCTGTCTCGCTTTCCATTGTATTTTGCTCTGTTTCAAGCATCATCTGTGAGAGACGAACCTCAAGATTCGTAGAGTTCGGTAAATTGAAGAATAAAAGCTGAAATCAAGCGATGTATGAGACCCTTTGTTTTATATCTAGCTGACAGTAGATATTTGACGGTGTTTTACTGTTCTTGGTAAGTATATTCCTGTGTTTCTCCCTTTTCTGTCAGCTAGGGAGACACAAAAATGGACCTAGCGATAACACGTTTAGATGGCAAAGAAAAGCTGAAATTAAAAGCTATAAACCACTCAGTACACTCAAAAGTACTGGAAGATGAGATTAGGGGTCCTTTCTTGTAGCTAATATTTAACTGTCCCAACCTACCTCTCTTCTGTTATATCCAAGGTTGAGAAGCAGATCCCAAGGTCAGGGAGAACTGTTATACACGCCTGACGGAGGTTGAAATGACATTTGAGGGAGCTCCAGAAAGTTTTACTGGCATATAAAGTGCAATTATCATGTAACCAAAGGTATTACATATGTCTGCTTCAGTTATCGGACCTCAGTGAGTACTATTATTGGACAGACAAAAAATGAACACAGCTATAACTCGATAATCGAGGAAAAAAAGCTGAAGTACAGCACAATAATACACTCCGAAGGTGTTTTGGTGCTATTGGTAGATTCTTGACAGCTTTTCTTTTGTCTCTATTTATTTATTTCCTTGTTATACTGTATGTCCTTGAGCAACTTGATGGGGTACCAAATGTGACGCTCCGGTAAGAAAAAACACGTTTCTAAGTCAAAGAAAGGGTAAATCTACTAAAATAAAACTTAAAGATTGTGTCCAGAGCCCTTAATCATACCATGTACTACTTGTTGTTGCTGCTGGTACTTTTTAATACAATATATCTCTCTTCCGCCAGTTTCTTGAATGAACAGATAAAATGTTTGAGCAGGGTTAACTCCATTATTTGAAGAGATAAAACTGAAACGAAGTAAGAGAGATAGCTGAAGGAGTTTGGTAGACCCATATTGTATATTTAATCTCATTTGGCTGCAGTAAGTAAGTATTACTGCTACCTTTCCTTCTATTCTGTAGGCCGCAGAGGTGAAACAAGAATGAAGGGCTGGCGTAACCTGCGGAAATGGACACGAAAAGATTATATGACAAAAGATAATTGTCTTGTAACGTATATAGTAGCTAAAAAAAGCTGAGGATAATTTCTTCATGCTCCTCACTCGCTTTGTTCCTAAAATTCTCTATATTCAGTGAGCGTCAATGTTGGGGTAGAGATCAGGGTAAAGATAAGTTGACCATTTCACAAAGAAAATCATTACCAAGTAAGACAAGAAGTCCAGCGGACTTTGTCAGTAATTATAGTGAGAACCTACCACTTCTTGTTGTCATTGATACGTAATACCAGCACTCCCTCTCTTCTTACATCAATGATAGAACTCGATTCATAGAGAATTATAACATGACAAAAAGATGAATAAAAGAGCACTAAAGCATTTTGAGGGTTGGTTAATACGCAATTAACAGTATTTCGTTCTGGTTTATAACTATTTTATGTCAGCATCAATAACGAAGAAAAAGTGAACGCACAACGAGAAACCCTATCATTCGAGGAAAAAAGCTGAAATGAAGTGAAATAAGAAATCCAAGACAATGCAATGGTTTTCTGGAATGCTTGTGACTACTTATTGTTGTCTGTTATCTATAATACCACTGTATCATTCTCTTCTATAAACGCCAAGGATTGAGAGTACAACTCAGGGTCAGGGGAACTCGATTACTTATCAATGAAAGCAGTATTGAAGTGTAATAAAGTGCTCAATATGTTTAGTCAGTGCCATTAGAGCAAAAAAAACACTTTTAGTGACGTTGATTACACAGCACTGCTACATTTACCAGTGCTCTGCACAATGTATATGAGATAACAAACCTCGTGAACATGTAAAACTTGTTAATTAGAAGAATAAAAGATGATTAGAGAAACGAAAAGACGACAAAAAAGCTGATTTTAGTTATTGGCTAACACCTGGGTGTCTCTTGTCGTCACTACTACATTTTCCGTAGCTATTTATGCGTTTATGTTAGCGTCATGAAATGGAATAGAAAAAGCGTGGAGGGAAAACGTGGTAAACGACCGACGTAAAAAGCTGAAATCAAGTAGAACAAAAGAGCTGAGACGGTCCAATAGGTTACAGTAAGTTAAGAACAACTTTTACATGATGCTAGTTTGTATTACTGCTACAGTTCATCTAATCTGTCAGTATCACTTGGTAATTGAGATTAAAAAAGTGAAAGAAGATGCAAGATGGGACTAGCGACAGCAAATATGACCTTTTTATCAGTTATATTCAACTTTTTCAGCTCTGACAAAGTTGTTTGAAAAGTAATCCTCTCTGTTTTCTAAGCATCATAATGAGATGTCAAAATGCGGTTGGTAAAACCCGAAAAAATCAAATAAGAAATGTGAAGGTAAGTGAGATGGGACTCTCATAATGTATCTGGAAGCCTCTAGTATGTAATAGTCACTTCTCCTTGTCTCTAATATATTTTAGTCCTTCATTTGGTTCAATTCCGTCAGAGATAGAGTGTGCGCGTACAAGTAATCATATCTCGAATAACTGACAAACAAAACTGAAATGAAGTAACATGATAAGAACATTTATCCCGTAAATCTGATGCTTTTGAAATGTTACTTCTCTTTCATATACCCATTATTACTGTAACCTCTCTGCTTTCTGTTTTACCTCTGGTTGGAGAGACGAAAGTTGGGTGTAGGCGTAAGTCGGTTAAGTGGCAATGGAAAGAGGGATTGAGGTAAACAATGAGGTTTTGAATACTTTAAAGAAATAAAAGAGTAATATTATGAACTTCTCGTTGCCGCAATGTGTACATGAAGCTATATACTCTCTATATCATGTCACTGTGGCGTGGTGAGCTGAATAGGGATTGGAACTCGAGAAAGTGAAAGAGAAAAGATGAAATCTAGTAGATTAAGAAGATCATTATGTAATATTGGGCTACTTCATATTATTTGACATGTTGTTACAGATATCAATACATACTACTATTTTCTTCTTTCTTGTGTAAACGTATGATTGTAGGACAGAACAAAGGGCGGATTATTCGAATAGATAGGAAAATAAAATAGTAATGAAGTAGAGAAATGATGCCCAGGATCCTCAGGAAGCAACTGCTGTGCTTCTAATGATTTTTGTTTCGACATCAGGTCTAATCAACGCTTCCATTTTTTCATCTTTTGTAAGCACCATGATGGCGTGAAATCAATATGGAATTGTATACCACAATAATAGCTGAAAGTAAGAGCAAAAAAAGATTAGTGTTTTTATTTGAGACTTTTTCTATGTCCTCTACAGCTTATTGGTGTTCCCCGTATATATAAGTACCCACCGGCTCACGTCAGCAGCTAGCAGCTATCTATCTATCTACTCTTGATTTCCAGACACTCAAACACGACTTATGGCAGTTCTAATCTTCCCGAATTTTATTACTCGCTCAAACAGCCTGAATAAATCCCAAATCGGATTTCGGGAAGTTGGTTTCGAGATGGTGCGAGTCGGGGCTATCCACATATAGCAGTTGTATAGACCCTAGCGAGGATTGCCCGTTTCACTTTTTTTTATTGTTTTTCTCTGAGTTGTCCGACTAGGGTTTCACGTTTCTAACGATGTGAACACGCCATCTGCCAGGTATCATGACATGACTCTGTGAGAGATTGTCAACAGGGCCGGGGTATATCGCTCGTACACCTCGTTCTCCAAAACGGGCCCTTAAGGGTTTCTTCTCAACGTAGACCATGACATCAGAACCCCATTCTAAAAATAGTCTGGGTTGCCGACCCATCAGTGCTTCAAAAGCTGATATCATCGGTTTTTCTTTGTCTAGGCATACCATCTTGGTCATATTGTATGTATGAGCCGCATAGGCCACTGCATAATCCCAATATCTGCCTAAGGTTGGTCGTTGGATAAATAAAACTCGTACAGTATCCTGTAGTGTTTGATTCATCCTCTCGGCTGCTCCATTCGACATCGACGAGTATCCAGCAGTATCCTTGTTGAACCGTCCCGCTTTGGTCAGAGAAGAAAATAGAGGGCATACGTGGATGATGTGCAGAGTTCTTTCTGCTGAATGTAAGCAAGGTATCGTTGATATGCTCGCATTACATCTTCAGGTATCTTCGTGGGTATACCCGAAGCATAAACACTCTTGCTGAATGTGTCAACGAAGATCACAAAGATCGTATTCTTACTCAGTGAGTCACCTATCGGTCCACATAAGTCAGAAACCACCTTCTGCAGACGATAGTCCGCTTCTTTGCCCTTTGCCTGGTTCGATATTACCATCCATATTACCTCTTTGGCAATCCATACACTCTTCGGGATCACCTGTTCATTTCTGGGGAAGACCCTCGATGGAACCTCGATGTTGGTTTACCAAACCCTTCACGAGATTATGTGGTAGATGACCTGGTCTTCTGTGTATGTTGTTGATATCGGTGAAGGTATCCCCTACCGGCCGGAACCGTGACCCTGCGGATCATGTCAGTATGAACCATTAGGTCTTGTTTATCCTTTCGTTCTTGTTCTCTAAGAGATCGTAGGTAGAACCCAGGATCCTCAGGAAGGGGGATCACCACGTAGTTGAGTGTGTTCTTGCGTATCACTTGGAACTTGGTACGATCATATCGTGTACCGGCACTCTTCATAAGTTCGAGACCATCTCGCTTCCAAACGAGTCCATTTTCCTCTTCCGGCTCGAATTCCAGTCGGATTCAGAATGTTGACGAAAGGTGACAAGGTGGGGAGGACATAGATATCTCTTACAAACTATCCTCTGCCAAGGGGCAGATCGCCCATCTCAGTCGCTTCATGCATGGTGTTGCCAAAATCAAATTTTGCTCTTCCAGTTCTGAAGTTGACTAAGCAATGTAGATGGCTGGTGATGCCGGCTACCGCCTCGCATCCCGAGTCCATGAGCCAGGGAATTCCCTTCGCTCTCTCTACTACTTCTTGGCTAACACCAGGAGTAAGTACAGCATTCACTACGATCGATCTACGCATGTCTGAATTAATCATCTTAGGTTCATTCGTTATGTCACATGTAGACCCGAGATCTCAGTCAGAATCATTCTTCTGCTTTCGCTTCTTCTGAGTCTGAGACTTCTCTTCGGGTTTACGAGAACGCTTGCCGAGTGGTGAGGTAGTAGCTGGGGGGGTTGTAGGAGGAGTATGAACCATTGTTTCCAGCTTGGATCTGATCTTCCGCTGGGCTTTGCCATTTCGGAGGTTCTTCTCATGCTCCCAGTTACCAAGTGACTTGAGTGGGCACTCTTCCGGTGTATGCTTAAAGGGCCCGTTTCCGAAAGGTGCATGTCCAAGGTAACCACAAAGAAGGCAAATACCTTCCTCGATCAAGATGTCTACTAGAGCATTTTTCAAATACTCTTTCCTCGACATTCCACTCTGCATCTTAGACAAATCGTCTTTGATGTAAGTGTGTTCGTCCTTCACATTGGGGGAACTCCCTACATGAAAGACAGATCCTTCGGTGTAGATGGTCTGAGTCCAATCGTAGACCGTCGAAAGGAATTTTCTCGCCGTTTTATAGTCAGTGATAGGCGTGTCTTTGAGGGCTTTCATAACAACGGGGGCGTTTTGGAAGTTCTTCATCATATTTCGGTAGAAGTCATCCCAGTACGCAGGACCCTCGAAAGCGAACGATTCCTCGACTTGGGCAGCAAGAAGTTCTTCAACCCATTCCATGAACTTGGATTCCCCTACATTGGGAGCACCGAAAATGATGTTCTTTTGGCAGACGGTATCTCGGATTTGCTGGTTGACTGTCGTTCCTCTCAGACCTCGAAGATCCCTGATAAGAGAAGATAGGTTGATGTGCTTAGGCATCGTGGGAGATTCAACAAACTTCTTAAAACCCCATCTGCACTGCAGCTCAGCTGTCATAGCCTTAATGGTGGAGGCAAATATGACGTTTTTGATCACTCGAGGATGCATGATGTTGGTGAGGTTGTCTCCGTGAACGTTGCCAATCTGTTCGGGGGGGGTCGACCAATCAACATCGTCGACTTCCTTACCTCCCTGATGGTTGAAGATGTAGGCCATAATTTCGTCCACGTTTTGAAAGTTGTCCCAGTAACCGGCCATGTTCAAGTCCTGAAGGTACTCAGCGCTGAAGTAGCGGACGATACCTTGGATCTTGTCATCCGAAGCACGTTCAAACTTGTCGATGACGTGCATAACTGGGCACATGTGATAAACAGTGTCAAGTGCGATGGTCATACCCTCATAATCGACCTCGTTGGAGAAAAGCTTTCCTTCGGAGCCGACCATAACATTGTTAAAGCATGCGCTGACACGATTCTTCAGTTCGGTGTTATTCTCGGGACCATGTACATCTCTCTTGCATGTGAGGTCCAGGATGAACTTTCGGGCAGAATGAACTGTTCCGAAGTTGTCGGAAACCCATCGATGTCGCTGTGCGTTGTCCAACACATGATATCCCTGTCCCTGTAGATGAAGGACAATGGCCCAAGCCTCCTCTCGTAGTCTCGGGAGTTGGTCTTGGGTGATCAGGAAGTTCCTGGGGTCGCCCTTGGGAAGAGGACTTCCGATGACTCGCTCATGTATATCAGGCAAGAAAGCTCTGAATTGTTCAGCCATGTTGTCTCGTCGTTGTTTATCAACTCCGACATTGACTACGACTTCAGCTTCAAAAGCTAGGGTGTTGGCGGGTCGGTCCATGATCGCTTTTGTTTCGAGTGGTTTTGGTGATGAAGGTTTGCCGTTTAAACCTTATTGAGACTCTTGATCTGCTAAGTGTTAAATACTTGTACAGTAGTATTGGTACAATGCTGTCCCTAAGTCCAAGAGTAACGAATGTTGTTGTAAGCTTCTGTTGGTAGTGTGCGTCAGATCTGTAGTCAAACTCAAGATCTTGCTGTGGCTAATTCGTTGTGTTCACAAGTGTATCTGTGTGTGTGTGTCTCTGGACTGAGGGAAACTACAGGGGTTTATATAATCTGAGAGACAGAAGATGGGACTTAAGAATAAAAAAAAGGGATGCATCAAATTACCTTTTTTTAGTGTTAAGATGAATTAAGCTATATATATATGTGTTAAGATGAATTAAGCTATATATATACAAGTACTTGTACTGGTACTTGTACCGGTACTTGTACCTACCAGGTAGTACCAGGTACAAGTACTTGTATGCCGGTATACTACCGGTAGGTATATAGCTATAATGCATCTTAAGAATAAAAAAAAAACGGTTAGTGGCTTTCAATGTACCAATCAATGCATAATTATAGTTCTTAGATAAGCTTTTAGCACTTATTTGCCACTTCTCGATTATTCCATTACGAGACTGATGCCCTGAGTTCGAGTTCGATGAGTAAGATTCATTGAAAGCCAATAACCTGCATACCTGTACTAGGGTATATAGCTTTTTTTTTTTTATTCTTAAGATGCATTATAGCTACTTGTAGTATAATGCATCTTAAAAAAGTATTAGGAAGGTCCATATGGAGAACAAAGAGTGCTAGTATACTATGAAATGTTCTCCGACTCCAAACAAGGAATTCGTTTTGTAATAGACTGAATATTGAGAGAGATACGGGTTTCTGGTTCAGCACAAAACCACCAAAGATCCGACATTTGATGGGGTACATACGCGTCAAGCAAAAATCGAAGTTTCTAAAATTTTATTTCAAGTCAATGTGGAGGCTTAAAATTGATACCATTCAACTCTGTGACTTCTCTTGAGTACAGTACAGTGTGTTAATGTCATTGTATAATCTCAGGCGTTCTTGTTGCGCCTGATGACGTTTGCTTGTTCTGTGCCGTGTTTTTCACTCGTGAAATAATAAAAGTGTGGTTCATTTACTGTATCTTGCGTCTCTTAAACTCTAACATGATTAAAGCCTTAAGATCAGTAAATTAATCATGGACAAAACTGCCATCTGTGAGATCGATTTTAAGCATCTTAAGTCCGATACTGTACAGTGTACCTTGAAAAAAATTACAAGAAAAAAAAATGTGAGATAATTTCAAGTGCGACATCTTAAAAATAAAAAACAAAAAAAAGGGTGACAAAAAAAAGAACAATGCGACAAAAAAAATTACAAGAATAAAAAAAACTTAAGAATGAAATAAAAAAATAGAAAATAAGTACTGCACGACACAAGTCCACTAAAAATTAAAAAATAGAAATTAAAACTTAGAGGAAGGGAAAAAACCAAAAAAACGAAATACATGTCCAGAATAGCCGCGAAAGCTATGGATCTTGTTCAAATTTGAAACCTAACACGTCTATCATTACTACTTCTAGATTAAGTAACTTACACCAGACAGTTAGAAAAGGCCAGATTAGTTTAATTCGTAAGAGTAATCGACCGCAGCTACGAAACACATTGAATTCTTCACGTACCTTTAGATATATCTGTCTGAATCTCTGAATATCTTTATACCATCAATCCTAATATGACATTAAATAAACCTACAAATATAGCACATGAAGATGATAAAAACTAAATATGATGCGTGTGGTCGACTACACGACCAGTTCAAATAATGCACATAGCTTAATATCTCTTTATGTACAACGAGTTCAAAAGATACACCTCGAAACTTTCAAAGTACTACCAAAACAAGCAAGATGCTTCATAAGATAATCTTAATTTTTCAGATGTTGTTCTCCAGTCGAATATTTGAGACTCAAACAGTGTAAATTATTATAATTTTATCGAGACATACCTGAGGGATACGCGGCAAGGAGTCATTACCACCCCGAACGAAGTTTTCATATATAGAATGAAGTATATACTACTAACAATGTCCCGCGATTGCCATATTTACACAGAAGTGCCCTGAGTATTATATATACAGTACTAAAACTATTCTGAATTTTTCCTTAAGATATTTTGGTCATATCTCACTCAAAAATAGAAGGCAGTCTTATATGTTGTTATATATACGCTTAATGAGTTGTGTAGATTGCTTTTTTTTTTTTCTTACTTCCACCAGTATATTTCATTTTTTTTATTCTTAAGATGCATTTAAAGTTGCATTGTCACTGTTTCATCGCCCAGAGAAACATATCTTGCTTCATTCGGCACAACAAAGGAGATTTCGAGATCATACTTTTAAAATCGTTGTGCAGACTTACGAAGAATTCGCGAGATCCAATGCGAAAAGGAGAGGTATAAAGCACTTCCGTGGTTAATATCTGTTAATGATACACTATTTAGGGAATGAGCTGTTCAGTTACTGAAATACTACTTGGAGACCGTGGAGAAGCCAATCATATAACCCTTACTGAGCAATATCCAAGACACAGGTGAATTGTATTCGTAGGTGTTTGACAGTAATAAGTCCCCTTCTCATGACCGTCAGAAGCGTTTTTAATGTAGGTTTTTTATATTTTTGATAAATTAACAAGTCAACATTTGTATATTCATAACCCGTGATTGTAAACAGGGTCTAATCTCCCCAATATTTACGTTGCTTTACGCATTATAATGGATAACTTTTACGTATTTCGCTTTTTCCTGTCTTATATATTTTTCATTTTGTTGTTTCTTCTGTTTCGCGAATTTATTTTCTCTTTTGTTTTTTTCACCTTGAAAAAAAAAAAAAACCATTTTGGTTGTTTTGGTCGTCAAGTCACGTCTTTTTTTTTTTTACGGAAATTTTTGAACTTTTTTTTTTTTCTTTTTTTCTGTGGTTTTTTTACCTTGAAAAAAAAAAAAAAAAAGTTGTTTTGGTCGTGACCTTTTTTACGGATTTTTTTCTCAAGTTTGTATGTGAGCTTTTTTTTGAAGATACGTACCGGTGACTTGTATGTACACATACAAAGTCTTACACGTAGAAATCGATTTATCATTTTTATTCTTACGATGCATTATCGATCTCGGTGCTCGTGTCAGCGGGTCGTGGTGGCGATCGTGAGACGACAGAGTCTAGGATCACACAGTAAAATAACTCATGAAAATCTATGCCTTAACACATTTAGAGTTTTATACGGACCTTTCGTGGATGCTGTGGAAGTCAGAAATACTGCTGGGAAGAACTACAAGTATTTGTATTTTTTTGTTTCATTACAATGTACAAGGTCGGTACTTGTACTTTTACCGTACAAGTACGGTTGTGGTACCGGTACAAGTACTTGTAATTGTGAGTCCTATTCGACATGTATATATTTGTATGTACAGGTACAAAGTGTACTGGTACGAACATACTTTGTTAGATACAAAGTACAGGAGGTGTGCACTTGTCCATCGATCACAGTACTTGTAGCTGGGAGTTGTGCTCTAGCTTCTACAAGTACTTGGTTATTCACAAGACAAATTGAACCGCGAGTCACTTGCTTGTAAGTCGCCTACAAGACACACCGCCGGTCAACCGCAGTCTTTAATTGCCACTGACACCTAACCTTGCCCGACGCGCCTAAACCTCCACAATTGAAGAACCCGCTTTACCCACAGCCTGGTGAAAACCACGTTATTCTCAGCATCTACTACCGCGTCTTCAGCCACGATGCGCATCCCCGTGCTAAATACATCGATCATTGTTATATACAGTGTCTTTTTACTACGCCTGACGTGGCGGTTCCAAACTCTCCACTCGATAGCAGCAGCAATGATCACGAACATTCTTCTGTATGGGCTGGCGGACACGATAGCGCAGACTATAGTCAGTGTGAAAACCCCCAGACCACCAGTAGACGAAGAAGCGGGCCTGGGTGTCGGCTACACTGACGACCCAGACGAAGACGAGCACGTGGAGATGTTCATGAGCTTCTACCAGAACGAGACCAATGCACCAACGGAACACGAAGAGGTAGTCGAGGCACCAGAACGATTTCAGCAATTTAACTTCTGGAGACTAACAATGTTCATGGTCTACGGGTTCCTCCTATCGTTTGTGCAGCAGCCTTGGTACTATATCGTCAACCACATCTATGACGAGAAAAATGTGGTTATCTCATCTATAATGCGTGTTCTCACCGATCAGCTGTGCTTCTCACCGCTGTCACTGTGTGCGTTTTTCGTCTATACTACTATCGTTATTGAAGGAGGGAGCAGGCTCGACGTGGAGAACAAGCTGAAAGCAAAATATGTGTCCACATTAGGGATAAACTATATGATCTGGCCTCTGGCGCAGTTCATCAACTTTGCCCTAGTCCCGCCACAGCTCATGCTGCCTTTTTCTTCGACCATTGGAGTGTTTTGGACGGCATTCTTATGTTATCGAAACGCCAAATAAGCACCACATGACACGACTGACGACAATGCATACTTGTAGCAACAATTAATGAATAGCCACCATGAGCCTAATAATACATACCGGTACCGGTAGTCGAAGGCAGAACCTGTAGAAGTATTGTATCGCAGGAACAATCAACTCGAGAACATGCACTTGTATGGTACATTCCAGTAGACATCCTTTTGTATGTTTTTCATCTTCAATGTTTCAATATCTTGATACAGTACATACCGTGAACTGGTAAAATTGAAGTACAGTCCTAATGCAACTACAAGTATCCTGGTACAGTGTTATGTAGGTCTACGTATTGGTACAGTCTGGAACTACGTACAATACCGGTATGTACGGTGTACCAGGACCGGTACATACATGTACGGTACTGTACTACCTGGTAGGTCATAAGTTTGGTCCAAAAAGCACTTAAATGTCCCAAACCGTAAACGTAAGAGATTTTCATCCTTCCCCTGACACACCACCAAAAGTCCGGATGACATAAAACAACAAGAAACCGAAACGGAAGCGTCTCAAGATTACGGTACAACACCCATCCATCACCTCTGGGCTCCATTGCGCAGGTTAAGCGGCATTAAAGATGGTCGGTCGGTATAAACTTTTGCATGCCGTTTAACCCCACACTTTGGAGGTCCAATAGGAACATCATACCGGTGTGGTTCGGCCAGCAAGGGGGTGGAGCCTGGTACAAAAACACCAGGGCTACAGATTTGTGCTTCTTAATTTGCGGTATCATCAAAGCTGACGTAATAGGGGGGCCGCAAGTGTGAAACACCCCAAATATGCGATTTTGCCATTAACTGATGTTGTAGGGCAGATATCAGCATAAAAAGATAACGGAGACATCCGCCCTCTCTATCAAACCAGAACTATGAGCCTTACATCCTCAAACAGGGCGCTCTGGTGATGAATTGACCCATATCACGTTCTCACATGAACCCTATTACCGTACCTCAAGAAAACCCACTTAACTCGGGCTTGAATAGGGCTAGAAGGCTGGGGTTACAGACATATCTCAGAAAATAGGCAACTCTTTGATATCCTTCTCTTTTCTTCTTTTCATGGCGTCTGCTGATCGAGTGTAATTCTATGTTCTGGGGCAGAGTATGTCTGGCCGAATTAGCGCTTATATTGCAGCAAAAGGCCAGCACACGAAGAATCAAGATGTGTATAGCAGCAAGTGATAGTCAATCCCATACAATAGGTCCTTAGCAATAAACCACCTGAATGCGAGAACAAATTGACTACTAGTGGCAGAATAGCGAGCAGTTGACCCCCACGGATTTTTTTCTAAATTTAGCTTCTATGCACAGATGGACCAAACTTATGACGCCCACTATGTACATTCAAGAATCCAGTCCGGTAATGGAAACTTTACCACGACCTGACACGCGAGATGGATCTTTATCTCTAAGGAGACCATGCCCTTTGACGACCTTGAAGCCCCGGACTTTATTGAGCCGGAGCCTGGCCTGTCACGCGAAGAAGACGAAGAGATGTTCCGTGCAAGATCGCAACAGCTGGGTCGGTTCGTTCATGGTACTGGTCCCGGTACTAATACCGGACTTCCACGATCTGCGCTTATCGATCGCAGGGTGGCGGGTGGACGAGAGTGCGCTTGGGTCACGTCAGGTAACACCAATGAACTGATTCAACTGAAGCAAAAACATGTTGGTTGCGCAACACAAACCGAGCAGGTTGCGAAGCCCAAAAGACGAAAGGCACGAAAACCACGCGCTGATGACTATGAAAGAAAATCCAAAACCACCAAATCAACATGTCGCAAGAGAGTCCCCCTACACCAGGTGCCCGACACCGTTATGCCTGCAAGAAGGGCCGTATCTCTCACTCAGAAAGTAGAGTTGATAGGGCCTAATCTCACCAGTCATGAGCATGATTTCGGTGACAATGATACGAAGGTCCACCCGCGGGCCCTCAAAGCGATGATGAAACCAAATGACTTTAGAAGCGATGCGACTTTATCCAACTTAGAGCGAAATTCATCCCACTCCCTGCTGAGCCACACTAAATCGATTCCTTCTGATTTAGGACTAGAGGAGGTTTATCAGCTTCACGACGTTAGCTATCACTCACAAGATATGGGATCAGACCTAGAACTAGCTGCACTATGTGGCGCAAGTTCAAAAATCGCGGGAGGCATTCCTCAATGTATCTCTGACTCAAGAGACGACTCGCCTTCTGACAGTTCCGATCATTACGTTAAGACTGGTTTGGGTGGAGCACAAGATAGTTTGATGGCTATGGAGGACACAAGTATCGAAATCACACAGGTGAAGAAGTTTTCGGAGGAAATCAACGTCGGGAATGTCATGTACCCCCCTGTCACTGAGTTGAGAGCCACTTCTGGAAACGCTGGTTGTTTGACTCCTGGAAGCAAGTACAATTGCTCTCAACCATCAACCATGAACTACAATAATTACAAGTCCTTTTTCACTGTAACCGAGAATGACATCGTGCGCGTTTCCGACTCAGAGTCTGATGTATCACAGATGCAGGAGAGGGTCAACTCAGCTTTCGACCGCCATCCGGGGAATTGTCTTCATGAAGGTACCGCGGAAAAATCGCCACAATCGGTGGCTGTTTCAGGGGATGAGAAAAGTTGCATGGGGCCGCATCCGAGAGTACACGGCAGCCTCACTCCCGTAAGGTCAGCAATAACGAGAAAGAAACCGCGAAACGCCGATGAGGATGGCGCACCAATTGCAAGGATGATTAACACTTGTTCAGGACCGACCCGGATATATCGCATGTGCTCTTCCGATTCGGACGAAGCTGACTCCTGGACCCCAGGAAAGCCGAATGCGTCACTTCAGACCTCTAGACTCCATGATCCATCAGCCGACATTAGAGTCGTACATAGTACCCCCAGAGCACAAGTCTCATACTCACCACCAACCAATGAGGTTTCCAGCTCTGACGAAATACAAAGCTCGGACGGGTCCTCTATCATCTCGATGAGGGTTGGCACTGGGAAGCCCATACATGGAACATCCCTTCAATCTCAATCCCGTTCTATTTGGAAAAAGAACAGAGTGGCGGGCACGAAGGTAAATGTGAGTGTTACTACTGGGGAGCCCATTGAAATCGATCTTACTGAACTTTCTCATGACAGTTCAAGTGATATTTTCTGCGTCATTCCAGAGTCACCAGAGGCTGCTTTGGATCGACCGTTTCATATGGGCGAATCAAGGGAGACAGTAGGACACTCTAATGGGACTCAATCATGTGATACCGCTGTGCAAGCAGACGAAGACAAGGACGACAGCATCATTGAAATTCAATCTCAGCGGCCATCTCCAAAAGCTGTTGAAGAATCCCACAACGAGTTGGCCTCTTTATCAAGGGTTTCATCTTCAGTAATAGTCTCACTGCCTGAAGCAACGCATCGGCGATCGCCTCGAAGAAAACGCTCCTCAAGCTCGTCTGAAGGCATGGTATTCAGTGATGGTGACGTAAGGACCGATATCCCGCCATCTACACAGGCAACTGCTTCGATTGCAGGTCAACTGATTGAGAAGGGCGAAGTCGATAAGATTAAGATGTCAGAATTGACGGAGTTCATCATGTCAGCTCCGGAAGCACGAGGGATATGGCTGAAGATGCTGACATACCAACCTATCTCCTTGAGTCATCTGATGGAGTTCATTAAGCTGCACGGTATCAAGATTTCGAAGGTCCTCACGATAGCCTGGTGTGACCTACATGGAGTCACTTGGACTAGTAGGGATGAAGAGAAAGAGATAGAGAAGGGTGATAGTGAATAATATCAGTCAAGCACAGCCTGAAAGATTCAACTCAGGTGCCAGAGGGTCTTCGATTCCGGGATCTTCAACAGAGTCATATTATTAAGATTGTTTGTAAAGGCTACACTCGAGAGTTATTCGTCAGAGGGGTGCGCGCACCCGTATGAGTGTCCGCATATAGCAGCATGGCATTAGGCTGGACAAGCGTCTGAAAATGGGGAGTTATCAGTAAACACATAGTGTACTACCAGGTACGGTCACACAGATTGTCTCGGTTTCCTCAAATTGCTTCATTTCTCGAAAAACTCAAGTTACGTGCTTTACTTGTAATTGTACAAGTATGTACCAGTACGTCGCGGCTTTGAAGTATACTAGCAGCAATAAACTATCTAGCGACAACATCAAATCATAAATAGAATTTTCACAGCTACCTCAGCATTTTTTGTATCTCGTTTTACTTTATTTGTGCTTTTACTGCTTCACTGAGCGAGATATTCCATTCCCCAGTTCTCACCCTAGTCATAGCGCGGACATTTACTGTAGAGTAACAATACAGTAGCTGTAGGGATAGGTCTATTGTTCACCAATAAAAGTTGAAATGAAGTAGTAGAACAACTCCAATATTATTACACTGCTTTAATTACTCAATTTACCACTTTATATTGTCATGATATAATATAAACGACTCATTTCCCTCTCTTCTGTCAGTATCATCGATAGGGGGAAAATTTTGGTTGGGATAACCTGATAATCTAAGCACAAAAGGTGAACTAAAAAGAATTAAGAAGACTAGAGTGATCTTTTGCCTACCAGTAGCTGCGTAGTCACCAGCTGCTATTTTGCCTCTTCATAAGCATCATGGTTGTGGAGAAAAAATGCATGCGTTGAGATAACTCGAATATACGAAGATTAGAAGTTGAAATCAAGTAATTGCAATTGACCATGACGCTTCAAACCACCATTAGTAAAGGAATGTCAGCTTCTGGATGTGTATGACTGTTATTTCTGCCCTGTTCACCTTTCTGAAAGCACCTTACATGAGGAATGAGATTCTCTGATGAATAAATCCTTATAAATTGAAGAAATGAAGCCGAAATGAATAGAAAAGAAAGCTTTTGATGATTCCGGCTACTGTAAGAGTCATACTTTGAACAGTCTAATCAGCATTTTTCAGTTATTGTCTGTCCTGCCAGCAAACTTGAATGGGAAGTCGCTCAAGGGTAACCCCATTAAATGGCACATTAATGGCCAGATTAAGTCACGGAAGATACTGAAAAGTTCAAGCAGCTACTATTATAGAACAAACCACTACCTTGTGCTGCTGGGATCAATTACAACTGAGTCTTTCTCTTTCTTGCTACTTGTAGTACTGGTACCAATAACTCAAAGGCAAAACTCAGAAGCGAGAGAATCGATTAACAGCAAAGAAAAGTTAGGACGGAGTAATATAACAGTATCAAGATGTTCAACTTGCTTCAATAGCGCGACATAGCTTTGTCAGTCTCATGTGGCACTCAATAAAGCTACTTTCACCTCTGCTATAAGTATCCTTCATGAGGGGGGAGAATTAAGAATTACCAGAAGTAATTATCTAGAGAGATATAAGATATAAGCTGAAATGAAGCCGTAAAAGAGGTTTTGGAATCTACTGATGGATTAAAAGAGATGCTTTTTAACTTCATCTTATGCTGGTTTGTATAATGCCAGTTTTCCTTCTGCTATATGAGCGTCACAAATGGGATGTGTAACGATAACTCGGCAAAATGGCAACTAAAAACTCGAATGAGGTAGTTTAAGATGGGCAAAACATTTTAACTGTTGTTAAAGTACATCCTGCACTTTTATTTGCTTCTAGTATTTTTTACCACTGTGTATTTCTCATATTTGACAACCTCGTTGAGAGACAATATGTTGGCGTAGGTATAACTCGAAAAGTCGAAGATGAAAAGCTGTTAAGAAGTAGGAAAAACAACCCAGAACGTCTATCAGGCTTCCTTATACAATTCTTTCACCTTTAGGCATAGCTTTTGGCATTGCTGCAATTTTTACCTCTGATCAGCGGACTTGGATCGAGTAATAATAATACAGGTTTGGTATAACTCAATGTTGTAAAATGGAAGGGTCTGACTAATAAGTCCTAACCCTATGTCCCAATACGGAGTATGGTGTGACCAACCATTTCGCCTATCAGGTGTTTTATACAAGTGGTTTAGGGTTGTTCAAGCATATACGTGTCAATATATCCCAATGGTATACCAAGTTAATCAACACATCGATTATCGCGGTATCACCACTTGGAGTAACATCTATAAGTGTGTATATCGTAGCATTGTACATCGGTTATTACAGCAGATTAAGAGTCTCAGGCACCAAGAACTACGCCTGAATTCCAGCGCTTACGCGACTTTTATTGAACGACCATCTTTCCATCGACCCCCTATGTCCGACAACGACAAGCCTATTGACCTGGTTAACATGACCATGGAAGAACGACAGAGGTTCCCCGACAATGCTGAGAACGAAGTTCATGACGAAGACGCAGTCATGGCCAGCAAGGAATCCCGATTTTCTGACGTCATCGACGACGACAATCCCGACATATTTCAACCCGACGATGGAAACGATGCTCCAGACGAGCTTGATCAGGACGGTGCTCCTGGCAAGACAGTGAAATCCTCAGTTAAGTCTGTCGATTTTACATCGATTAACTCCCGACCTGCGGTTGTAGTGTCTGCGGAAGTTAACTCGACGATCAAGGACCAACTTAAGTCAAAGAAGGTCTTAGCTGAGATCATCAACAACTCGGCTTCAGCCCTCAAGCGAGAGGAGCGATACAAGGAGGACAACCTATGCAACTTCCGGATCCAGTCCAACGATGATCTGGTTGTATTCGCCGACATTACCTATCGAAAGATTATGGAAATTATCAAGTCCAACGACAAGAAAGGTGTCCATTTTGACGAGTCCACTGTTACAGCTTGGGCTTATGACAATCTCAAGGATATGAAGAGTGCCCAGACACTACTTCTAGAGGTTGCTACTGAGAAAGTTATGCCCACCTTCAGCGAGTGCGGTAAGATGAGAAGTTTTGCGAACCAGAAGTTTGCTGACCGAGTCTATGACGTGGCTGACTCTAATGTCAACTGCGCTCAGAACTACAAAACTCTTCACAAGAAACTGAACGAGTTGAGAAAGGCCATCCCTGGCTTAGAACTGATTTTGAAGTTTCGTTCATGCAACGAAGATCTTATTGATGATGCAATCGCCCACTTCGGTGAGACGCGTCTACCTAGCCTGAACAAGGCCATGTTCTGGGATACATTTAATACTCCCGAGGAACTTAAGCAGTACATGGAGACGGTCGATGGATCAATTTGTCCTGACGTCGGTGCTGATGAACATTTTACGGTGGCTCAAATTCAGAAGGCTGTTTTTCTGCCCATCGTCAAGACCTTTAAGACCAAGCTTTTGAAGGCCACTGGTACAGTGAACGTGAAAGAAGAAATTGAGCTGACGCCTCAATATTGCTTATCTAACCTATTCGAAGTGCTCTACAGCATTCAGAGAGAGGATCTACATCCTAAAGAAGAGGTTCTACGAACCCTCTTCCTGACAAAGATTAAGTACCAGACATCCAAGTCTGCGGAAGAAAACAACAAGTTTTACACTTGGCTAAGAGAGGTAGTGGAATACTACCACGACACTTCTATGCAGAAGTGCAGTGATGAGTTCTTTGACGAAACTCACAAGTGTTGGACTACGAACGTCCACCAGATCCAAGAGCTAAGTAACGCTCTCCGAGATAAACCAATCAGGGACCTTGGCTCTCTGCAAGACTTTTTACAAGCTGCCATTACATGGTTAAAGATTTATGACCCTGTCTCTGTTACAGACGAGAGGGACACACTGGCGGAGCCCAGCTGTGAAGAAACAAAGGTTCACTTCGACAAGGCGGTCAACCCGAAAGTTATTGGAAGTCGAACCGAGATTGATTGCGAAAGGGTTACCTTGCCTTGCACCAGATGTGAGGGGGTCTNTAGAACAATTCGAGGGTCAATCCGAGTACACATGATGGAGAAGCCTACATTGGGCAAATACTGGGACTACGCTGCATCATACACTGGTCACCAATACAACATTACCAAGATAGTCACACAGACAGGTGTCGACATGACGGCCTACGAAGCCATTACTGGAAGAANCCTGATCAACGACTCAGATGAAACTATGATGAAAGACTCAAACAAAATTATGATGAAAGACTCAAACAAAATTATGATGAAAGACTCAGATGAAATTATGATGAAAGACTCAGATGAAATTTCGATGCAACCATCGAATGAAACAAACAAACTACTATCATTTATGACAAACACAAGCAAGAAGCTCTTAAGCAAGGGCATTGAAGTCATCACAGCCATGACAGACAGTGGTGGGCGAGAACGGGTGCTCGGGACAACTGGATATCCTAGTATACCATCTACTGACAAAGACCATTATACTAATGACAGTATCATTGGATCTGAAATTAACCATTATACTACTAACAGTATCATTGGATCTGAGTTTAACCATGAGAAAGACCATTATACTACTGACAGTATCATTGGATCCGAGATTAATCATTACGCTACAGACAGTGTCAATGGAATAGCCCCCAGCGGCGATAACAAAGTATGTCGACAAGGCACTACTACTACTACTACTACTACTACTACTACTACTACTACTACTACTACTACTACTACTACTACTACTACTACTACTACTACTACTACTACTACTACTACTACTACTACTACTACTACTACTACTACTACTACTACTACTACTACTACTACTACTACTACTACTACTACTACTACTACTACTACTACTACTACTACTACTACTACTACTACTACTACTACTACTACTACTACTACTACTACTACTACTACTACTACTACTACTACTACTACTACTACTACTACTACTACTACTACTACTACTACTACTACTACTACTACTACTACTACTACTACTACTACTACTACTACTACTACTACTACTACTACTACTACTACTACTACTACTACTACTACTACTACTACTACTACTACTACTACTACTACTACTACTACTACTACTACTACTACTACTACTACTACTACTACTACTACTACTACTACTACTACTACTACTACTACTACTACTACTACTACTACTACTACTACTACTACTACTACTACTACTACTACTACTACTACTACTACTACTACTACTACTACTACTACTACTACTACTACTACTACTACTACTACTACTACTACTACTACTACTACTACTACTACTACTACTACTACTACTACTACTACTACTACTACTACTACTACTACTACTACTACTACTACTACTACTACTACTACTGAAGAAAGATTATGTCGACAAGACACTACAGATACAGAAACAGTTACACAGATGGGGAAGACCAACATGGGATTTGTCGAAAGGGTACTGCGACACCTCTTTACAGGGGGAGTTTCAGATTCTAGTAGGGGATCACGTGCTGGGGCAACTACCGAGAAAGAGATCTCTCACGGAGATATTGGTACTGTACTGCATACTTCTCCAGAGGCGAGTACTGAAGAACAGGTCAGTGAGTCAGATCCTGATCCCAGTAATCTACTTCCTCAGGACCCGATACGAGTATTTCAGGTTAACCATATCCAAGTTCAGCATGGCAGTCAGAATACGATTCCATGGCTAATGGACTCTGGATGTGAAGGAGTATCCGGCGTCACTTCATTGCGAAACATTTTGGTCAATCATAAGCCTGCCAATGCTCACTTCAACTTTGGGAGCACCACGCACGTCGCTTACGAAACCGGAGATTTACCACTAGGGAATGGACAGTACATTTATGACATTCACATTTTACCTACAATTTCCAAAAGTCACAACATTATCAACCCGATGTTCACACTCACTCGGGATTTCAACGACTTTGACACTACTCTGAACAAGCATCAGCAGTATGTGGCAGCCGGAACAAAGAAGATTCCGAGCCAGTTCCAGATCAAAGTGCGAAACGAATCATTGACATTTGTCTTGATTCCGTCTTACGCCGACCCAGATTACAAAGTTAACTTGTCAGAGATGAATTTCGACGACGACACAGTTTTTAAGCACGCTGGTATGTATCACCTCGAAAAATCTACACCAAGAGACCTACTGTCTGACATTAATTATGTCCACAGACGGCTGGGCCATATTCCATTTGATAAACTGAGATCCCTCTACACCAGTGGGAAGAAGAATTTGATCCAAGGCCTCCCAGAGAAGCTGACGGGCCAACAGGAAGTATGTCATGCCTGTGTATACGGGAAGACTGTCAAACAGAGGAACATCAGGAACAAAACCCAGTACGTGCATATTATGGAACACAAAACAGATCAGAAGACTGGCAGAGTCATCAAGGTGAGAGCCAAGAACCAGAGCTCCTCATATCGATTACACAGAGTCGTTTCCGACCTCTGTGGTCCATTTCCCTTATCTACAAGAAGCAACAACAGTTTCGCTACATTTACAGACTCATTTACGAAAGCTACCTACATCACTCCTCTGCCTTCCAAGGCACCAGATCAAGTGCGTGACGGTATGAAAAGATACATGCAATGGCTTGCTATCAACTCCACTCATGAAAGAACTGCACCCGCTACATTATTAACAGATCAAGGATCTGAGTACAGAGGCTCGTTTGCCCAGCTACTTGACGATTACAACATCGCTCACTTAACAACAGGTGCCCACTCATCAGAGTCAAATGGCGCAGCTGAAAGAATGAACAGAACAATTCGAGGGTCAATCCGAGTACACATGATGGAGAAGCCTACATTGGGAAAATACTGGGACTACGCTGCATCATACGCTGGTCACCAATACAACATTACTAAGATTGTCACACAGACAGGTGTCGACATGACGGCCTACGAAGCCATTACTGGAAGAAAACCAGGACTCCTACTTGAATGGGGTTCAGATGTGTATGTCCACATCCCCATGAAGCCTGGAGATCCTGCATCACGCAACAAGCACGATGCTACAGCGGAGAAAATGCTTTATCTGGGGCCTACAGATAATATGCGTCACAGTTACGTACTGTCGACAGAGACTTGGACAGTTAAGGAGGTTACACATGTCGTACCTTCATTGGAGCCTTCTACCTTGTGGAAGAGCCTCCCAGAGCCCTACAGGACCACACCTGAGCATTTCAAAAACACGGCATTTCATGACGTTAATCACACGTCCATGACAGACACACATCGCCTACAGTCGACTCCTGCAAAGGAGGTCAGTATTACAGGCTGGACACCTACTCCAGTACCTTTTGCCGCAGGCACACCCCTCAACAGACCAAAGAGAAAGAGAAATCGAAACAAGACGATTTTGAGTGAGAGTGTGACCATACCTGATACAGTCAAACCAGTTTCTGACACGGGCGTCGCGAACCCACCGTTGGAAGTTGGAACTGACAGATCGACTGATGTGACCGAGGACTCCCTTAAGCCTACCATGGTACGACCTCCCAACGAGACTACAGAGGATACACAGTCTACAGAACACTCAGAGAAAGATAAGGAGAGGTTGGGCCCTGTCGATAGATTGCATACCCCAGACAAGGAGACGAATGTCCCTGACTTGGGGGAGCAACAGCTCGAACAGGGGGAGAACGACACGGATCACGCGACCACCATATCGGATCCCGGAAATTTGATCGAGCCGGATTCAGAGAATCAAGAAAATCACGTTAGCCAAGAAGTACAAGACTTAATGGACATCGACGAAGGGCCTGGTAATCCAGTGAGTCCTGACGATGCTCCTGGCGGAGAGACCGATAACACAGTACACGAAGAAAATGCCACAGAGCAAGTACAAGAACAAGCAAGGACTACCATCGTGACTACCACACAGGAGCACACTGAAGGGATAGCTCCTCTGCCAAAACAAGTTCATGTGAACAGTACAGAACAAGAGACTGCAAGGACATCCACTGTGGACAACACACCAGTATCCACAGCTGCGACTGCTCCTCTGACAGATGATGGTGATGCCCCAGAGCACGACACACCAATCGATCCTCATGTGTTATTGGAAACCCTCGATGCAGGCGACGCTGATATGGTCGAGGCCCAATCATCCACTCCCAGCACAGTCCTTCACGAAGAAGTAGATGCATCATGTGCCGGCGACGTCGGAGTTATTACGAGAAACAAAAGAACCCTCAAACCAACACAGAGATACACTGACTGGAAAGATATTGATAAAAATGCCCCCATGCGAGCGGTGTTTGATGAAAGAGGCAACAACATTACACATATTGCAATGAAACAATTCAACAGTGAGGTAAGTCTTTACACGATTGCCCATGCTGAACTCATGAAGTCAGAAACCACAAAATTCAAACCAGAAAAAGTTGTGCAGCCGAAAAATGAAGTCCGCCTAGAGTGGTACAAGCGAGAGAGGGTTGAAGAAGGAACGAACAGACGACCAGTCATCCAAGCTTCGCTTCCAAAGAACGAATCAGAACTACGAAGAGCTCCAGACGGAGACGATTGGATTGACTCACAAATCAGTGAGCTACAAGACCAACTCGACACAGAGGCATTGATCCCTGTTTTACGAACACAAGATATCAGCAACAACCAGATTATTCCGATCACATGGGTATTCACCCTGAAAAGAGACATCAATTACGATCCAATCTTGAGAAAAGCAAGAATGCCTATTTGTGGTAACCTCCAACTCGAATCTACATATGATGAGACTTCGTCTCCTGTTATGATGAAAACGACTCTACCCCTATTTCTGGCGGTAGCAGCACAAAATCAATGGACCATCCATCAGATTGATATTAGTCATGCTTACTTAAACGCTGACATTGACAAAGAGATCTACATCAGACCTCCTAGAGTATTCAGAGAGGCATTTGGAGTTACCCCACGGCAGAGCAATTACTTACTGAGAGTTAACAAAGCAGTGTATGGACTCAAACAGTCTGGCTACTTATGGTACATGTGTTTCACACAGTTCCTGGTCAACGAATTGGGCTTCATTCCATCAAAGAGAGATCCTTGCATCTTCATGAAATATGAGATTACCGTCAGAGAAGACGAAGAAGACAAAAACTCCAGTGGTCGGAAGAAGAAGAAGAAGATTAATGACCATGAGTCGCAGACAATTTATCTGGACAAGACGGGCAAACCAATTATGAAAAATCTCACACACCCTATTGTGGTACTCCTTTACGTGGATGACTGTTTGATTATCCACAGACATGAACATTTGGTGAAGATCTACAAAGAGAAAATCCTGAAGAAATTTCCTGGTAAAGAGACAAAAGGTGGCATTGGAAATTACCTCGGTATGACCATTAAGCAAAACAAAACATGTGATGTGATCGAGATCCACCAGCATAACAAGTTGGATGAGATCATCGACGAGTGGAAGGACGACGGCAGATTCGCTAAGCTCCCTATGACACCAGAAGAAGGAAGAAAGCTGAGACAAGGAGAGATCGACAAGACTCCTCTACCTCCAGACCACCAGTACTTGTCACTTGTTGGCAAGCTGGCCTGGGTTACAGGTACTCGCCCAGACATTGCATACACGGTAAATGTACTGGCACAACAATGCAGCCAGCCGACTCTTGCAAGTTGGCAACAGGCCATGCGCCTCGTTAACTATCTGGCAGAGACACGTAACTACGTGATCATTTACAAGCGAGACCCAAATGTTGGCAACAAATTGGAGGCTTTTGCCGATGCTTCATACAAGCAACTTCCCAATGCAGGATCAGTATCTGGCATGGTCTTGACCTACGCTGGAAATGCTTTCTGCTGGAAGGTAAAGAAACAGAGACATATCTCTAGCTCTACAAGAGACTCAGAGATGTCAGCCACATTCACAGCACTTCACTATGTCAACCACTTCCTAACAATTCTGAAAGAGTTGTGTGTCCTTCAGCCTTACCGAAGTAAGAGCCTGAAAGATGGACCAAAGTATCCACCCATCACCATCTACCAGGACAATCAAGCCGTAATCCATTCGGTACGAAACATGAAGCACAATGAAGTCCTCTCTGGACTTACAAGCGGCTACTCGAGGTTCATCCAAGAGCATGTCGAACAAGGAATCATTGAACTACGTTACGTCAGTACACATGATCAGAAAGCAGATATCTTCACCAAGCCTTTGGGCATTACACTGCATAATCGTTTTATGACTCTACTGAGCATCAAAACCATCCCCCTGACTGACGAACAGAGAAAACTGATGATCGAGAAATCGAGACAGAAGAAAATGGCTTTCACAACGATTGCATAAAACAGGGGGAGTGTTGTAAAATGGAAGGGTCTGACTAATAAGTCCTAACCCTATGTCCCAATACGGAGTATGGTGTGACCAACCATTTCGCCTATCAGGTGTTTTATACAAGTGGTTTAGGGTTGTTCAAGCATATACGTGTCAATATATCCCAATGGTATACCAAGTTAATCAACACATCGATTATCGCGGTATCACCACTTGGAGTAACATCTATAAGTGTGTATATCGTAGCATTGTACATCGGTTATTACAGCACTCAAGTAATAGGAGCGTCAAGATCAATAAAAGTAGTATGAGAGCCAGGTGGCGCTTTTGACAGCAGATGTAATATATTTTTGAACAACTGGATGTGCCTAGCTTACATGTTTCCATTAATTCTTATTATGTTATCATGAATGTTGGGCGCACGAAATCAGGCATTGGGGGTAAGCGATTATTTTACGTAAAAAAGTTGATTTGAAGTAGATTAAATGTCTAAGGGTATCGAAAACAGCGTTATTATGAGATTGAAAACCTTTACATGTCTTCGGTACATCGTTATGCTGTTTTCCTCTACAAGTACGTATTGTAAGCATCATGGAGAAGAACAAATCTTAAGACTTGTGAGAACTCTCAGAACTAGCGAAAAAAGGTGGAATTAAGTATTGAAGGGAACATGGGATACTTATTTATGCTATCAATAAGTAAGCAATTATATCCGAAGTACCTAACACTTACTTTTACTGTTTATACCTGCTCTAAGTTCGTCACAGGTGGAGAGGCATACGGTACTGTACACTATATATTTTCATTTGTTGGCAGGGAAAAGTTCAAAAAAAGTCACTTAAACTGCTCACAGTGTTTAGCTAGCTGGTAGCATGCGGCAAAACACTATATGTTGCAATTACTATGTAGTAGTGCTTTTTTTACCTCTTCTGTAAAAATCGTGGATGGCGACTCCTGTCAGCGGCATATGGCCGGAACCTTATTTCCCCTATACGGCTCACTAATCTCCGATGCCACATAACCCCTCTCAATCGTACGATCTCTGCCCCTGCCAAGGCGGTAACCTGCCGGCCCTAGGGATTAACCCTCTCATCCCCGCCGGCCTGCCACCGCCGGCCTCGTCTATATATCTCTACTCTTCCATATACTATTATGTACCAAATACGATATTACCTTATTCACTACAACCTACCCTAACCCTCGCCCAGACGCTCGTACACTCCATAGTAACTCATTGATGAAACTCGATATATTGACAAGAATAAGCTGATAAAAGTAACACGAGATATTCTGAACGCTCTTTATAGCCGCTATTAAACGCTTCACAGCTTCATTTAGTTAGTAGTACGTAAATTAGATCTTGCTCTCGTTCTGTTGGTACCCCAGTAGAGAGACGAAATGCACACGTAGGACTAACTTGGCAAAACCCCCACAAAATAAGATCAACTCAGGTAAGATAAGATGTTAGGAACGTCTAAAAACAATTAATATGCGATTGAGACATTTCTTGTTGTTTCTTATATTTTCTGGTACGGAGTGTTTCCCTTTTCTGCCAACCTCATTGATGAGAGATAATGTTAGCGTAAAGACAGCTCGATTATTTGGAGACTAGAGAAGAAATGAAGTAAGATTAATGGCCTAGAGTGTTTATCAAGCTACTAAAGTATGACACAGCTCTGTTAGGTGTATTGATATAACTTTTCTGCTATAATAACCACTGTTCCGAGGCATCATACATGGAGCGACTTAAACCCATTTGGTGCAACTCGGGAAATACTTGTAGATAAAGATGAGATTAAATGAAGAGTTTCAAAAGGCCTGAGATGTTTTTGATCGCAACTAGAGGTCATTCTACCACTGACATTTGTACAAGGCTCTCATTGTTACTATATTTGTTTTTGTCTTGTGAGAATCAATGCCGGAATGATTAAGCCCGACACTGGAGATCCATACAGTATATTCGATAACTGAAGCTGAAAGGAAGTGGCATAGGCGGCTTAATACATAATGTATGACTACAATTGTCAATACATAATTCACCACTTATTGTGTTTTGAGGTGTATTCAATTACATCTTCTGAAATCATCAGTAATGGAGAAACTGATGCTGGCCCAGCTAAGGCGCTGAGCTCATCACTTATTGAACCGTGTACTACCCTGGTAGTCACACGAGGTGGAGAGATCGACACGCGGACTCCGGTCGTGTGAGCCGTGTGGGTAGCACGAACAATAATTGTATGTGAAGAAGTAGGCGGCACTCGTAGTTACGTTCATAATATGGTGAAGGTGACTTAGCTTGGGTACTGGGCATCAAGTTAATGTCTTTGGAGCAATAAGAAGTGTGTGTACTGGCTCAATGTTTTCTGAACTAAACAGCTCTCAACTGCTCCAACTTCCAGTTCTTCAACTACTTCTCTCGGTGGTGTCTGTAGATAACATCAATACGGACTTGGTCATTGACGACTACTGAAGTCTATTGAACTCCATGGAAGTTACTAATGGTATCTACGAGGCGACTATTTATCTTCATGTGGCAAAACCTCTTCTTCTTCTGACTTTGCCTCTACCTATAGTCTTCCGATAAGCCCACCTTTGGTGTATCGTCCGGTTATATGCATCAACTGTCAATACATATCAACATTAGATAAGAGACGGCTTAAAACCTTGGTCTGTGTGTTCTATGGGGTACAGTTATACGGCTTTTCGAGTCCTTCGTCTTCTCAGGTTTCTGTTGATATACAAGACACACAACTCCTCAGTGTACGTTATGAAGAATGATACATAGGGAAGCACGAATATACTCCCTGGTAGACTATTCGACATCAATTAAACACATTATTGGGTACCTGTACACGAAATGTTCTCTATCTTTTGGTAACTAACTTGTAAATTTCTGTGAGCAAAAAAAGCTCCTGTCCTGCTCACCATATTCTCGCCCCGATATAAGAGTCATCAAAAGGTAGAAAAAAGATATATCCAGCTGTAAGAAAGATACTGTTGTGATCATATAGCCTCGAATTGTCCTGGTAATACTTGAATTATCAGGAATACGTTATTTTGACTCAGCTAAGTCGATATCTCGTCTCCCAATCTATGATTCGAGCAGAGAAGAGAGAGGAAGGGTAGAGGAAAAGTTGCTAGCAACATAAAAAAGTGGTAAGATGTAATATGTATTCATAATAAATGTCTACAATTTTTTATTTCGTCTCATTTTATCTTCCCTTTATCATTTTATCGAGTTATCCCTATGGTATGTATTAATTCTGACCATGCAAGGTACTAACGGAAGAGGGATATCTACGAATAAAACACACCAGCGTCGACAAATGATAACTAATTAGCTGATAGTAACCGTGAAATACCCTCTGAACTTCTCATTTCACTTCATTTCAACTTTCCTTCATCTATGTCTTCAATATCATGTGTCGGTAGATTTGTGTCTTAATCTAAGATGCTATCAGAACAGAGCTAGATGTAATAATTAACCAGCTGCAACCGTAAGTAGCCAGCNAGATTAATGACCATGAGTCGCAGACAATTTATCTGGACAAGACGGGCAAACCAACTATGAAAAATCTCACACACCCTATTGTGGTACTCCTTTACGTGGATGACTGTTTGATTATCCACAGACATGAACATTTGGTNTAACCAGCTGCAACCGTAAGTAGCCAGCCTCACGAGTTATGCCTACTTAATGTCATTGGCTTAATTTTGTAGTGTACTACAACTTTTCTTTGCTATTTAATAGAGTATTCCCAGGTCCACGACGTTTCATCTTTATATGCAACGCTTAAGAAGCGAGAAATATAGCAATATTAGTTAGTGGTAACAGAAATAAGGTGATATTATTACCTTAAAAGCGCTCAAGACACTGCAAGCTTCAAATTTCGCTTGATTTGATCATTTTTTGCCAGTTTGTCGAGATAATCTGATGCATTTTCGTTGCTTCTCCATCAAAGTTGCAGAAGCAACAAGGATAATGCAACAGCAGTATAGACTAAAGACACTAATAACTAGTCAGATACCTACTTTGGGCTACAAAGTACCTCTCATATCTCTTATCATTCTTCTTTTCACATTTTCTTCTTCAATATATCAGGTTTCCCTAACCAATTTTATTTGTCTCTCAATCCAAGATGTGGGCAGAAGGGACTTTAATGTGGTAGTCGTATCAATCAAATAAAGGAAATGTGTAATACTCTATGAATCTAGAATTAAAAACGTTCAGGCCTTTTTTCTAGCTTGTTTTCGACTTTTATTCGTTATTCAACCGGTTTTCTCCCCACACTTATTGTCCCTCAACCTGTGATGCCACAGATCAGAGAGAAATACAGCATAAAAAGATTTCGATAACTACAAGAAGTTTAGGACTGTCTATTATTAGCAGTGATGAAGTAAAGAAACTTCTCACTAGTCTTCATTTCCTTCTATTCTTCCATTTACCGGACTTTACGAGTCTTTGAAATTCCTCACAATCTGAAATACTCGCATAAAAGAAGTAAAAGTAGAAATAACACGTACAAATTGTTTAGAAAGTGACTAAGGGTGTTCTGTTGGCAGCAAAGACGTCTTAGACGTCGTCATTCTGTCCCCTGTTATATTTTTTTCGCTTGTTAACCAACTTATTCTTGCACCAAGTTTCTATAAAAATCATGAAGTGGACAGAAAAGGGATAAATGTGATATGAATATATAGAAGAGACATATGGAAGAGTACAATATGTTACAGTCCGTTATCTAGACTATCAAAGACATGTTATTTTACTTCATTTCAACTTTCTCCGTTATCAATTCCCATACCCTTACACTTGGATTTTGTCTGTCCACTAAGATGCTGACGGACAAGAGAGTAAAGCTATCGGATTATAAGTCAGTGACATAATTAAGTGCCCAGAAGTCTACTAGTAGCTTTAAAAAACGTGTTAGGTTTCGTATCTTCTGTCACTATAACTTTTTATCTTCCATCTATGGAGTTTTGCCAGTTCACGAATTTTGTCATTTCACCTAATATGTAATACTAGTCTACACTACTAATACAATATGTAGTTATATCTTTACTATTGGGTATATAAACATTCTTAGACCTCTTATACAGCTTCATTTCAGCTTTTATTCGTTGAGTATGCGATATCTTTATCCCTTAATCTGTTTCTCAAACACTGATGCTTGCAGAACATAGAGAATCATAAAATTTGAATACTAGAGACATCCAGAAGTTGGCAAAGACCTACTATTAGCAGTCAAAAACGTATGTAGTAAAATATTTCTCACCACTTCACCTTTTGTTCTCAAATACCGGTACTCAAGAAATTGGAAACTGGAGTGTTGTGGTTCCCATCATGACCCATAGAACAGAGGTAAATACAGCAATAATCCTTACTCGTGCACTCAAGAATAGTGAGACACTTCATAGTAGTGTAATAAATGTCAATGGTAGTTTATCCTACTTCACGGTAACTTATTTCTTCAGATATTCGATTTTTCTCTACGCCATAATCTTGACTCTTAGTCAACGATGTTGGTAGAAATGAGAAATACACAACCGTACGAGACACCATTAGCAGTAATAAACTATCAAATGCATCAACCTAGCTTAATAAACGTCTTAAGCATGTCATCTCACCTCAATTCATCATTCTTTGCTATTTGATCGAGATACTCCCACGACTGCAACTAGTCTCTCCATTGAGTTGAGAACAGAACAGAGATAATATGGAAACTAAACACACTAGGTACCAGAACAGGTAGCAGGATACACACCAAGAGAGTCCCAGAACTTTTTTATTAACTTATATTGCTTCATTTCTACTTACATTTTTCAAAATGCTCAGTTGTAGCTGGGAGCATTTCTTGACTCTCCAACAAGAAATACATAACAGTGATAATTGTACGAAATATACACACCAACTACACCTGTGAGCTGTTGTGAGCTCAATATACAATTTATAAACGTAATTAACGGTTCATCCTACCTCATTTAATCTTTTGTTTGTTATTAAATCGAAATATTCTTACATGTCCACTATGTCTCAATTTGGAGTCGCTGACTGACGGGGAGAAACACATAAATTATGCATACCAGAGAAGAAAGAGTGACGCATTACCGACTAACGGTCATCCCCATCACTAAGTGCCTCTTAAATCTCTTCATTTCACCTTTTGGTCTTCCTTTTATCGAGTTATTCTAACCCGTAGATTTTGTCTCATCCCCATCTTTGCTCAAACAGAAGTTAATGTAACAGTGCTGTATGCCAATTGGAAGAGAAAGCTGTCTGATATATAGTGTGAGTGGTTTATGTGTCCTGCGGACTTCATCTTATTCGAATTCAGCTTTTCTTTTTCATTAGTAGGAGTCCTGCCATACAGGGCAAGCCTCCCAACCCACGACTTACATAATAGGTATAACTATGATAGTAAAACATACCAGAGGCAAGGAAAAGTATGTTATTATCTACTATTAGCTCTAATTAATAGTTATACCCTCTTTTTTATCTCATTATCAACTTTTACTCTTCAATTTATCGCAATTCTGCCTACCGGTACTGTACCTGTATCATCCACATACGCAGAACAGAACTAAATACCAATATTAATACACCAACCACAAATTAAAGATGTAGAAGAGGTAATAGTTGTTCACGTTACATCTTTTGTCAGTTATTTTTCTTAATAGGTATCTTTCTTGTCTCCAAATGAGACGATCCGATCTCGTAGTTCTCTTCCAGAACCATAGTTCCGTCGTATAGAGAGGTAATAGCTCGAATTTGATATCGGGGCCAGCTACAAAATGTCAGAGTGATAACTATACTTAGATATTTGTCATGAGACTATTCTACTTCTTCATTTCTATTTTTCTTCGTCACTTATTCTTCTTACCCTTATGTTCGCATTGACTCTTCATGTATACAGATCATGGATTAGAGATAAAAACGACATTGGTGCATAGTAAGCACACCAATAAGCGATCAGATAGCTACAAATAGTCTTTCAAAACGCCATAAATCTTATATACTACTTCATTCCAGCTTTCTTCGCTCAATATCCAAGTTATCCAATGTCCCGAGTTTCCTCTTTTCTTCTATGATGCTTACATAAACGAAATTTTTTGTAATAAAACATAGTGGCGACCACCAAAAAGAATGCTTTGCACAATAAAGCTTGTTAGAATACTCCTGACTTCTTTTTCTACTTCAGTTCAACTTTCCTCGTCAAATCAATCGATATCGTTACGCCTAAAAAATATCTCTAAATAACTACACTCACCACACATCGTTTAACATAGCATTAAGGAAGTGTGGGAGCACCCAAAAGTTGATACGTAACATTCATAAGATTACAAGAACGTTCCCAGTTATTTATCTCCCTCCATATGACGTTTTCAGTATCATTTACTTGCGTTATGCCAAACCAGATGTATCGGTCTATCTGATGACCACATAAATGAGGGAAATATTCAGAAATAAGTTACTCGTGGCAACTAAATGTAGGTTGTGGTACACTATTGGTCATTCTAAACGTCCTAAGAAACTTCTCCTACTTTGTTTTAGTTCTAATTGTATAATTGGTCGAGTATTCCCATGTCAACATGTGACCACATTTAGGCTGCTGACAGAACAGGGAAAAACACATAACTAAAACATACAAGAAACATATACCGGCGGTAAATTGGCTATTAATAGCACTATATAATCCTTTCCTTATCTTACTTTACTTCATTTCAGCTTTTATCCTTCAATTCATCAAGTTGTACATGTCTTCAATAATTACTCTAACGGTGGTGCTCACGAAGATGCTGTAAATGCAACTCTGGAAACTACCAAAAGTTATACAAATGTCATGAGTCGCGCTATATATGGTATACAAGTGTCCTGACTTTCTTACCTCACTTCTTTTCAACTTTCCTTGCTCTTTAATGGAGTCATCTTGGGTTCAGAGTGTTGGCTCTCGCTCTGATGCTCACAGATATGGTAGATACCATGGAAAGATTTGCCAGTAAGAAGAGAAAGTGCTGAAATATATGTAATTAGCTACAATGATGTCTAATGTTTCAATCTTGTACTTTATTTCATCTTTTCTTTGCTATTTGATCGAGTTATCCTGGCGCCTAAGTTTCGTCCTCTCTAATGTTGCTCACAGAACGAAGGTAGGACGGTAATATAGACGAGAAGCAGCTTTTAAGATAACCGATAAATACTAGGAGCTATTAGAAACATCTCTAGCTTATAATATATTCCCATTTCACCTTTTGTTCTTCAGTGTATCAACATATCCCAACCCTCTATAATACTCTCCATCTTATTGATAGAGGATAGGTTGATGTAGCAAAAATAACATATTGGCAGCAACTAAGAGTATACTAGGACACACTATAGAAGTGCCGAAACGTCTTTCTCAACATTTTTTGCTTCATCTCGATGAAATAGCACCTTTTATCAAGTTAACTGTATGTCATCATTTGGCCGCCCCATCAGTGAAGTTCATAAAATCGGGTAGTCATGGTAATATATACAATAATAACACAGGAACCTGATTATCTCTAGCTATTAGTAGTTGAAAACGTAATGATATAGTTTTCCTACTCGATTTAAGCTTCCTTTTGCCATTAATTCTAGTTTTCCCAAGTTCTCGTTCGTATCCTATTCTTTGGTTCACACACAATTAAGAGAAATACCGTAGCAAAAGTTACCAGTGACAAATGAATTTAGTCGTTTGTATACTGGAGACTATATTTATTGTCATAGCAGCTTCTAACCACTTATTTGTAGTTCAAATCTTCAAATGAAGAGTGTCTCCTGGGTCCTCGTTTTATCTCCTCATATGAAACTGAAATACAAGAATTCATTATAGCAAAGAGATATATCTACTACAAATGAAAGTGGTCTAATGAGTAAATATATGTTGGATAAGCATCCCCAGGTTTTTCTTCTACTACATTTCTGCTTTTATTCGTTTGATAATCCACTTCCAGATGTCTCAATTTTGTCATCTCCACACATGATGGGAAGAATATAGTAACGCAGTAGATTGCTATACCAGTGACACATTTGGGCATTTCAAAGCATTGTTTCACCTCAGTAGCAAAATTAGCTATTTTTACCTTTATTTTTCAGCTTTTCTCCCTCAACTAATCCAGTTATTCCAACTCCTAAACGTGTTCCATCACCCTTTGTACCTACATATGGAGAAAAGTGGTATTCTTCATTCTGCGAAAGAAAGAAGTACCGTTTAGTTACTATTGTACACTTCTCAATATAACAAACAACTTCTCTTGCTTCAATCCAGCTTTTATTCACTATCTACACGAGTTTATGGATACCCAAGTTTCAAGTCCCGACCAAGAAGTTGACAGAGACGTGAAATATAGATCATTTATGAGTGCTAGCTAGAGAACTAAGTTGTCAGTTGAACAATTGTAGCCTTTTAAGCGCCATAAGCGCTTTCTACTAGTTAAGCTGTTCTTTTTATTGTCATTCTATCGAGTTATACCTACCAGTACCGGTACCGTATGTTGCATGTCGTCTCTCCAGTATGCTGATGACAGAGCGAGACATCAATACTAGAATAGAACATAATAAAGCAAGACTAAGCTGCAAAGTACGTGATGAGAGTTGCTCAGTGTAATAAAGGCCTCTCATCGCTCTTCTTATCACCTTTTATTCTTTCACTCAACGATGTTTGCTAATGGTGTGTTTTCACTCAACGATGTTTGCTAATGGTGTGTTCTGGTCATTCCAAGCAATGCTGTCATCAGAGAGGAATACAGCTGACAAATATATCGGATACTTCAATATGCTATTATGTAGCCCTGCTGTTGGCTCTAATAGTCATTATTAAGTAGTTATTGTACTTCTTTTCAGCTTATTGTCTTCAATTTCGCACGTTAACCCAGTCCATGATTTTATATGCTTACTGAACAGAAGTAAATGCAACAGTAATACGTACCTGTATATACTGGGGTGGCCAAAAGCTGTCAATGTAACAGAAATTTTCTTGCTAAAAGATATTAGTTTTCTCCTCCAATTGATTGTCTGCTTTTACTTGAAATCCAAGCGACTTATCCTTGGGACGGGGATTGTGTGTTTTTCTCAGATAGGGGAGTGCAGGAGTTTACGGTAGCAATCAATACCATAAACGACAAGAGATGTTTAACTACGTACTAACAGCCTTGAAAAACTTTATGAACCTCTTATAATAGCCATTCTTAGCTTTCTTTTCTCATCAAAACCACTCATCCCAAGTCCTGAACCCATCTCTCTTCGGTGCCTTCAGACCAGAGATCAATCACATAGGGATATCTCCCAAAATTAAATAGTGTCTCATGCTATAACCCTTTTTCTCACATACTATAACCCATTTTAATGCTTCTGGTCTCTCCTTCTATTTTCACACAGTTTTTATTCCCTAAAATATCTACTTGCTTCCCCGCCTGGTTTTCTTTCCATCGTTGATGCCCACGCGACAAGGAGAAATACAACAATAAAATAAGCCAGAATTATCATTAAGCCAAACATTGTCCGCCCATGGTATTTAAAACGGTCACAAGGACTTCTGTCTATCTCATTTCAGCTTTTCCCTATCATTTATTCCAGTTGTCCCTACACCTGAATTCTGTCTCATCTACCAAGCTCGCAGAACAGGGAAATATACAGTAAAAAAAACTTATTTGAGAGAGCAAGAAATGAATAACTCTCTACTAGAAGCTATGAATAACATTATGGAACTATTTCTGCTCTCACTTTCAACTTCTATCTCGCAGAACTTGAATCTTACTTGTGATAATATTTGACTCTCACAATACCATACCTGCAGAAGAGGTAAATGTAGCATAAAACTTATTAACAGTAACAAAAATGTGGCAAATTTCACTATCCTAACTATAGAAACGTCCTGAGCACTTCATCTTATTCATTTCAGCTTCTATTTGCTATTTGGTTGAGTTGTCCCAGCTTGAGAGTAGCCCCTTTACATGAGGTGTTCACAGAAAAGGGAAAACATAGCAGTATTACATGTCAGAAGTAGTAGGGAGTTTTGAATCACAAAATAGTAGCTTATAAAACGTTTTAAGAGCTTCAAATCACTTCATCTAAAGTTTTATTCATCAGTTTGATCGGGTTATACCTAGGCGTGTAACTTGTCCCTTCGTGCTAATATCAGATATCAAGATTTTCGATAGTAATACTTATTTGGGACATCAAGAGATGGTTTTTCCCATACTAGTAGCTATTAGCCACACTCTTATCTTCTGATCTATCTCTATTACAGCTTTCCTTCTTTGGTTTTCCAGGTCCATGTATTTCGTGAGGTGCTTACAGAATAGAAAAGCACACTACTTGTAGCAATATAAACTAGCAACAATAAGAAGTACTGGAATACGTACTACAGCAAAAAAAAAAAAACAACAACAGGTAAGGTCTCGTGGAAGTATTCTTTGGTAGCTTTTCCTCTTCAATTCAATAAGAAATACCAGTCTTTGGTTTATGACGACTACAGAACTGTGGTAAAGGTAGCAGTAGTAAATGTTGACTGCAATCAGAAGTTGTTCTTCGTAGATTATCGGCTGGCTATAGATTGGTAATCGTTCTTTCTACCTCATGTCTAGATCCCCTGCTTCACAAAATGAGATTTCCCAGCCACGAAGGGCCTCCCCACAAGCCAGTTCTGACATGTAGAGATGTTGTGTGGCTATATTAAATCTTTGGCAGTAGCAAAGAGTTGAAAAGTGTATAGCTGTATCTATATAGCTGTCAATTGTATCTTCTCTTACTTCTTTCCATCTTTTCTTCTTCATTATTCAACTTATCTTTACATCCAGTTTTATGTTCCCATCCACGCACGATCTTACGGAAAGGGACAAATGAAGTGATATAAGAACATCCTTAAACAACAAAAGGTAGCTATCCAGACAGCCAGTGTCTATAAAAAACGTTATGATCTTCTTACTCCCCTTGGTTTCAGCTTTTTTCGTCATTTATTCCAGTTACCCCAAGGCCTGAGTTTCCTGTCCAGCTATGATGCTTTCATATTAGAATACGTCTGAAAACTTTTCAATGATAATCACAAGCAAACATATATCTATTACTAGATGTTATGAATGTCATTACCTTCTTAAACTATTCTATTTCTGCTTTTATCTCTCAATTCGTAGTTTTCTCATGGTCTGTTTTGTCTCATCTCCTACTACTACGCTCAAAGAAGCAAGTTAATGCAACAGAAATTGAACTTAGCTAAAATTAAAAGTACTGGGAGGTGTACATAGTAGACCTATTAACTATTCTGAATATCTCTGGCTACATCGTTTCGTCTTCTACCCTCTAATACGTCAACCTATCTCAACACCCTGCTGTCTCTATTAATAGCCAGGTGTCGGAAAAGAGAAATATAGTGTTAAAATAAGACAGGGTCAAAGGTGAGTTGTCGGAAACCTACATATAGCCGTTTCAAGTGCCATCAGATTCTTATCCTTCTTAATTTGGCCTCATAGTTCTCAATTAGTTGAGCCACACCGGACCAGTATTTCTCACTCATCCATGATGCTTACAGAATAGGGAAAATCAAGCAATATATTGTCTAAAAAACAACAGAAAGAATACATTTGAATAAAAGTGGCTGCCAAAAAGTTTCAAGTGGCGTTTTTCACTTTATGACACTATTTCTTTGCTATGTAATCGATTTTCCATTCCGTTGGTCGTCATTTGACCCATGTGGTGACTCAACAGAGAGGAATGTAGCATTGAAAAAAGTGGCCAGTCACAATCAGGAGAATCAAATGACACAATTTAGGTCCGATTCAGGTTATGAGCCTCTTATTACACTTCTTGTCTACTTTCTTTCTCCATAAAGAGCGTCATCTGAAACCCAGGTTATGCCCACCCTACAACAGTGCTGACATATGAAGAGCATATAGCCCTAATAAATCTGCCGTAACAAGGCAAAGTCGTCGATACAACTTTTAGTACCTGATATATGTCCTTAGCTTCTTATTCTTCCTAAATTAAACTTTTATTGGTCAAATGATCGACTTCCCTCCATGCTAATATGAAGTTGTAACTACGCGTGCATTTTGCCTCTCCGTTTAGTTGCTAGTAAAACAAGGTATATTTACACACTGGGGATACAGTAGAGTGACGAATTACTCACTGATAGCTACTAATAGCGTCTCAGACCAAATATCTATCTTCTATTCACCTTTTACTCTTCCACTTCCCGAGTTTTACCAGTCGTTTTTATGGTACCGTACCGTACTCCGGAAGATGCTTTCAAACGGTCAGAAATGTAGACCTGGCAATCCAGAGGTGTGGAAGAGTTGTCAGTTTCCTACTATTAGCCATCTGACCTGCGACTAGCTACTTTCTTTACTTCTATACAACTTTTATTCATCAACCTCTCATGTCATCCTGAACCATGATATTTGATGCTTATTGTACAGGGGCTATTGTATGTTCAAAACTTACTGACGACAACAAAAAGTACTTGATGCGGAGTATTCATCAGTAGTAAACATCCTGAACTACTTTTATCTCTTCGTTTCTGCTTTTAATTGTTAATGAGTTCACTTATCCTTACACCTGATTGGTGTGTCCTTCCAAAAGAGGTTGACCGAATATGTATGAACAGTGGAGATGAAAGAATAATATAACTGAGAGCTTAATAGCGCTCAAAAAATGACTTCAATCAACTCTTCCAGCTCCCAAATAAGAATTTGAGCCTTTTGAGCGAATAACTGTGAACACACATTATGTTCACCTGGAGAACTTGGTGATAACTGGAAATCCAACAAACAATAAGGCAACAAAAGCTGCTTGAGGTAAAATTTGAGCGTCTAAAAACAGTTTTTACTTTTCTACCGTACTTCTTGTCCCTCAAAAGATGGTAATCTTTATTATGTCTTAGTTCAAGGCAAAGAGGTTACATTAGTAATACCGACTGTTGGGGGATCAAATCATAATGGAGACTCTGAGACTTATTGGTAGCATTTCGTAGAGTCTAATGAGGTCCTCTAAGCTTCTATTGCTTCACATATTATCTTTTGAGGACATATTCGGTGACTTCCACATTTGCTAGATTTTGTAAGCATCTAGGGTTGGGTTAGATAAATTGAAGAACAAAAGATGATAGTGCGCAAAAAGAGCTTCTAAGTATGTAATAAAGTTTTTAATGAGTATGATACTACATTATTTTTGTTGTTGGTATGCTTTATTGCAGTATTTCTCTCTGTTCTGTCGGCATCTAGAGAAGAGACAATTCTTGGGCACACGGAGAAGTCGATTAAAGTGAGAATAAAAGCTGAAATGAAGTTGTCCGAAAGTCCCAGAACGTTTTGTAGTCTAGTACTAGCTAAACAACAACTCTTTGATATCGGTTGTGTGTATTTCTATCCGTTTATCTCTTCTGCTAATATTTGGAGCATGCCGGGCGAAACTCGGACCTCAGGCGATCCCGATTAACTAACGGGAAAAGTTGAAATGAAGCATTATAAGATGCTGGGGGTGTATAGCTACACTGTTTTGTGCGACTGGCCACCTTTTTTAGCACTGAGTCCGTATTACTGCTACATTTTTCTTGTTTGTAGGAGTCAGGTAATGAAATGGAAATGGGATAACTCGATGAATCGAAGAACATCAGTTGATTTGAATAAAGATGAGAAGCTCCTGGTGTTAACTTATGATACTGGTAAAGCTCCAAGAACTTCTTGTCGCTTCAATGATCTTTTGTAGTCATACTCTCGCTCTTTTTAGTAAACCGAAATGAAGTATAGAGAGTTGAGTGAGATGTTTCAGCATATCCTTACTGCATCTT
The DNA here is from genome assembly GCA_900519025.1 of Yarrowia porcina. Lineage (NCBI taxonomy): Eukaryota > Fungi > Ascomycota > Dipodascomycetes > Dipodascales > Yarrowia > Yarrowia porcina. Next base: position 965,942 of record ULGT01000001.1, read on the forward strand.
CTAATACTTTTAGTTGCCGTGAAGAGGTATTTTTGCTACATTAACTTGTCCTCTAGAAGAACCATGATGGAGAGTAATTGAAGGGTTGGGATATACTGATAAGTTGAAGAACAAAAGGTGAAATAGAGAAAGATGAGACTTAAGAGATGCTTTCCCTGATCAATGGTACATGTCGTTGCCTCTATGGCTACTTCTAGTGTGTAACACTGTATTATCGTCTGTTCTAAGAGCAACATTGAGGGAAATACGAAACCTAAGCACCAGAAAAGATCGACTAAAAGGCGAAGAAAAGATGAAATATAGTACAAAAATTATATATATGAAGTCATTGTGGTTAATTACTTGTGTTATAGTACTTTTTCTTCTTAATGGCTTATTATACAGTGGTATTATCCTACTCCCTGCGCATAGTCTCATGAGATCCAAAACTCAGAACCTGAGAAGACCCTCTTAAAGAGTAAGATAAGCTGAAACGGAGTAAAACAAAACGCTCAAAACGTATACCTAGCCTCTGTAGTGCAGAAATTTCTTCTGGTTGCTGTTGGTAATTGTTGCAGCTTTATATAACCTACCTCTGTGGGTATCACAGCAGGGACAACTAGTAAAGACAGGTACAACCTGATGAACTGGAGGATAAAAGCTGGGATGAAGAAAGGTGAAATCAGTAGACGGTACTTAATGATATTAGTAACATATTGTCCGTTAGCGTGTGCTTCTAGTATGTTTTAGTCATGTGTTTCTCCCTGTTCTGTCAGCAGCTTAAACGTAGGGATATGCCAATATAGGAACACTCGACTATTCACACAAGCAGAACTGAAAGGAAGAGAGAGAAATTACTCAGAATGTATTTAAAAACACAAAGAGTACCACACCATACATTTAGTTGCCGTTGGTATGTTAATTTTTTGAACGCATCCCTCATTAACGTGGGTATCAGATAGATCGGCATGTTTGGTTTGGTATGACTGAAGAAGCTGACGATGATAAGATCAAATGAAGAAAGATGAATGCTTGGCACCTTCCCCCACTACAAATAGATGTCAGTTTTCACTTGTGCTATTTTTTATTTTATGTTTCTGTTTCATTAAAGGAGTTTTTCAAAGCAGCACTCATAACCTTCACCACAGAGTTGAAAGAAGGAAAAACTGAAGCTCTATTGAACCTTCATTACAGTAAGAGATATTCAGCTGTGCTCTGAAGTCGTAATTACTGTCCTAACTGTCTTATATTACCTTGATTCAGTTTTTATTCCACATTTACGTTACTGACAGAACATCCAGAATGAGCATATCTAGAATGTAGATATTTGAAACCTGCTGAGAACAAGAAGAAGTGATCGGCCATATACCATTATCTCTACGGTTTTCTTTCAACTCTTTCAAGTGCTTGATTTCTTCTTAAATTCATCATCTATCATATCTTCAAATCATGGTATCGGCTTCCACAAGTGATACATACGAGTACCGGTACGGACGTATCGGCACCGGTACATAACATGAGCATACTGTGTAAATTTACATCTCAGATATGAAAAAGCTGACTTTATCTTATTATTAGCCCAGGAGCATCATTATTGTTCTCTTCTTTTACTTCCATTCAACTTTTATATCTCTATTTTTCAAATTTCCCTAATCTGATTTTGGTCTCCCATCCTGATGTTTCCAGATCAGAGCTAATACCGGAATAAGAGTAACCCAAGGCTATTAAGATAGTACATAGTGAACATTGGTAGACATGTGAAGGTCTTGAGAAACTTTTCTTGCTTTACCTGCTATCTTTTTCGTTATTTCACCGACCTAACAATATGCTGTTTGTATGTCCCCCAAGTATACAGACATAACAGAGCGTCCGAACGTATTAAAGATAATCAGCAGCAAGTAGAGGCTGCCAATTACGTATAGTAGGCTAGTGGTAAACAGATGGGCATTTTACACTACCTAGTTTCATCTTTTCTCTTTCACCTAATCGAATTACTTAAGCCGTGATTTGTCTCTGTGAATGGTACCTACAGACAAACTATTACCGGTAGTATAGCAAGAGCATGCGTCAACTGTAACCAGAACTTATATAAAGCATACCAGAGGGTTTTGGTGCGTCACAATGGCATTTATAAATATCCTTTCACCTTTTATTCATCAATTAATTGACTTTCCCCTTGTCTCGTTTTACTACTAGAGTTGAATCACACTGGAAGCCCAAATAACGGATTAATATTCGCCATACCTTTCCAAAAATTACTAAACGTACAGCTTCAAAACACCAGTAGAGCTGATATCAACTCTAATCACTTCATTTCTACTTTTTCTCCTCTATATGTCGAATTATACCGAGTCCTGCAAAAAATGCATCTCCATTTCGAAGGTAAGGATACATCGTTGACTCATATAAGAAAACTGCTCATGCGAATGATAAAAGGGTAAGAAGAATAAAGTGGTTACAAAGATCTACTTGCCTATTTTGTATCAAGCTGATCCTATTTATCTCTCTGTTCTGTAGACACTATTGGAAATGTAAAAACAGGAACATGGAAAACTCGAATAACTATCGTGAAAAGATAAAGTGAAGTAATATAAGTGTGCTGCAATGTTAATATTAGCCAGAAGTATATATATGTCTACTTCTGGCTTTCACTGCAATTTTAGCGGTCGTTGCACCGCCTCGTCAACCTCTGAAGAAGGGTCCAGAAGCAGGCATACATAAACCGAATTAACAGTAAAAATAAATTGAGAATAGGACATTTCAACGTATAATCCGCAGAAGAAAAGAAGGAAGTAGTCTATCACATACTATGAACTACTGCAAACGTTGTGAATGTCGTACACTACTCTATTTCAGCTTTTTCTGTCATTTATCCGATTTATCGGTACTTCTACATGTCTCTCAACTTTCGTTACAATGCAGAGAGATATACTGAAAAAAATACACCAGTAATTTCGAGAAGTACCTAATGTCATACCATTTGCTCTAAATAGCATCAAGGGCTTGATTTCGTACTACATGTCAGCTTTTCTACTTTATTTTATCGAGTTAGACCAAACCATGCCATTCTTTAAAGCTATGGTTTTCACAGAGAAGAGCTAAAAGTAGTAGTAATACATTGAAAAAACAACAACAGCTGACCAAGAGTCGACAATCACCTATATCAACATTGTGGTTTTCTCTATTTCTTGATATCTACCTTGTTTGGTCTATAAATCGACTTAGCAATACACCAAATGTTTGATGTTGATCATGCTCTGTACAGAACGGGTAGAAGTGCGATAAAAGCATTTATAGGAGATATGAAGTGAATTGCTATCAATTTGTGGCTATTCGAAATGCTATAAGACTTCTATATTGTTCCGATTCAACTTTTTTACTTCGATACATCGAGTTATCCTTGCTTCTATTTTCAGTCCCCTCACGTATTGTAAATGCAGACAGAGATGCGATAATGCGGTGATAATGAATACCAGCCAGAACAAGAGGTGATGAAATAGATATCAACCGTCTGTAGTAACGTTGTTAGCCACTCTTTGTGCTCGAAAACTGTTTCTCTTCCCCATTTAATCGATATGATCCTACGCTTAAATTTCATGCTGAATGGCAAACTTCACTAATAGCATGAATTGGTGACAGCAACCGCTACATAATCTCTTAGCTCTAGTAGTCAGAAAGATTCAGGATCTATACTTTCTCTTATATTCAGCTTTTATTCTTGAATGTATCTAGTTCCACCATTCCGCTTATCCAATGATGCTTACAGTACATCGCAAATGAATCGTTTAAGACACCGAACTATATCAGAACGTAGTTTTCTTTACAATATAGATCGTTTTAAAGACTAGATCAACTTTTAAGTCTTCTCTTTTGCTTTATTTTGTCAATTAATCAAGTTATCCTGCGACCGTCTTTGGCATCATAAGAAAAGAGTCTTTGGGACTAACAAACATCATAGTAACATATAGGAGTGTGGAAGTAAAAGCATCGGTGTTTTAGTCTTCATCTTGGTGGCATACAGTGTTTGTTTCTGTTCAAAGTATCTCGTGTGGAAGTTTTAGTGCGGCTACAACCTCCTGACCAAGGAAGGTTTTGCCACATGTGGACATTATGAGAGAGTCTGAGATTTTTTGTCGAGCATTGACGAAAGTGATTAAACGTAATTCCACCAGATGCACAATGTCTTGATGATCATTCTGATATCAACTTCAACTTATGGGGCTCAGATGCTGTAATTTCACTGGCCCAAAAACAGCAAATTTTGCCACACCGTCGTAGCTCTCGTATTCAGGTGGGGCAAGAAAACATTGCTTTCAATCTTTAATAATAAGTCCCAACTGTGCTAGATCTTGGGCCTCTTGTAAGTCGGTCGAGATATATCCCATCCACTATACAAGTAGTGGAGTCGCAGGGCTCGTAACAACACTCAAGGTTTTTCGCCAGAGGATTAGACAACTTCGTCTTACTTGTACTTGTAGCTATAGTGCTGATTCAACTACAAGTACTCGTACGGTACAAGTTCAACGTACTCTTTCGTGTGTGCTGTACAAGTGGAATATTATTATAATTCGGATGTGGCAGGGAATTCAGGGGCAATCATCATGGCTATGAGTCGAGGTTGTAGTGTTTCCGAAGTCAAGAGCGAAGAATTAAAGGTGGAGACTGTTGAAAAAGCTCTGTCTGTTCGGGACAGCCGTTTCGTGCTGTTTCTTCGAAATCCAAGCCCTGTCACACCTCATTGATATGCTGAAATTGTTCTGTTGTTTTTGTGCACCCAGAATGAAGGGTCCATATCAAGATAAAGTTTGGGGCAATAAAATCGGAAATAACAACGGAGAAGTCACGCAAATTGCTGGATCATCACTGTTGACGTCAAATGAACCAGTTTCAAGTCTTTTTTCCGCTTCTGGCGATGATTATTGCTGTTGATTGATTGATGGAATGCTGTGTTGCATGTGGCGCGATGAACTCCCAGCGCATTGATTATGCAGCTCACAAAGCTAAGTAATATAAGATTTGTAGTTGATATCTGGTTGAATAATACTTGAGCAATACATATATGGCATGAACAGCGCAATAGCGTTATAACATGTAATGAGACTTTTGAAACCTTCAATATCAGCTTTTTAGCCCCCTGTTGATCGACTTCGTCCAACATCAAGTGCAGCCTTATCACCCTACAGTGCAGTGATACGGGGGCTAATACTACATTGTGCCTTTTGTTATAGAAAGAAGTCTTTCTTCTTGACCTTATACTTAGAGATAGACCTGGGACCAGCCCTGTTGCGCTGTACAGTATCGGTACCTCTCGGGTGCTATATCATTGCAATATATGAGGCTGTGAGTTTCCTCTCGGAGTCTTTCCTGCCATAAGTTGCGACTACAAGTAGCGGGTCATGCTTAGGATGCGGTCTTGGTGACATAACTCTCGTAGGACCCTGCGTCACGTGGTACAACAGCACATACAAGTATATCACCTGTATTCTTTCGGGTTCCTTTCCAATTCCTTCCATATTTTTTTTTTCCCTTTTTCTACAACTCCATTACCCAAGGCCAAGATTGGTTCTTAGCCTCATCCAAACCCACTGCACAAATAACATGCAACAAAAAGTTCAAACAAAAACAAGGAAATTCCATCAGGGCGAAAGCCTCAGGCATGCTGATGACAACAGACACTTTTAAAAGGGACTTTCCATGTCCAATCATAGATATACAGCCGCCCAAAGTTGATTACTAATCAAAACCGCTGTTCTAAAATGTCTCTAGAAAGCCAAATACTGGTGCCACAAGTACATCAGATACATTATTGAAGTCCGACAGCTCCAATGATACGGATGATACCTTTTTGGAGTCTTTAACTTCAGTATTTTGGAAATTTAAAAAATCGCAGAATTCGCATGACCCACACCCCATAAAATTATCAATATTTGGCACTTTTGAGCTGAACGAGAATCTTGCATAACCGTCATTTTTGCTCCTACAGGAAACCCGACAGTATCTTTGTAATCAGCAAGCTTCATATAGCTCGGTGGGGCACTCGCTTTTCCAGTAGTGAAGCCGCAACCATTCCATTTCCACCACCCATTTTCAGAAAAGATGAGTTTCGAGCATTTTGAGAAAAATCCGAAAAACTTGATAAGAGAAAGCTTAAACCTTAAAAACTGGGGCTAAAGACACAAAGTTGGACGAGTCAGAGAAAAACGAGAAAAAAAACTGAAATCGGGTAATACGGCACTATAGCATTGGAGACTGGTATATTTAGGTAGCCCCGACACGCGCCATCATCAATCTGGCATTGCGAATCCATTCTGGAGTTTATTTNTAGAGTTCTGAGATGAGCTACCACTATAAATTACAGAACTGCCTTCAATTTTCAAATAACTGTGCGGGAACACCCCTATCCCCACTATGCGTTTTCATTAGTGTGCTGTTTTGGCCTTTTTGGGAAAAAAATGAAAATGTAGCTAACGGAAAGCCTAAACCTTAAAATATAGGGTCAAGGACACAAACTCCAACATGGCTGAGAAAAAAATAAAAAAAAGCGAAAACGAGCAATATCAGCATACAGCAGAGAAGACTGGTACCAGGAGGTCGCCCCGACTTGCACCATCTTGAAACCGGCCTTGGATTGCGAATTTGGAATCTATTTAGGCTGTGTGAGCAAGAAATGGACTTTCCAGATGATTGTAGCACCTAGAACTTCTGCTCAAGC
>ULGT01000001.1:974090-1049885 GCA_900519025.1 Yarrowia porcina
AAAAAAAAAAAAAAAAAAAAAAAAAAAAAAAAAAAGGACCCCTGGTGACAAAGGATCTATAAACATGACTGGCATTGCTGGTGCGTGCCACATCTACTAGCGAATGATGAGTCTTGTTTCACGGTTGTCATTTTCTTCTTTCTTTAATTCAATAATCACTTTCTGATCTCCTTTTATGTATGCATAAATCTTTGAGATAGTCAATGATGTGTGAATAAGACTTGATCCAAGAGACCAACCTACTTAAGAGACAGTATTATTGCCTTTTTTGTCATTCTAACACTTTTGTTTCTGTCTATTTTTTTTTTAAGATTTTCCGGTAAGACTCAATGAGAAAACTTGGGGGCGGATAAAAATCAATAAAAGTTGAATGAGTGGAATTGAATCTATGTTGTAACAACAACAGTCGCAATAGTCCCATAGAGCACATCTCATGACCGTTAGAACCAAACCGGGGTCTTTTAATCTCCACATTATGGAACTCGTATCATATTTAGGGCTTGAGACATGATAAACTAGCCTGTATAAAGGAAGAAATTTAAAGAAGTCGACTATACTCCTAGTAGCTGTTAGATAACAATACCCTATCCCTCAAGATGTTTAGATGGTTATAATCGTCGTGGTATCACGGTGTGGATTAACTAAAACAACGAGTAAGCAGAGATAGCTATGCACCAGACGACAGTACGCCCGAATGGTGATGATAAGCTCACTTCACTGTCCCAAATGGCCGTATGTGGCCGATGGTCTACCCTCGATAACTCCAGGGTATTTATTTCGCCGTTATTACCTTCATTCGGTGGCATCATAATGGTCAAACAGCATGTGACAATGTCACTAAACATAGTTGAAAAGCTGAAATGAAGTGATTGAAGAAGCTGATACCTCTCTTCATAGATAAATCTATGTTTGTAGAGAATGTCTAGTTTCTATATATTCTTTCACACCCAGCAAACTTACCCTTGAGAGTTGGACTGCTAGATTGCATCTGTTTCATGAATATAAGTTGAAACAAATGAACATTTCATATTGAAAACAATAATTCAGTCTAGAGTATTCTAATGGCCAGCTTCTTATCTTTCGATCGTCATTATTTATCTCAATAATACCTTTTCTGTCCATGTCTCTGAAATGAATAATGAGTGACAAGAATACGAAGTGTGGAATATCCGAAGAAGTACTGCTGATGAAACAGAGGTACTTCGGGTAGAGCCTATAGGGGCTTCTGGCCAGACGGTGAAGTGTTTTTTTCTCTGTGATACTTTTTCTTCACTTTCACACCACTTCCTTTACTGTCCACATACGCACAATCAGAGTCGAAAATAGGAAAAAAATAATAAGAAGGAGATACAATGTTATTAAGGGAATCCTCCAAGATATAGGACTCTAAAAAATGTCTTGTTATCTCTTCATAGTTCGTCTTTATCTAATTGTACTCATATCCAAGTCTGTCAGCTGGGCTTGACTAAGTCGAGAAGAGGGTGAGCAGATTTAGCAGAGATAAAACTTGGTGAAGAGAGAGTATTGGTGCTGGAAGAACACATTTCTTATTACAACGCTAACTACCAAGCTCTCATTGCTTGGAGATATCTATTGTCTCACTTATGTAGCATTTCCTCTCGCGCTTTACATCCGAGCTGCTCTGAAAAAGAATGTGAATAAGAAGATATCATGGAAATAAAACTTTGGTGAAGCAAAAATCACACCAGAGAGCTTTATAAAGTCAAATAAGACCAATTTTAATCTATTATTTCACTGTACTAACTTTTGCACCTCGGATGTGACCGTTGTTCCTATGTCCCTGTATTGAACCATCAAAGTAAATGATGGAGAAGAAAATGAAAGACATTATATTGATTTAAGGGGAATGAGTGGTACTAGAATAGCCTTCATGGTAAGGTGGATCTGATTGCAAAGTAATTTCTTATCCTGATCTGTTTTGTCTCACTCATATAGACCACTTCTCTCACCTAAATACAGACTGCTCATAGTCAGAAAATCGAATATACATAATGATGGATGATATCATAGGATGGGGAAGAGCATAAGACTACTAAAACAATCACTGGAGTCGAGATATTTAAAAAGATTTTCTCTTGTTTCTTCATTGCACTTATTAACACCCATGTTCACCTTCCCGTCTGGATGGAAAAAAGAGCACTTCGGAGTCAAGAAGGAAGAGAGGTATTCCAAAGCGATTTCATTGAAAGAAGAGAGGTGCTTGGTCCTGATAAAGATGATGAAGAGTGGTAAGACAAATGAGACTATTTTGGTCTCTTTGCACAACTTTTTAGCTCACTTTTAGGCCATTGCCTTCACCCTCCTTGTATCGTACATGATGTCATAGTGAGAAAGAAATGTGAAAATCGGAACAAAAAATACTCTAGGGAAAAGGAAAGTAGTACAGATGGGCTTAAAGAGGTCGAAAGAGTCAGCTGGTAGTATTAGTTTCTCTCATTCTAAGTTTTTAGCCCCAACATGTTCAGTCTCTATCACAGGCGAGATTATGGGATGTAGATTTCCTAAGAGATAATTATGATAGAAGGGAGAATATTGGTGCGGAAATCAATAGGTAAGTCAGATAAATGCAACTGTGAAGATGATACCTCCTAGAACAGCTTTTAGCCCTAAAATATCACTTCCTCAACACTACATATACCAACTGATAGAAGTCAGAAAGAGAGATTGAGAATATATCAAAGGAATATTGACTTAGTAAAAAGAACAGTGGTACATAAAGGTTCTATAAAATTACGAGATCTGTATTGTCTACTTAAATCTCTCCCTTATAAGTTTTTTATCTCGAATTACGTTTTATATCTTCAAGCTTAAGTAATAAACTAACCAAAGTTAAGAGAAGTACAGGACATAATCAAACAAGATGAGGAAGAATAAGGAGACGATAAGAAACAAGATGAGGAAGAATAAGGAGACGATAAGAAACAAGATGAGGAAGAATAAGGAGACGATAAGAAACAAGATGAGGAAGAACAAGGAGACGATAAGAAACAAGACGAGGAAGAATCAGGAGACGATAAGTAACAAGATGAGGAAGAATAAGGAGACGAACAAAACAGTTGGTAAAACGATGAGGGAAGTGTGGATTCGAATGGTATATTCACAGTTGGGCACAATATTACGACTAGTCGTTTTGAGGAGTTTTGCCAAGGGAGCTACCGGATTTTACACTGTAACAGATTGGGCACCTGACACAACACGTATCATCCATCAGAACCTGTAACCACAAGGCAAAATGAATCTTTTTTCTAGACGTAATTAGCGTGTAAAACTTGTTGAAAAATACATTCAATTCAAAGGTTACTCTTACAATGTGAAGTTATAATCAATTGAATGTAATAGAAAAAAAAAAAAAAACAATAAATATGAGAGGATAGTGACTTCATGGGGGTATGTTGAGCCAGATAACTGCAACAATCAGCTCTTCTCCGCTCCCAATAACTTTTAACTCGATTACTACCCTAACATCTTCTTTTCATGGTCAGAAATATCGGGCCGTGAGATAAAAGGTGGTTGATTTCAAAAGTACTATTGAAGTAAGACATAAAAAGCTTCCAGCTTGATAAATGGACTCAGATGAGCTGAATTATTATTCTATTGTTTTTGATAACAGCTTTTTACTCTGATTACTCGCATTCTTGCTTCATCGATATACTGCAAAGTCAGACTGAAGAAAATAGGAGCACTAATATTGATGTTAAAAAGACATAATCAGGGATAGTAACTATTAACTACTTGTACTCCTATATAGACCCAAAGAACGCCATTTATTTGCATTTTCCCTTTCTACTATATCAGCTTCTCGTCATAAACTTCTCCCATTCATCTCTCATAAACAAACCTTTTCGAAGACGAGAGGATAGGGGCTAATTAGCGAAATAATAGAGAAGTAAGAAAGTAACAATTGTTAGGGCATGTTAAGACGTGTAAGACTATAAAAGTCAACTTCTTATCTTTGTAGGATATCTTCAATCCAGTTGGACCCTATTCTCTTGTTCTATGAGGTGGGACTGGGCTGGTATCAGAGACTAAATGAACAATATCGAGGTAAGAAACCTGATGGAGTAGAAGATTCTAACACTGAAGCACTAAATAGACTAGTACAAGTGCATCAGTTATAATTTACTCTTCTGTGATGTTTTGAAGCCATCTCGATTACTTTTATCCACCTATCACAATACTGCTGCCTATGACCAAATATGGATTGCACTAAACTCGTCGAAATAAGACGTAATCTGAGGTGATGAATTCAGATTAATAGTAAAAGTAAAAAGAGCGTATTCATCTACTTGTAATCTTCCTGGAATACTTTTTACTCCAATATTTCGCTCTTGCTCAGTGCATGCTCTAAGCCGAAGCCATGAGAAGTCAGAGACATCATTATTCAATGCAATAACTTGAAGAAATGGAATAAGATGGCACAGATGGGCTACTGGAAGCTCAAATTTAGTAAGGGTACACTTTATATTCTCATACTATATCTTTTTACCGTCATATTCTTCTTTCATTCCCTCTCATTAAATGAATGTTCTGGAGGCGAGGAGATATGTCTGCTAGAATATGGAGAAAGAAGAGAATATAACGGTAAATCAAGGGTTTACAGGCTTCAAAAAATGTGACTGTTAACTTTTTAGTTTGTTGAGATGATTTCCAAGCCACCAAATACCACTTCACCAAAACCAGGTTCACAACACAGGGCAGAAATGTACAATACCGAAGAACAAAAACTGTCGATAATAGAAAAGTGTTTTTAAGACCCTAAATAATTTTATAGTAAGCATCTTATTTCTCTCTGAGGTCCTAAAGCTCACTTTGATCAATTTTGCGACACCTGTGCTTGAGATAGAACATGAGGTGCACCCAACTCGACGTAGTAATATTGAATTCAAATAAGATATCTATTTCAAATGAATCTATAAGCTTAGAAAAACGCATATCTATTTCCTGTCCTCCTGATCAGCTTTTAAGCCTTCAATATGTTGCTCTTACTCAATGCTTAGACTAGGCTATCAGTCAGGAGAAGCCAGAGGCACCAGCTTCGTTGAATAACACGGATTTAGAAAAGTAAGATGCGTAAATAAGTATATTGAAGCTAACATAATGATATCATCTGCTTGATATCCTTCTGCTGTACGTTTTGACTCCAATTTGCCTCTCACCTTCACCTCTCATGAACTGAGCTTTCTGAGAGCGAGAAGACTGAGGATACCCAACGTGATAATGTTGAACCAAAAGAATATGACAGTATTCAAAGTACCTCTAGACGCTCATAGTTATATCTATGAGCTCCAAATCTTCATAAGTTACTTTCCACACCAGAACAGCGGTTTTTTGTTCCCTAAAATAATATTAAGTCTATAAGAAGGGATGAGACGACTAATTGATGAATAAAAGTTGAAATAAAAAACAATAAAAGTCTCAGAATGTTACTAGCAGCTAGTATTCCATTACAAGCCACTTTTTAATTTAGAATCTTTATAATTATGTCATATTTCCTTTCACGCTGTAATCTCTTAGCTGGGAAGACAGAAACCAAGACTTCGGATAACTCATTACTTTGATAGAGAGCAGATAGTAGCTAGTATAAATGGATGATGCTTACAATGGGTCTTATCTGGCTATTGGTTTTTTGCATCTGTCTCTGATAGTTTATTCTATCATATTTCTCTCTTCCCCTTCAGTATCAAAACCAGAGATCAATCTGAGATTGGTGTTGATTGATAAATTGAAGATAGAAAGTTATACAGTAATCCAAAAAGCTCATGAACTTATAGAACTTCCCTAGAAGACTTATTAGCACCTTTATTTCCAGCCTGTACTGACATCTACCCCCCCATATCTCTCTTCTGTTAGCAGCTTAGATTGCGAGACAAATATTAGACATCGGAATAACTCGCTATTATAAGAGCTGAACGCTCAAATTGAAGTAAAATAAAATTCCATCAACATTTTATGATCCCTCACCGCACTATTTACAGCTTATTGCAATGGCTAGCTGCCCCTACTACGTTGTACCACGTTTTTTTCATTATCTTTAATGGCGAGACAACACGTTGACATGGGGATAACATGAATACTGAAGAAAATAAACTGAAAAAGAAGTAGAAAAAGGTACTGAAAGCATTCTGCTGTTTAATACTGGAACACAGAGTACTATTTCATGCCGTAGATATGTATTTCCCCCCTATTTAACTCTTGTCATAATGGAGCATATCAGGTACGAAAATACTAGATTGGAATGACTCAAGTAATTAAGAGAAAATGGATCAAATGAAAGTGAAAGGATCTGGTAATTTTATTTACGTCAACTAGAAAATATGCAATACCTTCAGGCTTCCAATAGACCGTGTTGTTCTCTGTTCTGTGTCATTCATACTTGAGGGGAATGTTCGGGTAAAGATACGCATTGAACATTTAACAAATAAAAGCTGAAATAACTTGTTATAAGAGGGCTCAAGCAATCTGGATAATTGTATGTTCACAATAGCGCTTTTACGGGAGTCCTTGGTATGTAATCCTAATCTCCTCTGAAATGATCGGATGTTAAGAGACGGAACCTGGCATCAACAAAACCTTATTGACTCGTAGCAGTAGCAGTGAAGTACAGTAATCTTTTTTCTAGACGTAATTAGCGTGTAAAACTTGTTGAAAAATACATTCAATTCAAAGGTTACTCTTACAATGTGAAGTTATAATCAATTGAATGTAATAGAAAAAAAATTAAGGTATTGGGATGATACTGTTTTTCGAGCTTCTATTATGCGGAATAAAACATCAAGTGGCTTGTATATATATTTCTGCTGCAATATCGGGCATTTGTAGGTATTAGCTGAAAACACAAAAGCTGTGGGCTGGTGTAACTTGGTAAATGGATAGTAGGAAGTTGGAAAAAAGAGCAACAGCACTTCGGTAGTGCGTTTTACTGCTACAAGTAGTCATTGAAGCACTTCTTGTTGTCACTGTTATATTTTGGGGTGGTCTTATACCTGTTGATATTCCTCCCAAGATGGAGGCAAGATGCAGGCGAGCAGATGACGGAGAAAACTGGAATTGATGTAAGTGAAGAAGATGAAAGTACATGTTTTAGGGGCAAATTTTGACAGTTGAGACTATCATGTGTCTCGATAAGGACTTGTAATGCTTTCAGTCCTATTCGGGGAGCTTCCTATAGGTGCGATATGTTGGCATAAGGGGAAGTCGATTAAATAACTGCTAAATAGAGAAATAAACGAGAACACAGATGTCATGGCCCTGTAATAGATCACCACTGGTGCGAAGTACCAATTTTTGTTGCCTCAGTAAGTATTGATGCTAGTTTTACCTCTTTTCCGCGTGCATCGATAATCATGGACCGGGTATCTCGACTAATGGAGGAACAAAAGCTGTAAAGTTGTAGAACAAGTAGCGAATGACTGTTTCACTCGCTTCTAGGAGGCAGCAGACTGCCTTTTGTTGTCTTCAGCATGAAGTTCAACTTGACTCTCGTGGTGTATAGTATCATTATGAGGATCTCATTACATTTCCATTTAGGCCTACAGAACAGGGAGAAATATAGCAGTACACACATACCAGAGACAACATAGCAACATAAGGGGAACATGAATAGACTAAGACACGGCTCACTACTCTTATTATTCGTCTATAGTACTTTTCTTGTGTTACTAGACGAGCTTCCAACCTATAAACTCACTCCCTGAAGTCATGGTATTGACTTACGGTGAAACTGTTGCTTCAAAGTACCTTTAGGGCCCGTCAAGAGCTATAGAATAGACATTTGAATCTGGATAGATCTCCAAAGACTCTTCTCTCAGTTTATTTCAACTTTTATGTGTCATTTAACTGATCCCGAATCTGCAGTATGTGTGTCAATTAATGCGGCTCCCAGAAATGGGATAAATACAGTAACAGTAATATTGTATACTACAATAACCAAATAGCTGTTGTTTCATATTAAAGGAGTTAAAGAGCTCAAGTCCTTGTTCTCGACGTGCCATCCATGATGTTTACTCAACGGAGAGATATACAGCATAAAAAGTGTAAAAGAGACATCTAAAAATGTTTATTCTAATAATTTCAGCCTGCTAAGCGTCCTTCATTACTTAAATTACTTCTTTTACACTTTTGTCCGTTGATTAGTACCGGTAGACTTTTATCCACCTGCAGGTATCTCCCTGTCGACGATCTTCATAATTCAGAGGTGAATAGAGAGCATACGTAAGATTAGGATAGTTTGGACTTGCTTGTAGTCTTTCAATGGCAGTAATAAACGTCTTTAGTTTCCCACCTTTCTTCACATGATCTTACCACCATCTATTTCTCGAGATATATCAGAGGGGATTCATAGCATATTCATTGTCTCCACATTGCAGACGCTTTTGTTCCATAGAAACATATTGAGGGCAACAGAATGGTATCAGAGTAAACTCCCAAGACTTATGAATACCCCTAGCCTTCTACAATAACTCATTTCAGCTTTCTTCGTTCAAGTTAGCCAGTTATCTTTCCGCAGCATTTGTCTCAACATCTGATATATCGATAGATAAAGGGGAGACACAGCATTACTTGATAATTGCAACGAAAACAAGTGATAAAATGCACATAATAGCGAATTAGATGTGATGAGTTTTTTATCTCGCTCCTTTTCAACTTTTCTTTACTGGTCAACCGAGTTTTCCTTGCGTCAACATATTGCTACATCAGGTGATGACAGAATAGCGAGAAGTGCATGAATAAAACATACTAGTGATGAGAGGTGATTGAATAAAAGCTATTAATAGTGTGCCAAGTGGCTCTTTAGACCCATCACTCTCTATATTTCAGCTTTTTGGTCAGAATGTAATAACTTATATCAGTCCTAATTTCTGTCTCCAACTGGTATGGTGATAAATGTGTCGTAAAGATAACAGTATTATGATAAAACATGAAAAAAAAAAGTTATAAAATGCAATAAAGAGTCCAGCCAAGAAGTGCAGTCACTTCATCGTGCTCCAATTCAACTTTTCGTCACTCTTTATAAGTCATCTGCTTCGAGTTTTGCCTCTCAACTTGTGCAGCTTACAAATACGAGAAATTACCATGTAACCAGGAACCAGCAGTTACAAGAAGCTTTTGATTGCAACGATCACGCTGATGAGTGTCCATGGCTCATATTTCTACCCCGGTTTACCCGATTTTCGATCATTGACAACTTTTACAGATGCTTGAGTTTTGTCCTTCTCGAAGTGGGCCCCAAAACAGGAAGAATATAGTAGTATTCTGTTATTGATACAGAGATATGAGGCCCTTTAGCTACCAGGAGCTATAAAAAATATTGGGTCATCTTTTTGTTTTCTCATTGATCTTTTATTCTTTTAATTATCAAGTTATTCCGACCCCTGATATGTTCCGTTCCATGGCGCTGACAGAATTGAGATCTGTGGTAGTAATACGTTTGGAAGGTCAGATTTAACTCTAATGTTGAACAATGGAGATCAGATTTAGTACCCAGAATGTTTTATTCTACGTAAATCCAGCTTTTATTAGTTATTTAATCCGCTTGTCCAAACGTCTATTTTTAGGATCATCGAAGATAACAGAAAAATGATAAATCCGGTAAGAGCTCACCTTAGAGACACAAGATGTTTTGAATGTTCCTCTAATTGTCTTCAAGAGTATTACTGGAACGTTGCTTTACTGCATTCCAGCTTTTCTTTGTCATTAATCGGGTTCTCTTCAGTCCATGTGTTAGTCCTCCTTCATAGTGCGCATACAAAGAGATAAACACAGTATCAGTATACACCTATGATATCGAAAGATAAACAGCTATCTACAAGTTTTAAAAAATTACATCATCAGCCATTAACGATTCTTCCACTTCTATGTTGCTTTCCTTCTTCCATTAAACATTCGAGCTCGTGGTTTTGGCTCTCTCTCCATGATGAAGGTTATGCAACTATTACAGGTATTAACTAGCGTACAATGAATTATATTAGGCCAAACCAAGTGTTGAAATGTTCAGCTGCCCCTTTTTGGCTCTTTTCAGTCTTCATTTGCTTACCGATCGACGCATACTTCTACTTTATCCCTCAATTGCTGATGCTTGCAGAAGAGGGAGAACTAAGACATAGATGGCTGATATAGACAATAGGAAGTGTTAAACAACTAGAAACAACTACCCAGCATATCTTTAGCCTCTTGAAGTGTTAGATTTCAGCTTTTAGTCTTCAATTTATCGACTTATATAAATGGTGGCTGGGGTTTGAGGTTTACGAAGATTGTAGAACAGCAAGCATGCTGAAAAATGTAGCAGAGACATCGATGAGTTGCTCAATCTTCATAAGTGACTATTTTTATTTGAACAAGTGACCTCTTGTAGTTCTTCTCAAGTTTTCTGCTACGATTCTCATGGTATCTCAATTCGACATTTTGAGCCCTCTATCGGCGATACATACAGAACGGATGTAATTGTGGAACAAACACATATTACCTGGAGAAAGAGGTGACATATACCATATTTGCAGGTAGTTAGCTGCCCTGTCGTTTCTCCCCTTCACTTCTTAACTTTTTGCGGTTATGAATCGTCTTATCCTTACGTCATATTTTCTGTCACCCATTGATGCTCGCAGAACAGGAAATACATATCAGCATGGCAAACCAGCGACATATAAGGTAGACAAGAACCTTCTTAAAGTCATAGTAGTTACAACGAGCCTCTTATAGTACCTGTATTCAACTTTTATTCTTCAAGTTTCGGTTTTAGTCTTTCGCCAGCATTATATCTCTGGTTCAATTCTTACCAGACGGAGGTAAAGGTAGCAGTATTAGAAACAGACGACCACAAGAAGTGAAATAGTGCACACTAACAGCACGAAAAACATTATAAGCTACTTTTTCTTCTTCGTATCAGTTTCATTTCGTTAAACCCTTACGCCTTGCGCTTGACAGCTTTCCCTAGCGGTTGAAAGAATAGAGATCTAAACAGAAATAACGGAGACCAGCTTCAAATAACAGTCAAAATCACGTATTATCAGTCATGAAAATGTTTTGAAAGTTTTTTTCTATTCGAATTCAACTTTTCTTCATCAATTCATCGATTTACACCGGGCCATGATTTGATCTCCACATGAGAAACCTCACAGAAAGAATATCACTGCAGCGAAACTATGATAAAACCGAAGGCAGAGAAGTTGAATTGAACAAGATAGGCTAGTGAAACGTGATTACCCACTTGTTACATTATAATTCGGCTTTTTTTGATATTTAACTTGCTTAACCGCAGCCCTAAGAGTTATTCTAATGATTGACGTACACAAACATGGGAGATATACGAAATAATCAGTGGTTAAAAACATAGACAAGATAAATTTTGTCAAAAGAAAGTGCTAATGAATATCTTGGGGCTCTTTTAACACTTCATTTCAACTCATAGTCCTAGGTTTATCGACTTAACTCACACTTGAATTCTTCTCTACATCAGAGATGCCAACCAGCAGGGGGATTAAAGACATTGAAACCCAATGATTCTACAAAATGTTGACTAGCAGTAAGAAAAGAGATGGAAAATCCATATGAGCTATTTACTGCTGTTAATTTAAGAGCAGCATCTTCAAATATCGCATTCTTTCTTAGGCTAAGAAGGATCAGGTATGGGGAGGAGAGGGGCATCTCCGTAAGTTGAGGAAAAAAAGCTGGAAGAAAGTTGTGTCAAAAGCAAATCGCGATTGAAATGGCTATTAGTAGACTATCATTTCCGGTATTGATCTTCTAATGGAACTCTCTAAGTTTTATTACCGTAGTACAAGTATTACAGGTTTTGTGAGATATCAATAACTACCAGAAATTAAGGTGTAGGGTAAGTCGATTACTTAATGAATAAAAGTTGAATGAGAGTGAATTGAGAAGCTTAGGTCACTCAATGGAGTCACTATATCCTACCAATAACAACAGTTTAACTGCTCATAGGTTTCCCTGCTCCGTTCACCTCTCTTCCTTAATGATAAATGCAGGGACCCAAGTGGTGATGAAGCAGAACTGAATAAAATGAAGAAAAATGATTAAATAGAGAGATAAAAAAGCTTCTTAATGTCTGTAGTAGCTACCAATAGACTATTGATTACTTCTGTTTGTCTCAAGTGCTCATTACCCAGGTATTTATCTCTGTTCAGCCAGCATATATGGTGGGACATAACACATGCGTAATAAGAACCCGATTAGGTGGGGAAGAAAGACCAAAGGAGTATGTCAAACACTTAAAATGTCTCGAAAACCACTATTGTAGGGCTTTCAACTTCTTTTCGTTCTTCCTTCATACTAATGTTATTCTCAACTCTGCTCTCTAAGTACCTGGGGTTGAGAGGCTACCAAGAGCCTCCCGTGACTAGAATAGATAGCAATGAAAAGCTAAAATGAAGTATAATAAAGCGCCAAGTAGACATATTGGGTGAAGCTCGTTCGAAAGTTCACTATCTATTGATGCTGGTTCATATTTCAGCTACGTTTACCTCTGCTATAAGTATCGTAAATCGATTGGCATGAATACCTTGTTATTATGACGAATGAAAGCTGAAATGAAGAGATTAAAGAGTATCTCAGTATTCTTAAAGACAACTAGTAGATATTGCACTACTTAGTCTTGCTCCCAGCATTTAAGATTCTCGCAATTGATCTCCGTCTAGTCAACTTACATTGTGGGACTAAAGATGGCATGAGGATAAACGGATATACGAGTTATAAAAGCTGGAATGCAATAGAAGAAGCATTTTGGGATACTCAAACAGCTGACATTGTTCAAATAATCACTTCGGGGGGTTCCTCAAATATATATTACCACCCATTTACCTCTATTCTGTGAATCTCAAGAATACAGACTCAGTAGAACTCGAGTAATCGAGATCAATAAGATGAAATATAGATAGATGAGAGACTAGAGATGTTACTTGCAGGTAAAATGAGCTAACAAATATCTTCATGGTGTTCCTGGCACACCTAGTTGTTTTATGTCCGTGTTCTGATGGCACTGACTCTGAGACCCAAAGCAGGCGTAGAGATAAGTCCACTATTTAACGAAGAAAAGCTGAAATAAGTAAATCATAAGGTCAGACACATCAAGCGTACTAAAATAGTACAGCCCAAAAGCTTTAGTTGTCACTGATATAGCTTTTTGTGCTATTTCCCGCCGTTATGTTGGCGTCGTGAAGGAAGACGAAACTTTGGACTAGGTATAACCCACAAAACTAGAGAAGAGAGCTGAAATAGAGTATTATAAGAGCTTCAAAAGGCTTTCAAAGTCCGAATATAAGTAACCAACTACTTCTCGATGCTCAATATACGTTTTAGTACAGTATTTCCCCTCTACCGTGATATTCATATATTGAGACACACTTACAGAAGTGAGGAAAGAAGATTAAGTGATGAATAAAACTTGAAATGACTAAGGGGAAGATGTCTACCCCACTTAAGCAGGTGCAATTTTAATACCAAGAACTTGTAACAATCACAATAGGTGTTATAAAGCTATTGTCTCTCGATATGTCAGTACTAGGATTAAGAGAACATAGCTTGGAGAATGGATTATCCTGTTTCATAAACAATAAAAGTGCAAGACAATGATTTACAAAGGCGTGGAATACTTATTGAGCTACCAGCATGCTTGATTGTCTTTTATGCCGTCTCTAGCATACCACTACCGGTACTTCTATTTTCCTCTCTGTTCCGCAGACCGTGGATGGAAAGGACAAACTCAGGATCTGGGAATTGGGTAAATTGAAGAATAAAAACTGAATATAAACGGGATAGAAGGCCTAATGAGCTCTTGAAAGCCATTAGTAGACATTAAGCACCTTTTTCTGTTCTAGATATGTATTATTAACATTTTACCTCAGTTTTGAAGGTAGACATGTAAGAGCTGAACCACGGAGTCTGAGAACTGAAAGAGAAAGCAGAATATTACTAAGAATTAGCACTAAGCAGGCTCATCACGGGTTTATTGTTCCATGTTGAACACCCCTTTGTAGACAACAAGTTTCGCAGCGTTATTTACCTCTTCTGAAAATATCTTTTGGAAAGACCAAATACCCTGCGCAGGTAAAACTCGATAGTGGAGAGATATAAGCTGAAAAAGGTAAGAGTGCCCAGACGTCTTTAATGGCTACTGGTATACAATTAACCACTACTTCCTGTTAGTTTCATGTTTTCTACTTTTACACACTATCATGGAATCATGGAAGGGGGCCAAAGCAATGGGTCTGTATATCTTGATAGATCTGAGAGGAGAGATGAAAAGTTAACAGAAACTGTAGTAACAACTACTTCTAAGTATCTGTCAAGTTACTTCTGGTCTCGAGTAGGTTTATAACAGTTGTACCCTTGCGCTCACCTTGACCGAGGGCCAAAACTTGGACTGCTATTAATATGAGTCGATATAATAAAGAACAAAAGCTGAAATGAAGAAGATTAAGAAGTGTATGGGATATATAACATCTATGAAAAGGTTTTTGTAAGTTGTGTTTGTCCCTACCATTCACTATTCATGGATTTCTCCCTGTTCTGTCGCAACCTAGATGAAGAGAACAAAGTCAGGGATAGGGACACCTCGTGAATGGCAAAGAAAACCTCAAATCGGAAGAGAACAAAGTCTCAGGACATTTAGAGATCAAGTTTAAAATGATTAATAACTTCTCCGAGCTTCTAGCATTCTCTAAAACTGAAATAATCTCTTCAATGCTGGCACCGGAGATAGGGAGCCAAAATTCAAACCTCGAATGTCTCGGCTCAGATACAAAAGAAGTTGAAATGTAGTTAGATAAAAGCCCCAAACTCACGAAAAGACTTTATTATGTGATATGCTTGTTAATTTCAGTTTCTACCTGCTATTTCGGTCCGGAGAATCTCACTTGAGGAAGGTAAAGCCATTAACAGGGATACATCGTTAAAATGATTAAAAAAACTGTATTGAAGTTAGATAAGTGACCCAATCTGCTGCATGTATGTAATACTAGAGGCTATACAGCTAACTCTTGTCTAATTATGTCTATATTAGTGTATACATTCGTGTTAGTGAGCCTCCCAAAATGAGAGACGAAACCAATCAGTACCGGTAGGGTCAATTCGATTAAATGAAGATAAAAAGCTGGAAAGAAGTAGAATAAGAAGAACAAGAAGCTTCTTCCGCGTCAAATGTTAAGTTAACGACATTCCTCTATAGCTATAGATATTTATACAGCCATAGTTTCTCCCGTTGTCAACTATGTGGGTTGGCAGGGTAGAACTAGGGCAGTGGAAAACTCTTATATTGATACGAGAAGTTTGAAATGAACTATAGGACAAGATCCAGGACAACAACCACGCGTCAAATGTGTTTTTACGTTTTCTTAGGTTGTAACTGGCTTAATACATGGTCTGATTTTCTTGTTGTGAGCATCATTGATTGAGAGCCAATATACAGGTGCAGGAATGTAAGTTGAATAAATAGCGAAGAAACTTGAATGGAAACAAATAAAATATCCCAGAGTATAGAATAAAGCCATTCATTGCGTATGAGTACCTTCCATCTTCCTCACTCTGTTTTTCTGTTATATAACCACTGTTGCGGCAGTGGCATTATGAGACTCCCCAACTCGATAATTCCAGAAAAAAAGTAGGAAATGCATAGTGAAATACAGTTCCGATGTTATTGACAGCTACGTTTAGTTATTTGAAAACTTCCCATGATCACTGGCATATACCTATACTGTGTTCTCTAGGTTATGTGGGCATTATGGAGGTGGCATCGGAAATGACACGAAAAACGCAAAGGTTGGCAACGACGCTTAGAAACATAAAACCATTACTCCCAACACACGAAAAACGCAAAGGATGGCAGCACTTTTGAAAAAGATTATCACACGAAAAACGCAAACATTGGCAAGCAAACCAATTTTACTACACACGAAATGCGCACCATGACAGCAAATTGAGTCAACTAGTCCCAACTAAGAAAGTCAACTAAAAGCCTCGCCACACACATCTAATCATAATGAGACGAAAATGAGGTGAAATGCAAATATTTTCCGTAGAATCATTCATCATGTTGCTAATGTCATATTCCAATTGAATTTATCTTTTTATGATGATTGTGAATCGCGTAGGATTGTAATGTCGTGGAAAAAGAGAATGGCGTGTACTTGTAGTTCGTTCATTGTGTGACAGGGCGCTCTTAAAAACTATTCATGACTCCAGATACATCCCCTCATTGCTAACATCTGAATAAAATCGTTTTCCTGGCTTTACTCGAGGAGTGTTCAACAGCCGGTGATGTCTATATATCACTTCAATTGGACTAGCGAAATCCTATGGATATAGGTTGGCAGTTGTGATATTGAGAGGACTTATTTTCATTCAAAATGACTCCAGAAGAACTCAGAATGATGGCAAACTTCTTGTACTTGTACCGAAACTATTACAAGTACCCTACTTGTACATCTAGCTGTGCTTTTTCTTTTATTTATAACTCTTATTTCTACTTGTTACATATCCTCAGGCTCGCTTTCAATGTCACTCATAATCTATCCCCAAAACTCCAGCACCATCCATGTCAGAATCAATCATTTCTTCGTCGACCTTGACACTACTCTCGGCACAGGTATTGGCCAACCTCTCCAGCGCCTTTGGGAAAGTGCGAATGTTGTGACCAGCTCCCCTTCGGATGCTGCCATTGCTTGCGTTTTTCGTGTGACGTCCTATATTATTAAAAAACTTGTTGCCATCCTTTGCGTTTTTCGTGTGTTGGGAGTTTCACGAATGTTTTCAGAGCTCGTTGCCAACCTTTGCGTTTTTCGTGTCATTTCCGATGCCACCTATTATGGATGGGAGGTCAAAACTTAAGACTTGGGGGCATTGCGAAAGAAGCCACTGTGACGAGGTGAAAAAAACCTGAAACATTTTTGAAGGTTATGAGTAGAACATGAACTGGTTATTGATGTCTCTAATTTGTTTTACAACAGTATTTCAGCCTGTACTGTGAGCTTCAATGATGGAGAGACGTGGACATAGAGACATATCGATTACATGATGAAGAACAGTTGAAACTAAGTAAAAAAATGGGCAATACACTGTCTTCCAATACAGAATGCTTGATTGAAGACTTCTTGTTACCACCAATTGTATATTGGTGCTACGGTATTCCTTGTTGTCAGCTGCAGGGAGTGTGGGAGAGAACTGAAGGAATAAGTCATATAGGGAAGCTAGAAAAGCAGACCCCACGTAGAGATCAACACCCAGAGAATATGTTTTGATTATCATTGCTAAAAACAGATGCATCAATACAGCCAGTATGTATTTACTACTCAATAGCTATATCCTGTCAACAGCACAGCTTCAGAAGCAAAAGCCCGGTAACTTCAATATTGAAGAAGAAAAGTTATAAACAAGTCGTAGAAACTGCTAGAAAACAAGAATCAAGGCTAATATTAAACACAGCACTCTATTTTGTTAACATAGCTGAATACTACTATCCATTTATCTCAGTTATGTGAGCACCAACGATGCGAGACGAAACCTAGAACTTGGAAACCTGAATCAAAGACCGAGAAAAGTTGAAATGAAGAGGAGAAGAAGGCTTATGATCTTACTCACAACCATGAGTATGCGAAAGACTACTTACATTGGCCGCGTATGTATTAATACAACAACGTTTTCCCCTACTCTGTCAGTTTCACTCATGCAGAGACGAAATAGAGAACTTGTACAATTCGGTATATTGAGGTAAATTGAAGAATAAAAGATACAATCAAAACAATCAAGTATTGCAAGATGTTCCAGCTCTCTCTTTATAGCTTGTCAGCTACTTAGACTTGTCCCTAGTACATTCTATGTCTGCAATCAACTCTGTTCTGTTAGGAACTTAATGGGGAGACGAAATGAAGGCGTAGGAATAGCTCGGTAGAATTGGATATATATAAAGAGTTTCCCAAGGGGCTAAGTATGTTATTTGTGTACCAATCACCAGTTCTTGTTGTTGCTGTGATCTATTACAGTTGTATTCTTTACTACTCTGTGAGCTTCTAGACAAAATATAGTCGGTGCGATAATGTCAAAAAAATGACGAACAAAAGCTGTAAATAAGTAATATAAGAGCCTCTCAGCATACCTTATACCTCTATTGTACAATGGGAAACTTCTCCCAGTCACTGAATCACAAGTGGAGCTGGTATTTGTTTATCTGACAAAACTATTGGGTGGGGCAGAGATCCGACAGTATAAAACCCTCTCAATTGACGTTTTAATCACTAATGAAATATATGAAAAGCAGTTACCACCTTTCAGGCCCTTTATAATAATTCTTTCATCTCTCATTCTATATTTATTTCTATTTTCGTTGCTATGTGTCTCTACGTTGTGTGCGCAAGTGAAATCGAAACAACCAACCAAAGGGGAATTCATTGAAGCAGTGATAAGAAAGTGATTAGGTGGTAAGAAAGTGGGCTCAAGAAGTTCATAAGACCTACATTATATGTAAAGCTACCTGTACTTACTTTTTTTCTTCCTGGTAGCTTTTATTGCTGTATATCTCTGTTTGACGTCACCTTGGATGGGGAGACAGAAAGTAGTGGGACGGTAGGGATATTCTGGATAGAGGACGGGGAAAGGTGAAATGAAATTGAATAAGATGCTTGTTCTATCTTCGATGAAACATAGAACGTTGTGAACTACCGGTACTAATCTTTGTATCTATTACATATTTCTGCGATAATTATTTACTTCTGCCACAATACACATCATGGACAGAGAGAAAACAGTCATGTCTAGATATTCTGAAAATAGCAAGAAAAAAGTTGAGAAGAAGTACAGAATGCAGCTAATAGCAAGCCACCAAGGCTTATGGCTAGAATTTAGTAGCTTTTGCATGTCTCTAGTATATATTTTGGGAGTTTTCCTCTCTGTTGGGTACCGGTACCTGTAGGATTAGAAATGACAGACAAGGCATGGCTGTTACTACTTGATATATCGAAGAAAGGAAGTTGAAACTAAGTAAAGAAGAGATGCACTGAACACATAGAGACACAAACATCAAATACATGGACACTCATTCTTCTTCTTAATATATATTGGCTCTATATTCCTCTCCGCTCTGTTCGCAACTCAATAGAGAGGCAAATTCAGGCATACGAACAACTCGATAAACTGAATAAGAAAAGCTGAAATGAGGTAAGATAAGACGTTAAGATGTTTTATTCAAATTGCATTATGCGACTGACTTTTTCAATTTGTTACTGGTATCTACCATTACGGTATCCTTCTCTGTTCCATCGACCCTATAGATTGAGCATATTATGTTGACGTGCGAATATATCTGTACAAGTACTTAAAGAAAGAAAGCTGAAACGAGAAGAAATAAGAAGAAATGAAGGATCAGAGAAGCTAAAAGTAGATACTTAGCAACTTCTGGACGTATCCAGCTTTTGATAATGTCCAATATCTCTCTCTTCTGTGAGCATCAACACTAGCAAGAAAAATCTCAGTGTCGAAAAGTAGTATATTAGCAAATAAAAGCTGAAATATAACATGCGAAGATACTGAAGACGTTGAGCTATATATATTAATGCACATGGCTACTTATGTTCATGGTTCAAACTTGTAGACGTTACGTTTACCTCTTTTCAGTGAGAATTCTAGATAGAGTATGAGGGAAATCATGGCACAACTTGGTGTATCGGTGAAGGAAAGCTGAAAATAGACACTACAAAAGGCTTATATTCTACTCTACAACTATTAATACATCATTCAACTCCCATTAGCGTGGCTATTATCTTTTCAGGTGTGTATCTCTGTTCTGCCAACCAGCTGGGGTAGACTTACAGTATGTACAATGAATAAGTCGATTTAATAGCAAATAAAGTACAAATGAAGCAAGATAAAAGACGAACAGCACTCAAAGAACTCATAATTGTTTTCAACAGACCACTTTGGGTTACTATGAGTACATTTTGCTGCTACATTTACCTTCGTTCAGTGTGAGACAAATGTCATGGATTTGGTGGGTCTGATATTTTGGAGTCAAAAAGCTGAACAGAAGTAAAGAAAGTGACTGGTACTGGCATGTGTGCTTAACAAAAGTCACTAAACAATTTCTTTTATTGCTATGGTACTTACATCATCGTTCTTCTTCATCTTTGTAAGCTTCATGCAGATGAACAGCACAGACGATTGGGAATACTCGATAAGTGGAGGAAGATCAAGTGAATGACGAAAAATGAAAGTCTTATGCCACTCTGAGTGATCAGTGGTAGATATTCAGTCACTTAGCCTTGCATTATTTATCCATTTCTGTAGTACACATACATTCTGTCCTCAATTTGTTGGAGAGACAAACTGCATGTGTATGAATAGCTCGGTAAAATGGCAACATATAATCAAGAGAAGTAGAACAAATAGCCCATGACGTTTAGAGGACTAGAGGGGTATATCTAACAGCTTCTTACCGTTACCAGTAACTTTTATTGCCGATATCTCTCTTTTCTGTAGGCTCCATAATGGTGGGACAAAATGTTACCAGGGGAGAACTCCAATATTGAAAGAGAAAAGTGGAATAGAAGAAGGAGAAAGAACTTGGGCTACAGATTCAGCTAACAGTGTTGCGCTAATATCATTTTTGGATGCTATAATCATGATTTGATACTACATTTATCTCAGTTCTACGGGTTCCATGTGTGATAACCAGTTAACGTAAGATTCCAAAGTGCGCAATAGTGTTCAAAGACTCTTGCTCTTCAGTAGATCCGCCTTAACAAATGTAAAAGGGGCTGACTGTAAATGTAGTGTCGGGAAGGGCTGGCGATTTTGGTGGTAATCTTCCTAGTCCGGTCTCCGATGGTCGGGTGTTCCGGGAAAAAGGTATTAACGGAAATCTGAAAAGGGGCTTCAACTCTTGTCAAGTTGACTCTTCAATGAATAGGGGTAATCCTAATCAAGCTTGGTGAACTCAAGAAGGGGAGAAAGGCGAAGGTAGGCGTTTGTAGTAGCTATACCTTTGTAGTCGATGTGTCGAGGTTGTTGCCGTTCACTTTCTACGTTCCACTCTTGGTAGAGAAAAACAGGGGAAAATGCGACAGTGCGCAGAAATGTATTTCATGTAATTATATAGTGACTGTGTCTCCAGTCCAGAATATACCTGCAGGATATACCAGCACGGTCGGCCGACGTGGCACTGCAGCTAGGTAAGGGAAAATAGGGGTAGCAGGAGGGCTCACACATGGAAGCGACTAAAATACCTGCTGGTGTAAGTCGGGGAATTGAGAGCTAGAAGATCAAATGAAGAAATAAAAGAGTATGGCGAAGTTTCTGAAAGCTAGTGAAAAAGAATTGTGAGCTGCTTAATGCCTCTAGCCTACTTTACAGCTTTATAAATACCGTACTTTTATTGTAAAAATGCTTGAGAGACAAATATAATAGGGATAATTCGTTTAAATAGCAAAGAGAAAAAGCATAAATAACTCAAGATAAACTGCTCATGATGTTTATTTAGTTTGTATAATGTGAAATGTCATCCAAGGTTGCGGTTCGTATTGTAGCTGCTACATCTACTCCTGTTCTGCAGGTATCGGTAATGGAAGGTAAAGCCATTCACAGGTAAAGGTTGATTTCAAGAGATGAAAAACCTGAAATCGAGAGATTGAGGAGCTCCTAATGTTTCCGATAAGTCCCAGTAGATAAGTGACAACCTCTTCTTGTCTCTAGTATGTCTTCCAGTGCATTTATTTCTGCTCTGTGAGCTTTGCAGTAAGGGCGAGAAAATGTAGAAGTGGGGATAGACGATAATTGACGAATAAAAGCTGAAATCAAGTAATATAAAAGAATTAGAACATTACATATGTTGTAAGTGTATGAAATATAACTGTTCTCTGTGGCACAATGTGTTTTGGAACTATATTTTTCAATCAGTATGTACTATGGGTGTCGGGTGGAGCTGGAGTTTCCGATAACTCTCGTAATGAAGCAAAAAAGAGACAAATGAAGTAAAAAAAAAAGACGATGCTGTTAATGAAAATTAATCTGTGCCACGTTTATTCTCAGTTTGATTCTGGCTTCTTTTTTATTGCTGTATTTCTCTCTGCTGCATGGGCATATGAACTGGAGACGACCTACCAAGCGATTAAAGGGTGAAGTAGCAAAGAAAACTTGAAAAGAAAAAGAGTAAGAGTTTCAGAATTTTTAGAAAAGCCGAATTGTGTGGCTAGTAGCCATTATTTGTAGTCAGGTATTATTATTGCCTCGTTGTACTCTGTTCTATGAGTATCGCAGACGCGAAGTTCTGGTCCCGTGCAACAATACTAATTAAGAATAAAAAGGTGAAATGATGAAAGATAAAAAGATGGCGACGCTCTTGATAGATAACAGTAAGTAAGATTCGACTTGTGCATGTCTCTGTCTCTTTTAATGCTCTATTTTTGACTATTATGAGAGAACCATTATTTAACGAAAATGTAATGTAGGGGAAGTTGATAAATTAGCTAGCTAATAGAAGTCGAAATGAAGTAGACTAAGTGGTCGAAGACGTTTAACTGGAGTTGAGTATTTTTCAGACTTCTTATTTTTGTAGCTGATAACTTTTGCAGCTACATTTTCCACTTCTGTGGGCATCTTAGATGGAGAGACGAAACTTAGGTATCAGGGGGGGCTCATTTATTGTAAATAAAAGCTGAAATAGAGACGCGTAAGATGCCTAAGACGTTTATTCCAGCTAGAAGTACATATAGAACTACTCTTTACTATCATTGAGACATCTTCAATCAGTATTTACCACAGTTACTGTATGTAAGCACAATAATAAGACACGAAATTCTGGCCAGTAGGAACACGTATATCAAGAGAGGAAACTTGACATCAAGTACTATGAGACACCCATGACGTTTTTTAAGACTAAGACTGTATGGGTAACCACTTACTGTTCATTCCAGGTGTCTTTATTACCGTATTTGTTTCGCTCCACAGGCGCCTTAGTTGGAAGACGAAAGCCAGGCATTGGGATAAGTCGATTAATTGAGGAGGAAAAACTTAATTGAAAAAGAGAATAGACAAATAACCACACTCAATGTAAAGTATCTTACTTGACATCTACTTGCTTCCAGTAAATGTTTATTAGAGCTACAGTCTCTCGATATGTGAACGCTACGACTTCCAGGAGTGTTTTGTGAGATAACTATCATTTAGAAGCAGATATGGAATTGGTAAGATGTCCCAGAGCATTTAGTCAGCCTATAAAATACAGCAAAGCGCTTTTGATTGTTGTCAGTTTGCATTACTGTGATACTAACCTGTTCTGTAAGAATCATCCACCAAGAGACATGATTGAAGACTTGAGATGAGTAGAACCATAAGGAAAGATTATGGACAGTAGTAGAAGAGAAATATAAGGCAATCTAACGTTATTAGTCTATACTTGAGCACTATTTGCTGTCACCACAACTTATTTCTACTATTAATTCGTTGTTTCTCTCAGCATCTGAAATACGGACAGCAGGCAGACATAATTCCCACGATTTTCTAAAGAAGAAGAACGAAAATAAGTCATGTAAAGAACTGGCGGCACTCATCATAACTAATACTAGATTATCAACAGCATCTTGATATCTCTTGTAAATTTTCATCTTGTATTTCTCTTGGTTTTGTATTTACATATGATTAATTCCAACTCTGGTGAAGGAGTAAGTCGTCTAATGAATGAATAAAAGTAGAAAGGAAAATGAAATTGAAATCCAGTATGTTATTTGAGCTAACAGAATATCTCCAGTGGCTCTCTAGAGTATTTATAATGTATTATTGCTCCATGTACCTCTGTGCTGTGGGTATCATTGAAAGGGTTAAGCAGCATACTGGTACATTTTGGTAAACAAAAGAATAAAAGATGTAATGAAAAAATGATTGAAGATCTTGGTGTCATTGATAGCCACTAGCAAGTATATGAGTACGGGTACCTTCTGTAGCTATTTAGATGATTAGTACAATATTTTTCTCTATTATGACAGCAACATGGAAGAGAGACACATGCAGTGAGAGATCATCCAGTTTTGATGAGAAAGAAAGATGAAACAAAGTAAGACAATGATCAGGTAATAAGTTTCTGACTATTGTTATACAGGGGACCATCTATTGCTGGTACTGGTATTCTTTTTTACTGTACAAATCTCTTCTCTATAGAATTCTTGATTTAGAGAGGAAACTCTGGTCTTGCCATAACTACGTTATCCCGTTAAAACAGGTGATTTTTAGCAAGAGAATTGATCCATGTATTTATTCGTGTATAAGAGTAAGATGGTCAACTTCTTGCTATGATCTCTCAGCATGTCTGCATAGTGGGTGGAGAAGAGCTTAGCTGTTGAATTACGTTGTGTAATGAAACAGAGAAAGCAGACGTGACAGTTAGAAAGAATCGGAACACATAATGATCTAACTCTATGCCAATATCAGCTTTTTAGTTGCAGTCAGTTCGTTCCGTTGTCACCTTTACCTCCGCTCTGTAGACACATTGGATCAAGAATTGGTTAATCGAAGAAGGAAAGCTACTGAAAGATACCTTGAAATACTCAGAAGGCTCTTTATGGGCTGTATTACTTGTCAATTACTTCTTGTTAATTAATTACCATGACTTCATGATTATATGGGGAAAAGCTGATTTCACAAGTTGAAGCCCTTCTAGAAAGAGAAGCAACTCGATATATAGCAAAAAAAAGGTATGTCTAGTTTTATTGAAAGTACCATAGTGCTATTTACTACTCTAAGTGGTCAATTCACAACTTCCTACGCTGGTATGACCCACCTATACTATTTCCACCGTACTGCGAGAGACATATATGGAGAGCAAGATGAAGGCGTAGAAATAATTTGATGAAACAAGATAAAAAAGATGAAGATAAGTATAATGAAATGTTTATGTTACTTTTTATAGCCTCTAGTAAGTATGTAACCACTTCTAGCAGTCTTATGTAATCTTGTATAGACTATATTCCTCTTCTGAGAGGATCATATTCAGGGAATATAAGGCTTGGGGGTAAGTATATTAATTCTTGAAAGAAAGTTGTATTCATGTAAGATAAAGGTATTGTAACATCTTTAGGCCTAATAATAGATTGTACGTGACTTCTTTTAGGAGATCCAATGTATTTTACGGCGATACGTAACTCTTTCTGTAAGTATTGTTGACTGAGTAAAAACCTGGGTTTGGATAAGCTGAGAAACTGAAGAAGAAAAGCTGAAATAAAGATCAATGAGTGGCTGGTAACAAGTCTGATAACTCCCAATTGAAATTAAGGGAATATTCAGGTCTTTAGTGTGAATTTCAGTGATACTGCACTTTAATTCATAATCATCACAAATGATGCGCGATCACGATGGGTAGAGTTTGAACAACAGACAAATAAAATCTCAGATAAAGAGATAAGAAAAACTATCAGGGTTTATTGCTGCTAATAGTAGTGGTTTACTCACCTTTTATGTATCGATAACGTGAAAAAGACTTATGACTGTTCTGTTAGCATACTTAATCTGGCTCCAGTAGAAGTCGGTTAACTGGCGAATGAAATCTGAAATAAGAAAAGATAAACCAATGGAGATATTCAACAAGTAATATTCCATTTAACAGTGCATAGTATGTGCCGCTGTTATCAGTTTAATATACATTAACCTCCTTTCGGTCAACATGGTGGGAGTGACCCAGTATTGCACCAGTGTAACTTGACTTTTTGAGGTAACAAACATAGACATAAGAGAAAGAAGCTGTTATTGATACGCATTACGATTATTGACAAACATCAACACATATTTTGGTGTCGTTGGTAAATATCCTTATTGTTTTTCTCTCAGGTGAAAGTCACAAAGCATGAGAGGCAAAACCAGAGAATAGGAGAACTCGTATGAAGGATAGCGAAACGCTGTAATGAAGCAGTGGAATATATCAATAAGGCTTAAAATGTCTACTACTATGTAATTAGTTATTGCTTGTGTCTCTAATGTGCGCTACCAAGGTATCTATCTGGATTGTGAGCTTTGCTGCTGGAGAGACGTAATGTGGTGTAGAGACGAGTTGATGAAACTACTGATAAAACTAGAAATTCAATGGAATATTAAGCTTATTATACTCATTGCAGTCCTGAATATGGTATAGACAGTTTTAAATGTTCTCATTTCATTTCTACAGCAGTTGCCTTACTTCTAGCATCAATGAAGGGCAATACCATGAGCTGATATAAACTGAGAAACTGAAGGAAAAAAGTTGTAATAAAAATCAATAGCTAGCTCACGACAACTTGGATAGCTTTTGGTATGTATTTGTCATTTTTTAGTGTGATCTTTACTTGTTCTTCATTACTTATCTCGATTTTGTAGCCATCCTAGGATGAGTAGTATAACTCTTCAAACTGAAGGGCAAAAGCTGAAATAAAGAAGAAAAAGAATTTCACAGCAGTCTCTTCTACTACAATTAGGAAGAAGACTACCTCTTCCTGTCGTTAGTATGTCATACTCTTGTACTTCACTGTTTTGTAAGCACTGCTGATTGAGATGAGAATCAATGCCCAGCAAAATTAGCTTAATTGATTGATAAGAGTTGAAAATAGATATAATCGAACACTAAGACAGTTATTTATAGCTGATAATACAAGTTCCGTTGGCTCTTATTGTTACTGGTTTCATTCCTTTTGTATGTCTCTATTCTCAGAGTATCGTGGGGAAGAAACAAAATTCAAAGGCAAGGGTAGATCGACTAAACACCGCATTAATGCAGATATTCGTTGGAACAAGTGGTCTAAGACTTTATATGCTACCCTATTCTGTGCCATACACTACTCTTGGGTGTCTTCCAATCTGATTTCCCTTACATTTATCTCTGTTCCTATAAGCTCTTGAGTCATGGGTTTAGATAAGCTGTAAAAGTTGTAGAATTAAAGATGTTAGGAAGTATAAAAAGTGGCCAATCTGAAGATTTATGGCTTATAGCATATAATCATTAACTCACCTCACATCTCTAATGTTCGAATCACCGGTGTTTCTTTCTTTTAGATAATCATCATTCAGAAGACCAAAATAGTCGATTAGTGAAACTAGATACCTGAATGAACAACATGCTAAGTGAGGGAAAAACTGAACATTACTGGTTTTCAAAGCTAGCAGAGGTAGCTGGCTAGACATTTAAGACCCTGGCATCTACTGTTTTGTATTGCTCTTCGTACTGCTCGCAACACTATGAATGGCAAACTTCACGTGTAGAGATAACTCGGGTATACGTCAATAAACCATAAAAAAACGTAAGATTAAACGTTCAAGACATTTTTACATCTGCTATGTAGCCATTCAGCATATTTTCTTGACTCTGGTATCTCACACTACGGTACTGTGCAACTCACTTTTCTCTCGGCGTTGATTGAGAGGCGAAATGATGGCGTAGGGATAATTTAGTTATTGAGGGGCCAAAGTTGAAAAGTAGTAAAGAGAGATGCTTGAGACGTTCCTTCTAGCACATAATTCTCAACCGACTACTATTCGATGGCGTAAGTATGTTATTCTGTCACATTCTTCTCAGTTTTGAAGTCGCCATGTGGAGGGTTTAAAAAATACTGCTTCGTATATCTCGTGTAGTAGAGAAAAAAGATGAAATGAAAAGTAATAAGGGCCTAAATACGTTTAAACCGCTGACGAAATTCATTTGTGAACTTCAATATATCTCTATGGCTCACTATTGTTCAATTTGTCCCTGTTTTGTGAGCATCATGCCTACATTTGATTTTCAATCTGTAAGGCCGACAAAAGAGAGAAACACTTAGTTGTGGTGAATATTAGCTGCCAAAGGGGGTCGTAAGGGGTGCAATACTAGAAGGTCCAGCATGCAGAGCTTCACGTCTTACTCCATTTTAGCTTTTATTCATCATTAATCAGGTTGTTCCTTTTTTTTTCAACCAGAGGTGTTGACAGAAGTGCAAAAACGGAGATAGCTGATACTGGTTACAAGAAAAAGTTACCCATCATCTCTTACTGACTCTTATATACGTCTTAAGACTCTTATTATTCTTAGTTTCAGTTTCAGATTTTCGATTTATCAGGTATCTCCATCGTGATTGTGGCGACAACGGAATTCACGAGCTTGAATAACTAAGTAGAACATCAAGATAAGATGAAATGAAGTGATATGAGATGCCCCAGAGCTTTTACCTATGTAGAAGTGTGTGAATTTGCATTCCTCATTGTTGCCGGTATCTTTTTCTACTGTATTTCTCTCTTTTCATCAGCATCTTTGATGGGGACAAGTTGCTGGCTTAATGAAAACTCGAGAATATGATGTAGAAAAGCTGAATTGAGATATGATTAAAAGCCTAGCACGCTCAACAGACTTTGTATTGTACGACGGACAACTCTTGGGTACAGAAGTATGTACTTTTGTTACATTACCTCTGTTCTATGGGCATGGGTGGAGCGACAGATATATTAGTCCGCTATAACTTGAGAAATTGAAGAAGATAATCTGAATTGAAGAGATAGAGAAGTAGTACTACATTTTTGACAGCTGATAATAAGTATGAGACGACATCTTTGAAATCCCTTGGTACTATTGCTACCGGTACCATATGTCTACTATAATTCATTGAGAGACATTAAGAAAATGTTGACTCAAGTGAACTAATTGACGAGTAAAAACAGCAATCAAGTATAATAAAAGGTCTAGGAAGCTTCACAGACCTGTATTCCTTGGAAAAGCAACTTTTTGTTGCTCTCAATAAGTTTTATTGTTTAATTACATCTGTTCTGGACACATATCAGGTAGCTCTTCCAAACCATGGTAGGGCTAAGCTGACAAAAAGAAGGATAAAAGTTGTAGACGAGTAACAAAGTGGCTAATAGCAATTTTGATGGCTTCAGGAGGATACCTTATAGCTTATTCATATCTCTGATAGGAATTTATACAGTGTGGCCCTCTACTTTACTCGGAAGACCAAAATACTAGACAGAATAGCGCCAAGTTAAGGAGAAGAAAATAAAAAGAAGCCGTAAGAGATCCAGTAGTACTTGTATACGCTGTAAAGAACCATCTAGAGTTTTATATTATTCATTGTCGTCTTTTTCATCAAAACGTCGACTACCCCTATGTGTGGTTCTTCTTTCAATGGTTGATGCTCACACAACTGAAGGAAATTCAATGACAACAGCAACTAGTGACAGCCAAAGTAAACTTCTTTTTACTAGCCGCACTACTATGGATTGAATTTCTTTCATCTCACTTGATTTCAGCTTTATATCTTCAGCTTATCAAGTTATCTCATGTCATGATTTTGCCAATCCGTCGAGATCTTGACAGAAGAGAGGTAAGTGTAGTGGGGACAAGAATAACTACAAACAAATGTAGTATGCCTCACAATAGAACTAGCATGTCAAGCGCCCTGAAGCTATTCTCGTGCTTTGAGCCTTTTATCTTACCTCATTTCAACTTTTATCTGTCATTTATATGTTTTTATCCATACGCCTGAATTTGTTCCACCAATGATGCTGACAGAGAAGACAATAGTATACCGGTAGTATCAAGATGCAACAGAAACTTCAATAAATTAGCCAATATCCACTAGTAGTCTTCTTCAACGTTTTTAATCTCCTATACTTCTTTAATCTTGCGGGAATCTTTCACATATATAACCACACCAAGGCATGAGATGTCTCTCGGATAATTTCAGAAAGACATTGAACACAAAAAAAAATACCAGAAACTAAAGTACATGCAGCTGCTCAATATTTACCTATGGCTCAATTGGTTTCTCTTTATACTTCTTTTCAACTTTTCAGCTTCAGTTAGTGAGTTCAAGTAACTTTTGAATCTCCAACTGGGATAACGGTACTACCGGTACCCTTATACAAGTACCGGTACCGGTACTGGTAATAGCAGCACGAATGAGATCCAACTGCCAAAATAGGATAAGAGAAGTCGTACAATACGGGTAGAAATATACCTTTAAAAACTTTTCTTACTTCAAATCAACTTTTATTGCTTCACTACACGAGATATTTCAATCCATAAGGCCTCCCATTTAGTCGTAGTGCATACATATGGGAAGACTGTGGCCCCAATATATCTTGGACGGGAACAAAAAGTTTACAGACGGGTATCTGTGCATCTAGAGTTGCTTTTTAGCGCTTCTTCCTATTCATTTGTATCTTTATTCGTCATTTTATCGACTTATCTTCATGTCTTGTTTCGTCTTTGAAAAACATGACAGTACAGAAGAGAAGCATACAGTGATTTTGACACCCATAAACGACAAGAGGTAGTTAATTGGTTAGGAGAAGTCTGCAGCTTGGTTGCGAGTATGTGATACTACTTATTTTCAGTTTTGTTTGCTAATTATTCAAGTTATTCAATGCCAGAGAGTGCCTTCTCCAGCTATCATGCTTACGTAATAGAGAGAAATACGACGTTAATAAACCTCAGTGATACAATAAATAGTATTGAGGTGTCTACTCCTAGATATAAAGAACGTCATGAGTTTTTTTGTATTACCCATTTGCGACTTTTCTTTCTCAATTTGAGAGCTTTCGTTAAATTATCGACTTATTCCTTCACCGCAATTTCGGTCAAGTCATGGTACTCACAGAACAGTGATGTCTACTTCAGTAATCAATGTCAGAGACCTACAAAAAAAAGTAATATGATCAATTAGTAGCTATTAAAAGGTCATAAGCTACTTAAACAACTTCTTTTCAACTTTTGTCCTTCACATTAGGCCCCCCCTAGCATGCTCACTTTCTGGTGTGAAAAACACAACAGAGATATTGAGACCAAAAAAAGATACTTGGAATGAAGGGAAGTTTGAAATATTTCAATGACTGCTCCACTAAGTCTGATAGACAGCTTATTCTAGCTCATTCTTTTATATATCTCGTTTCTACTCCACTTCCTTCAAAATTCCCTTCATAAAGATTCAAGCTAATATATCAGAGGGATGATTTCATCTCTACGGATATTAGAAGGCAATACATGTGTTGGTTGCTCAAAAAACTCTCTATAATCTACCATAAACCTCCTCATCTCTTTCACTAACTTTTAGCGGTTATATTACAGCTTCTAAATCAGTTCTTAGGATCACCTCTACTTGTATAGTCAACCCACATCGGCTCAAAAAAGTTACAGTAAGCAATAACAACCAGAGTACCATGCAGTCTAGCTTAGAGCCACTAACCCAGATACCCAACACAAACTTCTTCACCACTTACAGATGGCCCAGAGGGCTTCTTATGATGGAGGACGTTAAGAAGGCGAGCAGAAATACGAAGGGGACGAATAGAAACAAGACGACGAAGAATCAGGAGACGATAAGAAATAAGATGAGAAAAGAGGTAACAAATAAATGCATTCACAGGTTTCAGGTGTACTTGAGCTCAAGCTACACGAATTTATAGTCCATTGATGGTATAAAAGAAACATGTGTGGTGACAACTACTTGTACAGTATGTACGGAGTACCGGTACTCAAAGAAGTCTTTCAATAAGTACATGTGTACAAGTACAGTACCGGTACTACAAGTCTACAAACCACTTATTTTATACAATAAATCCATTAACAATTAATTTTAATTTTGAGAGGTAAACCAAGTAGCTAGCTATCTAGCCTAGAAGAGAATAACCAGAGCAACCATGCCCATCATACCAGCCGAAACACCGTAGGTCTTGGCAGAGTTGGCCTGAGGAGGCAAGTAGGATTCCTCACCGCCCGAGCCGGAGCCAGAGCCGGAGCCGCCGTTGTTAGAGCCGCTGCCGGCTTCCGAGCCGCTGCCAGAACCAGATCCTCCCGATTCAGAGCCGGAACCGGAGCCAGAGCCCTCAGAACCAGATCCTGAACCAGATCCCGAACCAGAGCCGTTGCCCTCAGTACCAGAACCTTCACCAGATCCTCCAGATCCTGATCCAGAACCAGTCTCAGAACCAGAGCCAGAACCAGAACCAGAACCAGAACCGTTACCGGACTCAGAGCCAGAGCCAGAGCCGGAGCCGTTTCCTCCAGATTCAGATCCTTCACCAGAACCTGAACCGTTACCAGATCCATTTCCTCCAGATCCAGAGCCCTCAGAGCCGCCGTTGCCGCCCTCAGAGCCAGAACCGTTACCAGAGCCGTTGGAACCGTTACCAGAACCGTCAGAGCCAGATCCACCGTTGGATCCACCGTTGGATCCATCACCGCCGTTAGATCCGCCGTTACCACCGTTGGAACCATCTCCACCGTTGGAGCCACCACCATTAGAACCACCACCAATAGTAGAAGTGGACATGGTAGTGAAAGGTCGAGAAGCACCAGAGAAAGTGTTGGTGGTGGGAGCAGGGCTGACAGTGCCAGAGATCTCCTCAGAAGCGAAACCAGTGCCAGAGTTAATAGCACCAGAAGAGACAGCATCAGAATTGACAGGAACTTCACCAGTGGCAGTAGCAGTCTGAGAACCACCAGTGTTAGTGGCAGAGCCGGAGCCAGAACCGCCAGTGTTAGTAGCAGATCCAGTGGCACCACCAGAAGTGGCAGTGTTGCCAGAGTTGGTGGCTGAGCCAGACCCAGTGTTGCCAGTGTTGGTAGCAGTGTTACCACCACTAGTAATGACAGTGACAGTGGTCTGAGCACCTGAAGTGACAGTAGCAGATCCAGAGGCAGAGCCAGAGCCACCAGAGGTCTGAGCAGCAGAAGTAGCAGAGTCGGAGCCGGTAGCAGAGCCAGTGGCAGAGTTGGAACCAGTGGCAGAACCGTTATCACCAGAAGTGGCAGAGCCAGATCCCCCAGAGGTAGGAACAGATTCAGTAGCAGAGCCGGTAGCAGAGCCAGAGTTGTTGTCAGTGGCAGTAGCAGATCCAGTGTTGTCGGTGGTGGCAGATCCGTTATTGTCTGTGGTAGCAGATCCAGAGCCAGTAGCAGATCCAGAACCGGTGGCAGAGTTAGAGCCAGTGGCAGTGTTGGAGCCAGTGGCAGAGCCCTCAGTTCCAGTGGCAGTGGCAGAGCCAGAGTTGTTGTCAGTGGCAGTGGCAGTACCAGATCCAGTAGCAGTAGCAGAGCCGGAGGCCTCAGTAGAGGACTCCTCACCAGAGTGAAGACCAGAGCCGCCAGAAGTAGAGGCAGCGCCAGTCTCGGTGGCAGAACCAGATGTGACATCATCGGTCAGAGTAGCGGAACCAGTCTCAGAGGCAGAGCCAGTCTGGCCGGTCTGAGTGGAAGAAACCTCGCCAGTCTGGATGGAAGTGATGTCACCAGTGGCAGTGAAGGAGCCAGTAGCGGACTCAGAGGCGGAGCCAGTAGCAGAAGACTCGCCACCGGAGATAGTAGAAGAGACATCGCCGGTAGCAGTAGCAGATCCAGAGCCAGTGGCAGAAGACTCACCAGCAGTGTTGGTAGCAGAGCCAGTGTTGGTAGCAGAGCCAGAAGACTCAACACCAGTCTGAGTGGCAGAACCAGTGTTGGAGGCAGAAGACTCACCAGCAGTGTTGGTAGCAGAGCCAGAAGACTCACCACCAGTCTGAGTGGCAGAACCAGTGTTGGAGGCAGAAGACTCACCAGCAGTGTTGGTAGCAGAGCCAGAAGACTCACCACCAGTCTGAGTGGCAGAGCCAGTGTTGGAGGTAGAAGACTCTCCACTAGAGACGGCGGTAGAAACATCACCAGTCTGAGTGGAAGAGCCAGTGTTGGAAGAGACATCAGAGGAAGAAGCACCGGAGGTGACGATGGCAGAAGAAGCACCGGAAGTAACATCACCAGTGGAAGAAGCTCCAGAGGTAATGTCACCGGAAGAGGAAGCACCAGAAGTGACATCGGAAGTGACATCACCAGTGGCGGTGGAAGAAGCAGAACCAGAAGTAACCGAACCAGCGTCAGAAGTGACACCGGTAGAAGAGCCAGAGGCATCAGAAGAGACACCAGTGGAAGAACCAGAAGCACCGGAAGTGGTGGCAGAAAAGTCGCTAGAAGTAGCGGTACCAGACTGCTCGGTAAAAGTACCAGAGCCAGTTGAAGAAACATCACCTGAAGTGGTGGCAGAGACATCACCGGAAGTGGTGGCAGAGGCATCACCTGAAGTAGTGGCAGCATCACTGGAAACAGTGGCGGAAGAGGCAGTCTGACTAGTAGCGGCGGAAGAAACATCACCAGAGACAGTGGAGGACTGGCTGGCATCAGAGGTAGAGACGCCGGTGGAAGAGGCCTCAGAAGAAGCTCCAGTGGAAGTGGCGTCAGTGGAAGACACATCACCAGTGGAAGAAGCCTCACCAGAAGTAGCAGTGGCAGAAGTGATTTCACCAGTAGAGGAGGCATCAGAGGTTGAGACGCCAGAAGACTGCTCAGAGGTGGTAGCAGCGCTGGAAGAAGCCTCAGTAGAGGCTCCACCTGTAGAGGTGGCATCACCAGAGGAGGTAACATCGGTAGAAGAAACGTCACCTGTAACGGCGGAGGAAGACACATCACTGGTAGCAGTGGCAGAGCTGGTCAAGTCGGACTGTGTGATACAGTCTTCGGGGTTCATGCCATCACGAGCACAAATGATAGGAGTGCTGGAAGTGGCAGAGGAAGACGTGACAGGGGTGGAAGACTCGGCCGAAGTGCTATCACCGGCTGAAGAGGTAGGCTCACCAGTGGAAGAAGCGCCAGTAGAAGACTCAGCACCAGTGGAAGAAGCACCAGAAGACTCAGCGCCTGTGGAAGAAGCACCAGAAGACGAAGTAGGAGCTCCAGTAGTGGCCTCAGAAGAAGTAGGCTCACCAGTGGAAGAAGCTCCAGAGGTCTCTGAACCAGTGGCAGTCTCAGAAGAGGTAGCACCAGTGGAAGTATCAGAAGCAGAACCCCCAGTAGAGGTCTCAGAAGCAGAGCCTCCAGTGGAAGACTCAGCAACCGAAGAGGTGGGCTCGCCAGTAGAGGAGGCTCCAGAAGTGAAATCGGATGTAACACCTGTGGAAGAAGCACCAGTGGAAGTCTCAGAAGCTCCAGAAGAAACAGGAGTGGAAGACTCAGCAGCCGAAGAGGTGCTGTCAGCTGTAGAGGAGGCACCAGTGGAGGACTCGGAAGCGGAAGCTCCAGTAGTCTCAGCTGAAGAGGTGATATCAGCAGTAGAGGAAGCACCAGAGGACTCAGCGGTGGAAGAAACAAAAGCAGACTCAGAAGCCTGGGAAGACTCAACGGCCGAAGAGGAGGGCTCGACGAAGGAAGAGGTGAGATCCGAAGCACTAGACGAGATGGGCTCGCCAGTGGAGGTAGCAGACGAGTCTGAAGAAACAGGCTCGCTGGTGGCAGCTGAAGAGGTGGGCTCAACAGAAGAGGCGTCGGATGACACGGGACCAGTGGATGAAGCGTCAGAAGAGACAGGACCAGTGGAAGAAGCTCCTGAAGAAGTCTCGATCGACGAAGTGATGTC
The DNA here is from genome assembly GCA_900519025.1 of Yarrowia porcina. Taxonomy (NCBI): domain Eukaryota; kingdom Fungi; phylum Ascomycota; class Dipodascomycetes; order Dipodascales; genus Yarrowia; species Yarrowia porcina. Next base: position 1,009,466 of record ULGT01000001.1, read on the forward strand.
ACCAGCAGACGAGGTAGGGCTGCCAGTAACAGTAGACTCAGTAGACTCAGCAGAAGAGACTCCAGAAGTCTCGGTGGCAGAGCCAGTGGAAGAGACGTCAGTAGCTCCGGAGGACTGAGCCGACGAGGTAGCATCACCAGTAGAAGAAGCACCAGAAGTAACATCAGCTGTGGAAGAGACATCAGAAGAAGACTCAATCACAGAAGACGAACCAGTCGCGGACGAAGACTCGGCACCAGAAGACTGGGCACCGGAGGAAGTCTCAGAGGCAGAAGTCTCAGAGGCAGATCCAGAGTTAGTAGCGGAACCAGAGTCAGTGGCAGAACCAGTGGCAGAAGTCTCAGCACCAGAAGTGATGGTAGCAGATCCAGAACCAGTGGAGGTGATGGGGAACTCTCCAGAGCCAGTGGAAGTAGACTCGGTAGCGGACTCAGAACCAGTGGAAGAAGCACCCTCGGAAGAGGAGGGTCCGGAAGACTGAGCATCAGAGGTGATAGCACCAGAGCTAGAAGCAGCGGAGCTGGATGACTCAGTGGAAGCGGAACCAGTGGCAGAAGTGACATCAGAAGACTGGGCTCCAGAAGTGAGAGTGGCAGAACCAGACTGAGAAGCAGAGGCGGTAGACTGAGCTCCAGAGGTGATGGAGTCGGTGGCAGAGCCAGTGGAAGAGACGTCAGAGCCAGTGGCTGTCTGAGAGTCGGTAGCAGAAGCAGAAGACTCCACGGAAGAACCAGTAGCAGAACCAGTAGAAGAAGCCTCGGAAGAGCCACCAGTGGAAGAGGCATCAGAAGACACAGCTCCAGAAGTGGAAACAGCTCCGGAGGACTCAATAGTGGAAGAAGCTCCAGAAGTGACACCAGAAGAGCCTGCATCAGAAGAAGTGGGCTCTCCAGAAGACTGGGCACCAGTGGAAGACTCAGCACCCGAAGTGATGTCTGAAGAGGCACCAGTGGTGGCAGAGTCGGTAACAGTGGCAGATCCAGAGGCAGTGTCAGTGACAGAAGCAGAAGCAGTGTCAGTAACAGATCCAGAGTCGGAAGCACCAGTAGAAGAAGCGCCGGTGGTCTCAGAAGCAGAGCCAGAGCCAGTAACAGAGCCAGAGCCAGTAGAAGACGCAGATCCGGTGGAAGACTCAGCACCAGAAGTAACACCGGAAGTCTCGACAGACGTAGAGTCAGTAACAGTGATACAGTCCTCGGGGTTCATACCATCTCGAGCACAAATGATGGGAGTGGATGAGGTGGCAGAAGCAGCAGAAGAGGTGTCAGAGGTAGATCCAGAGGACTGACCAGCAGAAGAGATGGTGGATGACTCAGAACCAGTAGAAACAGCCGAGGAAGATCCAGTAGCGGAAGTCGCAGTGGCAGAACCAGTGGCAGAAGACTCAGTGGCAGAGCCAGTAGCTCCAGAAGAGGTCTCAACGGCAGTGGAAGAGCCAGTAACAGCAGAGGAATCAATAGAGGAGCCAGTAGCAGAGCCAGTGGCACCGGAGGAAGTCTCATAAGCTCCAGAAGACGTCTGAGAAGCTCCAGAGGTCTCGGGACTAGTAGCAGTACCAGTGGCGGTATTCACAGAGGTTTCGGAAGAAGACTCGGGGATGGAGTTGGTCGAAGATCCAATGTCAGTAGTAGAGATAGATCCAAGACCAGTGTTGGTGCCCGAAGAAGAGACGCCAGTGAAGGAAGAGGTGGCCTCAGAAGACGTAACCTGAGCCTGAGAGGTGGCAGTAGAGGACACAATGGTGGGAACAGAGGAGGTCAGAACATCAGCCGAGCTTGAAGAGGTAGTCTGAGCAGCAGAAGTGATGATGACTGAACTGCTCATAGTGTGGCACTCACCGGTGATGGTCTGGTACTGACAGTTGGAAGCAGGCTTGGTGTTAACACCACAGTGGCCCAGCCAGTTGAGGAAGTTAGCCCCAATGAAAGGAATGTTTCCAAGGTCAAACAGACTCAGGCACTGGATACAGTCCCCGACAAGTTCAGCAGTGTTGGCCATTCGATCACAGATGCAGTTTCTTATACCCAGACACAGGCCAATGGAAGACACGATATCTCCACAGGTCTTGATACACTGAGACACAGACAGATCTCGAGGGTTGGACAGGGAACAAGTAGAAGAAGTCACATCAGGCTCGCAGGACACAGTGGGATCAATGGTCTTGGTAACACAGACCTCAGAGGCAGTGGTGGGTCGTCCACACTGGCCCAGGAAAGTGAGCAGCTGATCGCCGAAGTTGAAGAGGCCTCCAAAGTCGATGTAGGTGATACAAGACAAACACTCCTCAACGTTCTGGTTGAAAGTGAGGATTCGGTCACAGATGCACTGCTTCACACCAACACAGAGAGCAATCTCCCGGATAATGTCACCACAAGTCTTGATGCACGAGTCCTTAGATTGAGACACGGTGCTGCAAGAAGTGATGGTGGTGGCCACAGCTCCAGTGGTGGACACAGGAGCGGTAGTGATAGTACCAGTGGAAGACACATCAGAAGAAGAGCCCGCAGAGCCAGTAGCGGTATCAGTGACAGAGCCAGATCCGGTGGCAGAAGAAGAGCCAGCGGAACCAGTAGCGGTATCAGTAACAGAGCCAGTGGCGGATCCAGAGGCAGAGCCAGATCCAGTGGCAGAAGAAGAGCCAGCAGAACCAGTAGCGGTATCAGTGACAGAGCCAGAGCCAGTTGCAGATCCAGAGCCAGTAGAAGAGGCAGAGCCACTTCCGGAGGCACCAGAAGTGACAGAGGCAGAAGCACCAGAGGTCTCAGAGCCAGTCGCAGAGCCAGTGGCGGTGGAGTCAGTGACAGTGATACAGTCCTCAGGGTCCATACCATCTCGAGCACAAATGATAGGAGTGCTAGAGGTGGCAGAAGAGGCAGTATCAGTGGCAGAGCCAGAGCCAGTGGAAGAACCAGAACCGGTAGCAGTGTCGGTAACAGAGCCGCCAGAGGCAGTGTCAGAAACAGAGCCAGAGCCAGTGACAGATCCAGAAGCTGAGCCAGTTGAAGAAGCATCAGAGTTGGAAGCAGTAACAGATCCAGAGCCAATAGAAGAGACGTCAGAACCAGTAGCAGTAGACGAACCGTCAGTGAGAGAGCCAGTAGCAGAGCCAGTAACAGAGCCAGTAGCAGAGCCAGTGTCAGTGGAAGAGCCAGAAGCTCCAGTCTCAGAAGACTGACCAGCAGTAGACGACTGAGAAGCAGTTCCGGAACCGGTAGAGGAAGCTCCAGTGGAGGAAGCACCAGTGTTAGTAGAAGAAGCACCGGAAGAAGCACCGGAAGAAGCACCAGAGGAAGCAGTGTCAGTGGTCTGAGCAGCAGAAGTGATGATGACTGAGGAGCTTAGAGTATGACACTCACCGGTAATAGTTCGGTACTGACAGTTGGAGGCAGGCTTGGACTGCACGCCACAATGTCCAATCCAGTTGAGGAAGTTGGCGCCCAGGAAGGGGATCTCTCCAAGGTCGAACAGAGAGGTGCACTGGATACAATCGCCGACCAGCTCAGCAGTGTTGGCCATTCGGTCGCAAATACAGCTTCGAATACCAAGACAGAGACCAATGGAAGACACAATGCTAGTACACTTGGTCAGGCACTGAGCGAAAGTGAGGTCTCGGGGGTTGGCAATGGAACAAGTAGAGCTGGTAACATCAGGCTCACAGGACACGGAAGGATCAATCGTCTTGGTCACACACACCTCAGCGGCAGTAGTAGGTTTTCCACAGCCTCCAATGAACTTGAGGAGCTGGTCGGGGAAGTTGAACAGGCCGCCGAAGTCAATGTAAGTAATGCAAGAAAGACATTCCTCGACATTGTTGTTGAAGGTGACAATACGATCACAGATGCATTGCTGGACACCGACACAAAGCGCGATTTCTCTAATGATATCTCCACAAGTTTTGATACAAGAGTCCTTGGACTGGGTCACGGTAGAGCACGAAGTAATGGTAGTGGCAACTGCACCGGTGGTGGACACGGGAGCAGAAGTGATGGTTCCAGAGGCAGAACCAGTGGAAGACACATCAGAGGAAGCTCCAGTGGAAGATCCAGAGCCAGAAGTGACGGATCCAGAAGCACCAGAAGTGACAGAGCCAGAGCCAGAAGCACCAGAGGTGAGAGAGGCAGAACCAGAAGCAGTATCAGTGGCAGTGCCAGAAGCAGTAGAGTCAGAAGCACCAGAGGTGACTGATCCAGAACCGGAAGCACCAGAAGTGACAGAGCCAGAAGCACCAGAAGTCTCAGAGCCAGTAACAGAACCAGTGACAGTGGAATCAGTGACAGTGATACAGTCCTCAGGGTCCATACCATCTCGAGCACAAATGATAGGAGTGCTGGAGGTGGCGGAAGAGACAGTATCAGTGGCAGAGCCAGAGCCAGAAGCACCAGAAGACAAAGAATCAGTGGCAGATCCAGTAGCAGAGCCAGAGCCAGTAGACCCAGTGGCAGATCCAGTGGCAGTGGAAGAAACACCAGTGGCAGTGGAAGAGCCAATCACAGCAGAGCTAGAACCGGAAGAAGATGTCTGAGCAGCAGAAGTGATGACCACGGAAGAGCTCAGGGTAGAACACTTGCCAGGAATAGTCTGGTAGCTGCACTGCGAAGTAGCAGAAGACTGAACTCCACATCGTCCAAGCCAGTTCAGGAAGTTGGCTCCGATGAAGGGGATGTTACCAAGGTCAAACAAGGACACACACTGAATACAGTCTCCAACTGCCTCGGCAGTGTTGGCCATTCGATCACAGATACAGTTCTTGACGCCGAGACAGAGTCCAATGGTAGAGACAATGCCGGTACAGGTCTTGAAGCACTGATCGAAAGACAGGTCCTTGTGGTTGCCAGCAGAGCAGGTGGAAGTGGTGGTATCAGGTTCACACGACACAGAAGGGTCAATTGTCTTGGTCACACAGACTTCAGAGGCGGTAGTAGGATGGCCACACTTGCCAAGGAAGGTCAGCAGCTGATCACCAAAGTTGAACAAGCCGCCGAAATCAATGTAAGTGATGCATGAGAGACATTCTTCCACGTTCTGGTTGAAAGTGAGAATTCTGTCACAGATACATTGCTGAAGACCGACACAGAGAGCAATTTCTCGGATAATGTCGCCACAGGTCTTGATACAAGAGTCCTTGGAGTGAGTGATGGTGGAACACGAAGTGATGGTGGTAGCGACAGCACCAGTAGTGGAAACGGGAGCAGAGGTGATGGTGCCAGTGGCAGAAGAGCCAGTGGCAGAAGTAGCACCAGAAGAACCAGAACCAGTAGAAGAACCAGAAGCACCGGAAGACACACCAGTAGATGAACCAGAAGCGCCTGAAGACACACCAGTGGAGGAACCAGCAGAACCAGACACAGTAGAAGAACCAGCAGAACCAGACACAGTAGAAGAACCAGAACCAGAGGTGGCAGAACCAGAAGCAGTGTCAGTGACAGAACCAGATCCAGAAGCAGAGCCTGAAGCAGAACCAGTGGCAGTAGACGAAACTCCAGAGTTGGTCGAAGAACCGCCGGTCACAGAAGCAGAAGAAGAGGTCTGAGCGGCAGAAGTGATGATAACCGAACTAGAGAGAGTCGAGCACTTGCCGGGGATGGTCTGGTAAGAACACTGAGAAGCAGCAGAAGACTGAACTCCACATCGTCCAAGCCAGTTCAGGAAGTTGGCTCCGATGAAGGGGATGTTACCAAGGTCAAACAAGGACACACACTGAATACAGTCTCCAACTGCCTCGGCAGTGTTGGCCATTCGATCACAGATGCAGTTCTTGACGCCGAGACAGAGTCCAATGGTAGAGACAATGCCGGTACAGGTCTTGAAGCACTGGTCGAAAGACAGGTCCTTATGGTTCTGGACGGAACAGGTGGAGGTAGTGGTATCAGGGAGACAAGAGACAGAGGGGTCAATAGTCTTGGTGACACACACCTCAGAAGCTGTAGTAGGTCGTCCACACTGGCCCAAGAAGGTCAGCAGCTGATCACCAAAGTTGAAAAGTCCACCGAAGTCAATGTAGGTAATGCAAGACAAACACTGCTCAACGTTCTGGTTGAAGTTCAGGATACGGTCACAGATGCACTGCTTAACGCCAACACACAGAGCAATCTCCCGGATGATATCACCACAGGTCTTGATACAGGAGTCCTTAGACTGAGTGACTGTAGAGCAAGAAGTGATAGTAGTAGCGACGGCACCAGTAGTGGAAACAGGAGCAGAGGTGATGGTGCCAGTGGCAGAAGAGCCAGTAGCGGAAGAAACACCTGAGGATCCAAAACCGGTAGAAGAGCCAGAAGCACCGGAAGACACACCAGTAGAAGAGCCAGCAGAACCAGACACAGTAGAAGAACCAGAACCAGAGGTTCCAGTACCAGAAGCAGTGTCAGTGACAGAACCAGAGCCAGAGGCAGAACCAGTAGAAGACTCACCAGCGGAACCAGTGGCAGTAGACGAAACTCCAGAGTTGGTAGAAGAACCACCGGTCACAGAAGCAGAAGAAGAGGTCTGAGCAGCAGAAGTGATGATAACCGAACTAGAGAGAGTCGAGCACTTGCCAGGGATGGTCTGGTAAGAACACTGAGAAGCAGCAGAAGACTGAACTCCACATCGGCCAAGCCAGTTCAGGAAGTTGGCTCCGATGAAGGGGATGTTACCAAGGTCAAACAAGGACACACACTGAATACAGTCTCCAACTGCCTCGGCAGTGTTAGCCATTCGATCACAGATACAGTTCTTGACGCCGAGACAGAGTCCAATGGTAGAGACAATGCCGGTACAGGTCTTGAAGCACTGGTCGAAAGACAGGTCCTTATGGTTCTGGACGGAACAGGTGGAGGTAGTGGTATCAGGGAGACAAGAGACAGAGGGGTCAATAGTCTTGGTGACACACACCTCAGAAGCTGTAGTAGGTCGTCCACACTGGCCCAAGAAGGTCAGCAGCTGATCACCAAAGTTGAAAAGTCCACCGAAGTCAATGTAGGTAATGCAAGACAAACACTGCTCAACGTTCTGGTTGAAGTTCAGGATACGGTCACAGATGCACTGCTTAACGCCAACACACAGAGCAATCTCCCGGATGATATCACCACAGGTCTTGATACAGGAGTCCTTAGACTGAGTGACTGTAGAGCAAGAAGTGATAGTAGTAGCGACGGCACCAGTAGTGGAAACAGGAGCAGAGGTGATGGTGCCAGTGGCAGAAGAGCCAGTAGCGGAAGAAACACCTGAGGATCCAAAACCGGTAGAAGAGCCAGAAGCACCGGAAGACACACCAGTAGAAGAGCCAGCAGAACCAGACACAGTAGAAGAACCAGAACCAGAGGTTCCAGTACCAGAAGCAGTGTCAGTGACAGAACCAGAGCCAGAGGCAGAACCAGTAGAAGACTCACCAGCGGAACCAGTGGCAGTAGACGAAACTCCAGAGTTGGTAGAAGAACCACCGGTCACAGAAGCAGAAGAAGAGGTCTGAGCAGCAGAAGTGATGATAACCGAACTAGAGAGAGTCGAGCACTTGCCAGGGATGGTCTGGTAAGAACACTGAGAAGCAGCAGAAGACTGAACTCCACATCGGCCAAGCCAGTTCAGGAAGTTGGCTCCGATGAAGGGGATGTTACCAAGGTCAAACAAGGACACACACTGAATACAGTCTCCAACTGCCTCGGCAGTGTTAGCCATTCGATCACAGATACAGTTCTTGACGCCGAGACAGAGTCCAATGGTAGAGACAATGCCGGTACAGGTCTTGAAGCACTGGTCGAAAGACAGGTCCTTATGGTTCTGGACGGAACAGGTGGAGGTAGTGGTATCAGGGAGACAAGAGACAGAGGGGTCAATAGTCTTGGTGACACACACCTCAGAAGCTGTAGTAGGTCGTCCACACTGGCCCAAGAAGGTCAGCAGCTGATCACCAAAGTTGAAAAGTCCACCGAAGTCAATGTAGGTAATGCAAGACAAACACTGCTCAACGTTCTGGTTGAAGTTCAGGATACGGTCACAAATGCACTGCTTAACACCAACACACAGAGCAATCTCCCGGATGATATCGCCACAGGTCTTGATACAAGAATCCTTAGACTGAGTGACTGTAGAACACGAAGTGATGGTAGTGGCAACAGCACCAGTAGTAGAGACAGGAGCGGAGGTGATAGTTCCAGAGGCAGTAGAAGAGCCGGTAACAGAACCAGAAGCACCAGAAGACACAGCAGAAGATGAAGCACCAGAAGAAGCACCAGAAGTAGCGGAACCAGTGGCAGTGGAGTCAGTGACAGTGATGCAGTCCTCAGGATCCATACCGTCTCGAGCACAAATGATGGGAGTGCTGGAGGTGGCGGAAGAGGCAGTGTCAGTGGCAGATCCAGAGCCAGAAGCAGTAGAGCCGGTAGCAGTAGACGAGCCAGAAACACCAGTAGAAGACACTCCAGTGGCAGTAGAAGCTCCAGTAGCAGCAGAAGATCCAGAAGAAGAGGTCTGAGCTGCCGAAGTGATAATCACTGACGAAGAAAGAGTAGAGCACTTACCGGGGATGGTCTGGTACGAACACTGGCTAGCAGGGTTGGACTGGATACCACAGTTGCCGAGCCAGTTCAAGAAGTTAGCTCCAAGAAGAGGAATCTTGCCCAAGTCGAAGAGGGAAACACACTGAATACAGTCTCCAACAGCCTCAGCAGTCTTGGCGAGTCGGTCACAGATACAGTTTTTGATACCCAGGCACAACCCAACAGACGAGACAATACCGGTACAAGTCTTGAAACACTGGTCAAAGGTGAGGTCCTTAGAGTTGTGAGCAGAGCAGGTAGAGGTGGTAGTATCAGGCAAGCAAGTCACAGAAGGATCGATAGTCTTGGTAACACAAACCTCCGAAGCAGTAGTAGGTCGTCCACACTGGCCCAGGAAAGTGAGCAGCTGGTCTCCAAAGTTGAAGAGGCCTCCAAAGTCGATGTAAGTGATACAAGAGAGACACTGCTCAACATTCTGGTTGAAGGTCAGGATTCTGTCACAGATACACTGCTTCACACCAACACATAGCGCAATCTCCCGAATAATGTCACCACAGGTCTTGATACATGAATCCTTAGACTGGGTGACAGTGGAGCAGGAGGTGATAGTGGTAGCCACTGCGCCGGTAGTAGAAACAGGAGCAGAAGTGATGATAGCAGAGCCGGAAGCACCAGAAGACACAACAGAAGAAGAACCAGAGGCAACAGAAGAAGAACCAGAGGCAACAGAAGAAGAACCAGAGGCTACAGAAGAAGAACCAGCACCAGAGGAAACACCCGTGGACGAGCCAGCACCAGAAGTGGCCGAACCAGAACCAGTAGCAGTAGATGAGACGCCAGAGACAGTGGATGAACCAGTGGCAGCAGAAGATCCAGCAGAGCTAGAAGTCTGGGCAGCAGAAGTAATAATCACTGATGAGCTGAGGGTGGAGCATTTACCGGGGATGGTCTGGTAAGAACACTGAGAAGCAGCACTGCTGTGAATACCACAGTTACCAAGCCAGTTGAGGAAGTTGGCGCCAAGAAGAGGAATCTTGCCCAAGTCGAAGAGGGAAACACACTGAATACAGTCGCCAACGGCCTCAGCAGTCTTTGCAAGTCGATCACAGATACAGTTCTTGATACCAAGACAGAGACCGACAGAGCTGACAACTCCAGTACAGGTCTTGAAACACTGATCGAAAGACAGATCCTTGGAGTTCTTCACAGAGCAGGTAGACGAAGTGACATCAGGCAGGCAGGTGACAGAAGGATCAATAGTCTTAGTCACGCAAACCTCTGAAGCAGTAGTAGGTCGTCCACACTGACCCAGGAAGGTCAGAAGCTGATCTCCAAAGTTGAAGAGTCCGCCGAAATCAATGTAGGTAATGCAAGAAAGACACTGCTCAACATTCTGGTTGAAGGTCAGGATTCTATCGCAGATGCACTGCTTGACCCCCACACACAGGGCAATCTCCCTAATGATATCTCCACAGGTCTTGATACACGAATCCTTGGACTGGGTGACGGTACTGCAGGAAGTGATGGTAGTAGCGACAGCGCCAGTAGTGGAGACGGCTGCAGAGGTGATGGTACCAGAGGCGGAAGAGCCAGTGGAAGAGCCAGAAGCACCAGAAGACACAGCAGAAGATCCAGCGGAAGAAGAGCCAGCACCAGTAGAAGATCCAGCGGAACCAGTAACAGTAGAAGAACCAGAGGCAGACGAAATCGACGCAGTAGAAGAGCCAGCACCGGAAGTAGCAGATCCAGAGGCACCGGAAGAGGCACCAGTGGATGAAGCACCAGTGTTTACGGAAGAGCTAGGGCCAGCAGAAGCCGACGAGCTAGTCTGAGCAGCAGAGGTGATGATCACCGAAGAGCTCAGAGTAGAACACTTACCGGGGATGGTCTGGTAGCTGCACTGAGAGTTAGCCTGAGAGTTAATACCACAGTTGCCCAGCCAGTTGAGGAAGTTAGCACCAAGCAGGGGGATGTTTCCAAGGTCAAAGAGAGAGACACACTGGATGCAATCACCCACAGCCTCAGCGGTCTTCGCCAGTCTGTCACAAATGCAGTTCTTGATTCCGAGACACAGGCCCACAGAAGAAACAACACCAGTACAAGTCTTGAAACACTGGTCGAAAGACAGATCCTTGGAATTCTTCACGCTGCAGCTAGAGGTGGTAGTATCGGGGAGACAAGTAACCTGGGGGTCGATGGTCTTGGTAACACACACTTCACTGGCGGTAGTGGGTCGGCCACATCCTCCAATGAACTTGAGCAACTGGTCAGGGAAGTTGAAGAGGCCACCGAAATCGATGTAGGTAATACAGCTCAAGCATTCCTCGACGTTGTTGTTGAAGGTCAAGATTCGGTCGCAGATGCACTGCTGAACTCCCACGCAAAGAGCGATCTCTCGGATGATATCTCCACAGGTCTTGATACACGAGTCCTTGCTCTTGGTCGCAGTGGAACACGAAGTGATGGTTGTAGCCACGGGGCCAGTAGAGGAAGCAGGAGAGGTGATAGTACCGGAGGAAACAACAGGGGAAGAGGAGGCAGCAGAAGAGGCAACAGAGGAGGATCCAGATCCAGAAGCAGCAGAAGAGCCGGCAGAAGAAGAACCAGTAGCTGCAGATGACTTACCAGTGGAAGATCCAGCACCAGAAGTGGCAGTGGAAGAAACACCAGTAGGTGTAGAGGAGGTCTGAGCAGTGGAACCCTGAGCAGAAGAAGTCTGAGCAGCGGAAGTGATGATCACGGAACTGGACAAGGTGGAGCACTTTCCAGGGATGGTCTGGTAAGAGCACTGCTGGTTGGCCTTGGAGTTAATTCCACAGTTTCCGAGCCAGTTAAGGAAGTTGGCTCCGAGGAGGGGAATACTGCCGAGGTCAAACAGAGAAACACACTGAATACAGTCTCCGACAGCTTCAGCGGTCTTTGCGAGCCGGTCGCAAATACAGTTCTTAATACCCAGACACAATCCAACGGAGGACACAATGCTGGTGCAAGTGGAGAAACACTGTTGGAACGACAGGTCCTTGCTGTTCTTCACAGAGCAAGTAGAAGAAGTGGTGTCGGGCAGACAAGTCACCTGAGGGTCAATAGTCTTGGTGACACAGACCTCGGAAGCTGTAGTAGGTCTGCCACAGCCTCCAATGAATCGCAACAATTGATCAGGGAAGTTGAAGAGTCCACCGAAGTCAATGTAGGTGATACAAGAGAGACACTCTTCCACGTTGCTGTTGAAAGTAACAATACGATCACAGATACACTGCTGAACACCCACACAGAGTGCAATCTCTCTAATGATGTCTCCACAAGTCTTGATACAAGAGTCCTTCGAGTGAGTCACAGTGCTACAAGAGGTCAAAGTAGACACCACGGGCTTAGTAGAAGAAGCAGGAGAAGTGATGGAGTTGGAAGACACGATAGGAGAAGAAGCAGCGGCGGAGGAAGAAACAACAGGAGAGCTGGAAGAAACAGCAGAGGAGCTAGAAGCAGTGTTCACAGAGGAGCTAGGAGTGATGGCAGCACTGGAAGTCTTAACAGTGGAAGAAGCAGCAGTGTTCACTGAAGAGCTGGGGGCAGGAGAAGCAGACGAGCTAGTCTGAGCGGCAGAAGTGATGATGACTGAGGAAGACAAAGTCGAACACTTTCCAGGAATGGTCTGGTAGCTGCACTGAGAAGCAGGCTGAGACTTGATGCCACAGTTTCCAAGCCAGTTGAGGAAGTTGGCGCCCAACAAGGGAATGGAACCCAGATCAAACAGAGAAACACACTGGATACAATCACCCACTGCCTCTGCGGTCTTGGCAAGTCTGTCACAAATACAGTTCTTGATACCAAGACACAATCCAACCGAAGAAACAATGCCAGTACAAGTAGTGAAACATTGCTGGAACGAGAGATCCTTATGGTTACCGACAGAGCAAGTGGAAGAAGTCACATCGGGCTCGCAGGTCACCTGGGGATCAATGGTCTTAGTAACACACACGTCAGAGGCAGTGGTGGGTCGTCCACATCCACCGATAAACTTGAGAAGCTGGTCGGGGAAGTTGAAAAGGCCACCAAAGTCAATGTAGGTGATACAAGAAAGACACTGTTCGACATTCTGGTTGAAGTTCAGGATTCGGTCACAGATACACTGCTGGACTCCCACGCAAAGAGCGATTTCTCTAATGATATCTCCACAAGTCTTAATACAAGAGTCCTTGGACTGAGTGGCGGTGGAACAAGAGGTGAGGGTAGTCACACCAGCCTTGGAGGAAGTGGCAGGAGCAGGAGTAATGGAGGAGGACACAGGAGAAGAGGAAAGAGCAGCAGAGGAAGACTGGACAGTGGAAGACCGAGCAGAGGAAGACTGGGCAGCAGAAGAAGACTGGGCAGCAGAGCTGGAAGCAGCAGCGGAAGAAGAAGGCTTGGAGCTGCTGGCCACAGAAGAGCTGGAAGGAGTCTGAGCTGCAGAGCTGGAAGGAGTAACAACAGAGCTAGAGGCAACAGGAGAAGAGGTCTTCACCGAAGAGCTCACAGCGGCAGTGCTTGAAACAGTGTTCACAGAAGAAGAAGGACTGGCAGACTTGGAAGTGGTTGTCTGAGCGGCGGAAGTAATGATTACCGAAGAGCTCAGAGTGGAACACTTTCCAGGAATAGTCTGGTACGAACACTGAGAAGCGGGTTGCGAGTTGATTCCACAGTTACCGAGCCAGTTCAGGAAGTTAGCTCCAAGCAGAGGAATGCTGCCAAGGTCAAAGATGCTTACACACTGGATACAATCTCCAACAGCTTCAGCAGTCTTTGCCAGACGGTCACAGATACAGTTCTTGATACCTAGACAGAGACCCACAGAAGACACAATTCCAGTACAAGTGGTGAAGCACTGCTGGAAAGAAAGGTCCTTGTGGTTGCCGACAGAACAAGTAGAAGAAGTAGTGTCGGGCAAGCAGGTCACTTGAGGGTCGATAGTCTTAGTCACACACACCTCAGAAGCGGTGGTGGGTCGTCCACAACCTCCGATGAACTTGAGGAGCTGATCGGGGATGTTGAAGATACCTCCAAAGTCAATGTAAGTGATACACGAAAGGCACTGCTCAACGTTGTTGTTGAAAGTGACAAGTCGGTCGCAAATACACTGCTGAACACCAACACAGAGAGCAATCTCTCGGATGATATCACCGCAAGTCTTGATACAGGAGTCCTTAGACTGGGTCACTGTAGAGCAAGAGGTGAGGGTGGTAACAGCAGCCTGTGAGGAAGACACAGGAGGAGGTGTGACAGAAGATACGACAGGGGCAGGGGAGCTGGAAGACACAACAGGAGCAGGAGAGCTAGAAGTAGTGGCAGCAGCAGAGCTGGAAGACACAACAGGAGCAGGAGAGCTAGAAGTAGTGGCAGCAGCAGAACTGGAAGGAGTCTGGGCAGCAGAAGAGCTGACAACAGGGCTAGAGCTAGATACCACAGGCTTGCTGCTGGAAGTAACCACAGTGCTGGAAGCAACAGGAGAGCTGGAGCTGACGACAGGCTTAGAGCTTGAAGTCACAACTGTACTGGAGGCAGCAGAAGAAGTGGATACGGGAGCAGGTGGCTTGGAAGTGGTAGCAGCAGCTGAGGTCACTGGAGGCAGAGAACGAGTAGAGGACAGAGTCACGCACTTGCCAGAGATGGTAACAGGAGAACAGCTGGTAACAGCCTTAGAGTTAACTCCACACTGGCCCAAAACGTTGAGGAAGTTGGCAGCAAGGAAAGGTAGGCCACTCAGATCAAAGATAGACACACACTGGATACACTGGGCGACGGCAGTGGTGACAGCAGCAAGTCTGTTACAGATACAGTTCTTGAAGCCGAAACACAGGCCGACCGAAGTGATGATGCTAGTACACACCTCGGTACACTTGAGAAGCGACAGTCTCTCGTCGTTAGCAACCGAGCACGTAGAAGTGAAGGCATCGGGAGCACAAGAGACCTGGGTGTCGATAGTTCGAGTGACGCAAACAGGAGCAACAGCAGTAGTAGGTCGATCACACTGAGCGAGGAATTGAAGGAACTTGCCTGGGATGTCAAAAATAGGGCCGAAATCAAATCGAGTGATACACTCAAGACACGCCTCAACATTGTTGTTGAAGGTGACGATTCGATCGCAAATACAACTTCGGATACCGAGACACAGGGCAATCTGATTAATGATGTTGCCACAGGTGGTCAGACAGGTCTCCTTGGAAGTGGTGGCCGTATTACAGGAAACAGTCACGATTGGAGCTCGTTTTTCGAGGGGAGCAGGAACAGGGGACACAGGGGCAGGAGTAATTTGGGATTGTTCAACGCCGCAGACGGTGATGGAAGGGGTCTGGGACAGTCCCAGGTCCTCGATCCGCTCGTAGACGGCCCATTTTTCGGGCAGCTCAAACACGGACAGGCACTGCAGGCACTGTGTTAGTACTGGATTAATCGAGGATAATGGGGGGGTTTCTTCTTTATTTTTCTGGTTTTACCTGATTTCTTGAGAATTAAACACTTCGTTTTCCTGCAATTTTTCCTTGCCTAATTTTAGGTGAAATCCCCTCTCTCCCAGTGGTGAGGAGTTGGTCGCCGTCATGCATAATCTCAGGCTTTAGATTTGGGGAAGGCTAGGTTGGGAAATAGCAGCTATGTGCGCTGCAAACCTAGAAGTCGCCGCTCGTAAAAGAGAGTTATCCTGCAGAAAAACCAACCTCAATAGCGAGGGAATCTAGATCCCTCTTCGATACTCACATGTTCGGGGTCGGAGCCCGTTGTCAAAAAATCGTCGCAGCTGGCTTGACACGAATCAGCCGCGAGAGAGGAGGCAGGAAGACACGCCTTGTACTGCACTGGACCAGCAGCGGCAAGTAGGCCTCCTGAGACGGAGAGCAGAAGCGAGATCTTCATGCTCACTGTGTTAGTATGGACGCTTTCTTTCTGACAGGGTGGGCCCCTGAATGCTTGTCAGACGTCTGTCTTTTACTTACCAAGTTAACTTTAACTTTTGCGTGAGGTTTAACGGTGTGAAGTGAAACGCTCGAAATGCTAGGGTTAGTAGTGTTCGGGAGATTGGCGTGATGTGCGCGATTGGCATGATTGACGGAGTGATCCGCAGGCTTGACGGAAGGATTTGCATCGTTGACAAAGTCGGGATTTTCGTGATTGACATGATTTGCAATGTCATGTAGAACACCTTCCATGAGATTTCTCCAAATCGCCTCGCTTGTCGGTTGCAATTCCTCTGTCAATTCCTTTGTCGCTAGCTCTCAGTATCTACTCACAATGAACGTGTATGGCAGGGCCAAACGAAGGTAGTGAAGGTGCCGAAGTGTCGAAGGTCGGTGCTTGTGTTTCTGGGCACCCGCAAGTCTTTATACAGGGCCGTCTCCACACCATTCTCTTCAACCTTGTTGCCTGCAAACGGCTGTATTTCTTCTATCAAACCCCGTGTTAGGCCCCCTGCCAGCGCCCAAACAAGGAACTTATGCAACAAGAGTCGATGAGGTCCGATACGAGTACCTGCAAGTCTGATTCGAGCCAAGAGGAGGAGAAAAGAGTCACTAGGGCACCTGGTATTTGCTACTACAGGTATACACTACAACACTGCTGGTACCTCGTACTATAGTCAGCTCATACTCAAGATATTAAGCTGAGTGTTGATCTCCCACCCACTTTGAACGGAATACTCCACGGATGCAGACGGTGCCCTATCTGACGGTTGCATTCCAGCTCTCCCGTCCCTCTTTGGGAGCTGGGGACTTTTTGGCTGCATGTTGTTGCGTCTGTCTCTCTCCATAGAGCCCGTATCCCGAGAACTAGAGCGTGGTTGCTTGCATTAGATTGGTAGCCGGCTCCTAGGCCTCACTACTCAATGTAGTAGTGCCGGGACAATTACGACCCGTCGCACTACAGTGATGTTACTTGGTGATACCTCGTCACTTCTCACCTTGCGGAGTTGTGAGACTCTTCGCTATTACCAGGCTCTATTCCTATGATAGTGAAGTTTGAAAAGCGCAAAGTGAGCTTCTTTGTCACCTAGCCCCCGATTGGCTTCACGCCGCAACGAACGGTGGTCAAGTACAAAAATGCCATTAACGGGTGTCAAAAGAGCAATTAAGAGCGACTGCCAATGGCTCTGCAAGGACTGCAATGAGAACGTACAATGGCTTGGTACTTCAGCCATAGCTACATTGCTAATAACTACCCTCTTATTCAACACTCGCTTCGCCTGGGGTACCCCTTGTGAAACAAAGAAAAAGTTAGTATAAGTTTGGAAATCGTACTTCGCGAGTCATCATTTGGATCGTATAATTTTATCTTTTTAACCAAGCGACTTTAACAAGGTTTGAAAAAGGCAGCCCAACGTCAAAAACAAAATAACGAAAAATGGAGCTGCTAACCGTCAGCATGTGCAAAACGCCACCTGCATTTTCAAAAACGCCGGTCGGAACAATTGCCAGTGGTAGCCAAGCAAAAGTGGCCACTCGCACTACAGTATTCTCACAGCTCTCACGCCTCCACCCCTCTTATACTTATCTCATGTATCCGCACATGCATTAGCGCTGATCAAAAGTGGGCATATTTACAGACTTTCGCTAACGAACAGGTGGTCTTGTCAGTCGGACAAGTACGCACAACCTAAGAGCTGGCTTCTCACCACTTCTCTCGGCAACATAAACCCTGCCTTATGTCTTTCATGTGCGACATCTTCCTTGCAGCCAAAGATGGACCCCAGTCAAGACCCCAGTCAACATGAAACTGGGCCCTCGCAAACCTTGAGCAGTCCCTACGCGAGCCAATCTGGCGCCTGAAACATCGCCAGACGCGTGAGAGGCGAGGTGACGACAAAACAGGTCAATGTCTAAGACCAGGTGGAGGAGATGAGGGGGGTTGGAGTATCAGAGTGTGGGGTTACTCTGGGAGCCTCTCTGCAACCTGTGCCACCCCTTTCCTCTGGCTGAAGCAGCCATTGGAGGAGACACAAGTCGTCCGTTGGAGCAACTTTCCACCAGCTGCTAAACAGCCACTAACTAGACTCTTCCATGCAGCTAATGCCACTATATTTTTTTCTTCTTTCCTTGTCCCTGGCCTAGCATCCTTTTTTAGGCTTTCATACCATGTTACAACCTGCTGCAAAAATGCCAAAAAAGAAGCAAACAGCCCTGAGATCTACATCTCTTGGACCCTAATAGAGGTCCTTGTCTCCAAGCAGCCGGTGAATTGAAGGGAGAAAAATGTACTACGGAATACGTCCGCTACCTCCGTGGATGTCACACGTCCTATGACTACCTGAAATTAGACCCTTCTAGACTATAGCACCACTCCTACTCCCACACTACGCCCCCACTACTTCCACACTAACCACTAGTAATCAGGGGCCATAGACTATCGGTATGAGCCCATAAAATATAAATACCCCTAAAGGTCATGTCTCATATCTACTCCTAAAATTATGCTCGTTTTGGACAGTGCGGTTTTTTCACAATGGAGCTAGACTTTCGCTTGGAAGCGACCTAGGGTCCCTACATGTCTTGGCCGTTGGCTGCAAACAACGTATAGACGAGTTCTTGGGAAATGCTGGGCAACTTGACAGCACCCAGGAACTAGCAACTCTGGCGGCTCGTTGCAACCGTCAAGAGCAGCTAGCGATGCAAATGCGTTTAGTACACATTCAAGCAGCTCGTCAATGATAATTAAGTGAATGTAATTTCTTCTTCTCTTGTCTCACGTCTCTCACTGCAGCTTTCTCTGCGGCTCTTCTTCCCTTGCACCTCTTGTCTCATATCTGTCTCTCTCTCTCTCTCCTAATGCAAGACATTCTGGTCCAAATAGGTCCAGCCTCCAAACTGCTTCTGAACACTATCGGATAAGTAATCATTAGTGACGCTGTCCTGAGGCACCATGCTTGTGTAGTCCCGATCAAAGTTGCTAGTATCGGTGGGATCGAGCACCCGGGGCTTGAAAGGGGCCGAGTACTTCTTGGCTAGCAGCCGATTCCAATCAATGTCCTTAAAGAACGGGTGGGCCTTGATTTCCTGAGCACCTCCGGCTCCTAGCCGTTCCGAAGGTTCTCGCTGAAGCAGCCCGGTAATAATATCCACCGCGGTCGGATCCATACCCTGGGGAAACCTTAGCGGATCTTTGAGGATCCGCTGGTACATTTTGTTGTGGTTGTCCGAGTAGAAGGGCGGGAGGCCGGTTAACATTTCGTAGAGTAAGACCCCCAGCGTCCACCAGTCCACGGACTTTGTGTATCCCTTGTTGAGCAGGATTTCGGGACTCATGTACTCGGGCGTGCCGCAGCGGGTGTTAGTTCGCTCGTCTGATGTCATGTTGAGCTTGCAGAGCCCAAAATCACAAAGCACAATGTGGCCCATGTAATCCAGCAGAATGTTCTCAGGCTTGAGGTCTCGGTACACAATATTGTAGTCATGCAGGCATTCGAGAGCACATAGCAACTCAGCAGTGTAGAAGCGAGCTCGGTTGAGATCAAAGAACCGCTCTCTTTGTAGATGGTAAAAGAGCTCGCCGCCGTTCACAAACGCAAGCCCCAGGTAAAGCTTCTCGGGACTCTGAAACGAAAACTTGAGTGGAACAATGAACGGGTTTCGAATTTGGGCTAAGACGGTCCGTTCCGCAAGCGTGTGAGCAACCTCATCCGTGGAAATGATATAATGTTTGTAAATAGACTTGATGGCGTAGATTTGGTGCGTGTCTTTCTTCTTGACCATCATTACCTTTCCAAATGTGCCCTTTCCCAGAACCTTAAGTAACTCAAAAGACTGCATTGACAGCTGCGACTGTGACTTCGGCGTCGGTTTGTAGTCCACGGTGATTTTCAGTCTGCCCGTACCAGATGACACCGCGCACCAGCCATCCACCGACCGGTTGGCGTGTGTCAATGCAGGCCGCACTCGTACGCAGCCAAGAAACACGTCCAGAACCGTGTTTGTGGACTTTTCGTCCCCAAGAGCGCTGCTTCGGCCCAGCAAAGGATGAATCTCGTTTTGGATGAGTGTAGTTGGCAGCTTGGCGTAGATGTTGATGGTTAGACCCTCATCTGTGCGCGACACGTCAAACGATGACCGAGCGTTCCAAATGGGGCAGTCCAGCGCGGAGCCTCCAGTGGGCTCCAACAATAGCTGCGTCTTGTCAAACTCCAACACGAGGTAGACGGGAGGCGGGCCTCCATTGTCTTGCTCTTCAAAGTATGCAGAATATTTTTTGTACGTGTCTGGGAGTGACAGGCCCTCTGTGCCGTAAATGGACACATCCAGCACTCCGGCGGCAGGCACAGAAGGTGGGTGATGCGGTTTAGCAAACGAAGAGGCGGACTTGACATCTTCTGACGAGTGCGCCGTAGCTGTGGTAGCCGAGGTTGCTGTGGTTGCTGTGGTTGCTGCAGTGGCACAATCCGCATCTACACTGGTCTGTGTAAATGTGGATGCGTGGGTGCTCACAGGGGTGGCAGCAGTGGCAGTGACATCTTTAACAGATGTATGGTTAGATTGAACTGTCTGTACAGTCACCTGGCTTTTGTGGCTCTTGGAAGAGTTGTGTGACAGAGATGTCGTCAGCTTATTTGCAAATCCAGATTTGAGGGTGGGAGTAGTGGGGTCCTCGGGTTGCTTCTTCTTTGGCGTCTGTGCCTGTGGTTGCGGCTTGGTAGATACCGACGGGAGGTTGGTCACGGTCTGAGATGAAGACCGGCCTCCAAATGAGGACAGAGTCGTCTCCTTGAGTTCTGTGTTAGTATTATGAGGTAGGGTGGCGTACAGTAATATAATGAGCAAAGGGTGCAGTACCAGGTAGAATGGGGTGACATCTGAGGCGTCACGATATCGTTGGTGTAGCTTGTCTCCTTTTTTTGAGTACAAGTACCTGGTACTGCCCCTTGTTCTGTATATCTTCCCCTGTGATACTTACTCTTGGTTATATTCCAGGTCATGGCTTCTGGAGTGTCATGGAAGATGGAGATGAAGCTGGATGTGGTGGTGGCGAAGTTGGTAAATGTCGTGGATGCTTTTGTTGCTGTTTTGTACTTGTAGGTCTCGTCACAGTCGCTGGGTCAGGGGTGGGGCTTTAAGATGACTAGTGCGGCTGGTCTGGTGCATCACGTGGTGGGGGTTGTAGGAGATAAGTAGGAGGTGCATATAGGGGGAGTCGATTGAAGGTGAGTCGACGTGAAGAATTCGAATGAGTGACCGAGAAAAAATGAGCGACTTTTTGTTGATCAGAATAGCCACGTGGTCAAGAAGAGCCTTTGAGCAATTTCCCCATATAACTATTATTTTTAATGGATTTATTGGAATTTACAGCTAATCATTTTAATTCTATATTTTATTATTTTTAAAACCATTTAAAATTGATTTGACCCGAAAATTGCAATCTAAGTCAGTCTTACTCCCAGTGTCGTAAAAAACGGCATTCTGCAGCAGAAGAAAACTGTACATACTCCAACTTCCCTGAATCCAACTGCCGCCTACACTCGAAAATGTACACATGCACGTTGACGTTTCTGGCGGACCTCACCTGACAGTGCTGCAATAGAGAGCAATAATCCGCTCTCAAGCAGGCAGTTATTGTTCTATTATTATACATCGTATTGGAATTATATTATATCGATTGCGGCTAGAATAAGCAACATAGCCCTGTGGGGCAGGACAACAGACAAGGCAACGATATTTCGTGGTCACTCTTCACTCATCAGCATCATTCTTGAAACTGTACCTGGGATCGTACTGGCGCTCGCACTACCTACTGTCTTCCCTCCCGTTAATCTCTCATCTCATCGGATCTATATGAAATGCAGAAGCAGGCAAACTCCCAAAAGTCGCGGGATAAGCTCATGTCACAACTCGTAAAGAACGCGCTCTAGCCCATGGGGTATGGTGTATTGTGAATATTGGGGTACTCTAAATTATGTCATATTCTCCGCCCTCAGCCCCATTTCAGCCATATGTCCACTCAGCCCCACATGCCATTGTCATCCGCTTGGTTAGCCGCACTATTTGCCGTTGCACGTGACTGAAAACTGAGACAAGATCCGCACCACACTCGCACAGTCGCACTACATATCTACCTGTACATATCGCCATCCTCCAAGACTCTCTGTTCCACCTCACACACCCGCTCCACTGCGTCCCCCAAACGCCAGCAGCACACACAGTGCGTTCTACAACGCTTAGATGTCTCTGGAACACATAGCGCCTCTGGATCTGGAAAACAGACCCCAGCGGTCCATCGCCAGGTATAAGAGCCTAGAGGCTCTGAGAGGCCGCAAGGACAGTTATCCTCCGTTGAGAAGGGTTATGCAGACTCAGGATGACTCAGCTGTGGACTTGACAGAGCAGGACTCTGAACCCGGCCCTCACGACACTGACTACACATATCCAGACACACCATACACAGATACATTCGCACACGACCTATCGCCTGCAGCGTCGGCACCAGTTCTGGGAACAGTGCCGCCGCTCATTCCGCCTATCGTCACAAACACGACGCCATACTCTGTGCCTTTGAGCCCTCGATTGAGCACCTCCAGCCCCAGATTTTCGCCTCGGTTTTCGCCCTCCTCGCTCGCAAACACTCTCGCATCTTCTCTTAGCATCAGTCCTACGTTGGGATCCACGGTCATGGAATTGCCTACTGCTCTGGCTCGCAAATTGTCCAGAAGAGGTCTCTCTACTAGTCCTCCGTTCAGAAGCAGAAGCAGCAGTTGCCCCAATGTGGAAATGCCCATTACTAGACACAAAAACTCGGACGAGCAGACTCCCGGGAATGTGGCTACGGTTTCGTCTATTCTGTCATCTGAGTCAGCAGAGGTCACTGTGCCTCTTGTTCTACAGCAGGGAATGCCATTTCTAAGAATCACACATAAGAAGAAGGTGCAAAGGATGTTCAAGATTGACCCTGTGACTGGAAAGGTGTCATGGGACGATAAAAAGGCTAGTGCTTGTTTTTCGGTGGATACTATTTGTGAGATTTCTCTGCAGGAGAATGCAAGGAATCACCGTGAAGAATTGAAGGTCTCGTCCAACCATGAATCTCGATGGGTCACGATCACGTACATGAAAAACAAGCGTCGGAAGCCTTTGCATCTTGTTGCTCCGACCAAGGAGGAGTTCACTCTGTTTGTCGATGCTCTTCAGAACCTCGTGTACTTTCGTCAGGAACTCATGCGAGGTTTCCAGTCCTCCAACCCCAAGATTGCTTCTGTCCATTGGAAGTCATACGCTGCCAAGGAGCAGGGAGAGGAGCGTCTTACTTTTGAGGCTGTCCAGCGTCTCGCTCAGCGACACCACGTGCTCTGCTCAAGAGAGTACCTCAAGTCCAAGTTTGATGAGGCTGACGTCGACAAGTCTGGTTTCTTGGAGTTTAACGAGTTCAAAATCTTTGTCAAGCTGTTGAAACGACGTCCTGAGATTGTCACTCTGTACTATCAGACTCTCGGTAAGCCAGAACCTGCCAACATTTGGAGTGATGACCGTATGACACGAGACGACCTCCTAGGGTTCCTTGATCACGTGCAGAGAACTCGGTTCGAGCCTCACGTGTTTGAGAAGATTTGGGCCAAGTTTGCACCCAAGGATGAAACATTCAATTCGTCGTTGGACTACTGGACGGTTGATTCGTTCAACGATTTCCTTCTATCGTCTTATAATCTCTTTGTCAAGCCAGAAACTAATCTCAGCCGTCCTCTCAACGAGTACTACATTTCCACATCCCACAACACATATCTTATTGGCCGTCAGGTGGCTGATACCTCATCCGAAGAAGGATACATCCGTGCTCTTCAGTCAGGCTGCCGGTCGGTCGAGATTGATATCTGGGACGGTCCCGATGACCATCCGGTGGTGAAACACGGAAGAACGTTCACTTCCTCAGTGTCTGTTGAAGACGTGTGCTCTGCTATTCGAAAGTACGGTTTTATTGCATCTCCCAACCCTCTAATTCTCTCCCTTGAGATCCACTGCTCTGCATCAAACCAGCTCAAGGTTGTTGATATTCTCAAGAGAACTTTTGGAGAAAACCTCGTCACTCAGCCTCTTCTCCCTGGCGCTCTCAACCTTCCCTCTCCTCAAGAGCTCAAGCATCGAGTGTTGATCAAGGTCAAGGCAGGTAGAGAGCCCGCTAGCAGCGAAAAGCCTAATGGTGCCTCCTTCTCGTCCTACACGTCTTCTTCTACGACTACAGCTTCTGAATTCGACGATCTCAGCGGCAACCCCTCTGTTTCTGGAGGAGGTAAGAAGAAGGAGACCAGTGGCACGACCAAGAAGATTGTGCCTGCTCTTGGCGAGCTCGGAGTCTATGTTCAAGGCCTCAAGTTCCGCAACTTTGCATTCCCGGAGTCCAAGACCACTAACCACTGCTTCTCCTTTTCAGAGCGCAAGTTCATTTCCATCTGCAAGGATCCCGAGAATCGTGAGCAGATGATGAAACACAATCGGCGGTATTTGACACGTATCTACCCCTCTGGCTACCGTGTCAAGTCGTCCAACCTCAACCCGCTCTATTTCTGGCAAAATGGAGCGCAGATGGTGGCTCTCAACTGGCAGACCTACGACTTGTCTGCTCAGCTGAATGACGCCATGTTTGCTGCTCGTGGAGGATACGTGCTCAAGCCGCCGTATCTCCGCCACCTCAAAAGCCCCCGGTCGGGCCACTCGGTGAACCTTTCGTTCATCTCTGCCCAGCAGCTCCCCCGTCCCAAGGATCTCGGAAAGTCGTCTTTCGACCCGTATATTGTAGCGCAGCTGCACGGTCCTGGTGAAAACCACAAGCTCAAGACGCAGCCCGTGATTGACAACGGCTTCAACCCTCGCTGGAACCAGGACTGGAGCCTGTCGTTGAGTCCCGAAGACTACGAGTTTTCCTTTGTCCAGATCACGCTGTATACGCAGGATCGGCCCTTTGCCGTCTCGTGCCTTCGTCTATCTTCGCTCAACGAGGGATACCGTCACGTGCCCTTGAACGACCTACAGGGAGAGGAGTACTTGTTTTCCACCTTGTTTATGAAGGTGTCCAAGATCTCAAACTAGAGATCTATGGTGATCCCATACTAGCTTGTATATACGTATTTATTGTTCATGACTGAGTGCCGTTAGCAGGGTGAGACATTCTCGGGAGTTTTTCCAGAAGTGTACTTGTAATGTCAGAAGCAGGTAGCTTGTATAACGCTTGTATCACCTATGCTTGCTGTGCGGGAGTTAGTCTGGTCTTTTCTTTATCTAGCCACTATTTTTTATCTGATCCGCTGCGGGGAACTCGTTAAGTGCCCCGTTGAAGACCCTGTCTTCCAGTGGGGTACATGATCCCGCCACCCCCTTGTCAAAAGCTCGACTTGTATGACCGGGGTGCCACTCTATTATTCGGTGAATGCCGACAAGGTATTTCTACGCCATATTTTAAATGCTCATCGTACGATTCCTTGAGACAGAAAAATTTGCAGTGGCGCCTTTCCTTTATACATGTCAGTCCATAGCTCTGACGTTCACGTGGTTGGATGGCTGCTTTTTGCCCTAGTCTGCACGTGGAATTCAACGGTCCATAGTGTGCGTCAAAAGCAATAGCTGTCAAGCGTATCTTTGATAGATGTAGATGCAATAAGTATAGGGTATGTGTGGGTGGAAATAATAAGCGAAAAAAGTCACGTACAAAATGTGGAGTCACGAAAATATCACCAGTCACGATACGCAAAAAGCACTCAACGCAGCAGTATTGCATCCCCACGCACCTGCACGGCGCCAAGCATGCACTGCAGTGTCTTACTCGTCGAAGTGTATGTTAGAATGACTCGAGGTGGGGATTGAAAGGAGTTGTGAAACAGAACAAGAAGAAAAAAATAACAATGCTTTTTGCTACTGGCACTCTCTCTGCTCAGTTGATAGAGTTGGGCTAGCACCACGGGTAACTTCGGTAGACTATAACCGATCTTTATCATCGAACTAGTGTACGATATACGGTTTATGCAAAAAGCAAAGAATTATAGACCGGGCCCGGACTGCAAAATAAAAAAAGAAAAGCTGGAAATAGGGGCCGAGACGCGGAGTCGGACGTTGGAGAGGTGCGAGAGGTACGAGTGAGGCTGCTCACTGAGTGAATATTGATGGACCCACTCAACATTCCATGGTCCCATGAGGATTATTCCATTTCGGAAGAAATAGAAATAACAGCTCGCTTAATTATGAAAAACCAATGTCTCACTAGCTTGTTATATGGAGCGGCGGGGAACCGGTGACCGTTGTTACCAGCATATCTTGCTTTCAGCCTCTAGGGCGCATTCCGCGTAAGTTAGCCGGAGAACAAGTCATTTCTCATTATCCGATGTCATGTGTACATACCTGGTACTCCGTACTGTACATGTACGGAGTACCGGTACGATATATACCGGTACATACCCGTATATACAGAGAGGAACTCAATCCAGAGTTTTACTCAGACTGACAAATGGCGAGGATACGGTCTGCTCACATAAAAAATGAAGGAAATGAAGAAGATCAGGTGAGGGTGAGCAGCATGTATGGAGACGACTGAGGATATAAGAATAGGAAAAGAGCTAGTCGCGTGTACGGAGTAGACGGAGAAGTCTTACCGAAAACAAGGAGTCAGATAAATACTTTGTACGTCGAGAAAATCTGCTTGGATGGTTTTTAGCAGCCAATTTAGTGTTAATGATACGCTCATCCAACGCTAAGTACCAGTACTTGTACATGTACTTGTAGTTTGAAGGCCGTTGGTGTCAATAAGGGTTTTACTGAACGAAACTGGCTAATGGGGATCATGGAAAACTTGTTCATATCGGTGATAAGCGATACAAGAATACATCTCCCTGTTTTGTAAGCATCGTGGATGATTATAAAGTTGCCTGCTGTCGAGAATCGAGAGAAGAAACCTGGAATGAAGTTAAACGAGAGGCTTACAATGATTTTGATCACTGTAGGTACTGAATCACACGCTCCTAGTATGTATTACTCTTTTATTCACTCAGTTCTGAAGACAAACCGACTTGCGCGCGTAGGAATAATGCGCTCATTTGACAAATGAAAGATCAAATGAGTAAAAATGTAACACTTACAGTACCGTATAGTGATTATCTAGCTATAATGTTGCAGCTAAAAGCCTCTCACGTTGCCATTAATAGTGCCTCCCTGTCAGTATTTTGACCGAGAGATAACTGTCGGCGTGAGGGAAACTCGAATATTTGAATAAACGAAACATGAGAAAAGACTCATGAAGTCTATACAGCTTATATTTTACATTCTACCACTTGTAAGTCGAGTAGGTATGAATTACTGTTACATCGACTCGGTTATGTGGCGTCAGTATTGAGGAGCCAAAAAACTGGTTCAGTAAATTCGCATACTCGAGAAGGACAAGATCAAATCAAGACTTAGTAGGTAAAACATTTTTATGTCATTAATAGCTAGTGCATGGTAATTGACAACTCTCGATATCTCTGGCCTGCGTTCATGTTATATTTCTCCCTGTTATGGGGTACATGTATCATTACTTGAGTGGTAGAATCAGCTAGCAATAATTCAATCAAATAACGAGTGAAGACTAAAAAGAATAATTTGAGGGTCTAGATGTGTCTTCTGCTACTATTGACAACTTCTTGCCGTTACTGGATGTATAATAGAGCTATAGGGTCTTCATCTGCAAGTTCTCTCTAACATCAGGTTGGCAATAATCAGAATTCCTGACCAGGAAAAGCTGAAATGTAGTAAAATATAGCGTCCAGAACATATAGCAGCATGACATGTACTATGGGTGGCTTTCTGCCGCTTCTGATACCCACAACTGCTACGTTAATCATTGTTATTTCAGCATCGTAGAAGAGGGACAATATTCATTGTTTTTGTTAACCCGTCAAATAGAAAAACACTTTATAAAGTGAAGAAAGATAATAAACGTGCAATGTTATTGATGGCCGGTACTAATCTTTTCTTCTTGAACGTACAGCTCCTGTATTTATCTCTGTTCTTATAATATCTTGAGCAGTGAAACGGAATTCAAACGTAGAATTATTCCGATTTATCTACAAAGAAAATGACAAATGAAGTCAACAGAAGCGTCTTAAAAGTATAGGTTGCTGTACTTATGTCGTGCGATATGATACTCTAGTTTGCCACTAATATGCCTTTGTGCTACATTTACGCCTGCTCAAATTATCGCGAATAGAGATAGCCAAACCATTCACCTGGATAACTTGATATACGGGAATTATAAGTTGAAAGCTAGAGAAAAAAGGGGCTATACATAAGCCTAGTAGCTATTGGCATGTATCTATAGGGTTCTCATTGTCTCTAGTGACTCATATTCCTGTATAAGTATCTGCTGTGTCAGCAGCGTGTTGAGAGACAAGTTGCACGCGTACCACCATGTATAAGTTGGCTTAAATGCACCGAATGAAGTATAAAAAACACGTCCAAAATGATGGGAAGACTAGCATTGTGAGTGTTGAAATTAATTTCTGTTGCTGGTATTTTGTTCCATTATGTGAAACTAATTTCTGTCAACGTCATTGATTAACATAAAATGATGGCGTAGGAGTATTTCGAATATTAGAGCAGACCAAAAGCGATACCGAAAGAGATGCTTGGGCTTCTTTCCGACCTAGTATATCACGCCTGACAACTTTTATGTGTAGTAAGTAAGTATTACTTCCACACCGACCTCTATTACGTGGTTCTCTCACAAGCAAAAAATCAATCTAGTTTGACTCGAGTTTCACGAAGAGATAATATCAATTGATGTAAAATTCGAGGCTATTGACATCTTTAACAACCCATAGTAGATTATTAGCAACTTCTGAATCTAGTTAGCATTCTCTACTGCTATATTCCTTCCTGAAAAGTTAGCATCAGGATTTAACAGACGATACATGCCTGAAGATGAGGTGAGCACGTAGCAAATAGAAGCAGAACTGTGGGAGAAAGAGACGTCAGTAACATTAAGTGAGCAGGTAGAATGCTACGAGCTACTTTTGGGAGCTGTTGGTCTGTAATTCTGTTAGAAATATCGCTAGGATCAGAACGTGTAAGAGATGAAGATAGCTAATAGACTGGTGTAGCTCGATTAAGTGTGCATTCACCATATTAGATAATTCCTGGAGTGTACTTGTAACAATAATAAAGCTTCTCTTCCCTCATTTACCTCTCAAAGGTGAGAGGGTGACCTGGAATAAAAGCTCACTTTTGGTTGCAATTAACCAGGGAGAGAGGTTTATAGGCTTCCAATAGATTACAAATGGGCCATGGACGACTTATTGATGCTGTTGATAATTATCTGGAGCTATATTTACTCATTCTGTTAGGCTGGTATACGTTCCTCGAAGCCCAGGAATTATTAATTAGTGAATCACGAAACAAATGTGGGAAGCACGTACCTGTGATGAATGTGGCTCTTATATATCCAACTTTTTCTTAGTATAAGTAGACCGTCGAGTCGTCTTTACTAATTCGGGTGCTGGCATTCTTTATAGCTATCTATGTCGTATGTTTCTCTTTGGTGTTCTTGCACGGAAGTCACGGACGTCGAATGGAAACGCGAAATGCGAGGATTGACGGAGAAGATCCGAGAGACTAACAACATAGAAAGAGATGCCAGAATTAGCTCTTCTACATTGCAATTGTATCATCGAGATCGATAGGGACGTTTGCATTTATACCGCTATACCTGAATACCATATAGTTGAGCATTAGATATAACCAGGAACCGACAGAGCTTCCCCAAACAGTAAAGAAGAGCTCACTTAGCACATTCAGAGACTCCTTGATCTTGGATGAACCTCTGCATCATCAACTTTGTTGAAACATATCAATGATGGGCTGTGATCAGTAGTACATTGGCTGGAATCACCACAACGGGCAAACTTGAAGATAGAAATACTGATAGGGCTATTAATGGACCCATTGGTACACCCTGCCTCACTTTTCTTCCCTCCACTTTCTTTTCAGTCGAAGTTTCATAGATAGTTCAGCCCCCTGCCTACGAAAACTGCTCCTAACATTTCAAAACCTTTGTGAGACACATACAATTAAATCCTCCCCTCTCTCCATTAATTGTACTCCCATTTCACTACTCTCTTCCTCCAAACAATCTAATCATGCTATACAACCGTCTATCTTTTCCGTTAGTTAAACCTCCATCTCGTCGTCGACAATAGGTCGCGACTCGCCAGAAATTAGTTCTCGTCGGATCTCGGGCGTGATCTTGGGGTGGTTCTTCACCTTGATGACATCCAGCAGGGCGTCTCGCTGGTCCTCGGTGATATCGCTCTTGTATCGCTGAGCGAACACCAGAAGAGACTGATGCCAGATGACAGGCAGAGCTTCCTCAACGTGGGCAAACCGCATAAAATGGAACACGACGGCGTCCACAACTCGGTAGGGCAGAGCGTACTTTTTGTCGAGCAGCACCTTGATGAAAAGAGAGGTAGGGCCGGAGTAGGGCATCTCTGCCAGTCTCATAAGAGCGGCGGCGGAATGCAGTGTGGGAATAGAGACCTTGGAGAGGATGGAAGAGACAATGATGGCTTCTTTGAGTGTGCACTGTTCAGCCAGGGGGAACAGGAAACCTTTGAAGAAGGCAGAGGGCTTGTAAAGAGCCTTTTTGAGAGATCGGTAAACGTGGTAGTTGAGGGTCTTCTTTTCCTCGATTTCCTCCTTGAACCGCTCCAGAAGAACCATCTGGATGAACTTCTGAGCCTCCTTAGCCTGCTGGTTAGAAACAAACATCTTAGTTCCCTCGTAGATGGCATTAGGAGACCAGCTAGCAGGATCAGTTACGTACAGAACATCCTGCCAGTTTCGCAGAGTAGGAACAATTTTGAATGCCTTGGGCAGCTTTCCAGACTTGTATCGGCTTAGAAGCTCTCCTACCTTTTCGTAAACGGCAATAACCTTGGGGGGAAGCATAACACCCTCTCCCTCCAGACCCTGGGAAGTAGCAGGAACTTCTCCTGTTCGCTCGTACTGCTCCTCTTCCTCTTTTTCTCGAATCTTGGCCATGATCTTGTCTGCCAGAGACACAGGCTCGTCCTCATTGAAGTATTTGGCATACAGAGCAGCGTCCTCAGGGGTCATAAATTCCTGCTGCACATCCTCGTACTCCTCGTACTCCTCCTCATCTTCCTCCTCATCCTCGTCCTCAAATTCGACATCGTCGTCTTCGGGAAACTCCTCTCCTCGCTCCTCCTCATCCAGCTCTCGCTGCTGATCTCGCGCCATCTGCAGAATTCGTCTAGAAGTGGCCGAATCAATGAACTCCTCCTCTGCCGCATCAGTCTTTTTAGTGTTTCTGGAGGCCTTCTGCTTAGCGGTTTCTCGCAGAAGACCCGAGCCCTGGCTCATGTCCACATGTAGTGGGCTGTGTCGCACTTTGGCGTCTTTGGTATCGGCTTTTCCCATGTTGGTTGAACGGTTGTGTGGGTGGATATGGTGGGTAAAAAAATATGCCAAACCGTATGCATGATGCACAATTTTTTAAACTCAGGTATAAGGTTGTCACGTGACCAAGACAGCTAACAGCGAGATCAATTATTGTATTCGTTAGAGTCGGATTTTTACAGAGAATACGATGGACTTGTTTGTTTTGACGTTTGCGGAACATTTCGTGGTTTTGGGGGTTTGGGTACCATTAGGGTTAGGGTCTACTTTGAAAGTGGTGGAACTGCTGAGAAGGGGACAAGAAGGGATGTTAAAAGAGAATAATAGTACCAGTGCAAATGAAATTGCAGGGCAGATATGAAAGGGCTTCTTAAGCTGTTCTGATGTTCACAACTGACTTTTTCAGGTAAAGCCAACTTGAAGACCTCTTGAATTGAGGAACAGCCATGAAGCGCTGGAAGCAGAGGTGATCTTCAATCGAGTTCAAAACCTGCAAAACCCAGTGACTGCAACTTCTTAAAACCATTGATGCGATTTATTGTATCTATTTCTGTTTCTCGAGGATCAATATCGGTCTTCAAAGTAAGGGATTGAATACTGAAAGACACGAAGCAGCCATAGAACTTCAGCGTCAAAAGGAGATCGACGCTTCTCTCTAGACTCGAGTTACTTGTAGTTAAGCTACCTGTGCGAGTATGTACGATACATACTACAGTACGAGTACCGGTATGTACCAGTACCAGGTACGATACTAAGAGTGGGACCTTGCAATGTTTATTTTGTCTCATGTTCTAGAAGGTCAGCAAGGGTATCCATCAACATCCTACCAGGATAGAATACAGTGCTACTTTCGCAACATTGAATGACTCTTCAAGGAGAAATTAGTCTACAGGGCTAGTTAACCACACATATATGGTCATCACGAGACAGCACGTGGGCTTACATCTTCTCTCCATTAGATCTCATCTCTACAGTTTTTCCGAGCCGTGCATTGCAGTCACCTTATGGTTCGATAAAGTTCGCGAATCTGCAGGAGAAGAATGAAGAGGGAGCAGAAAAGTAGCGAAGATTATGAAAGTAGTGTACTTTCTAGAAGTCACGTGACAAAAGATTGATATTTCAGGGCAACTGAAAGTTGTTCTGCTGCCTTTAACATGACCTGTCAACTTCTATTGTCCTCCTCATCGCACATTGCATTGCTTTTAATTTTGGCTCACCTCCTTCTTTAAGGTTCACTATCACAGCAACCAGATGGTATAAAGAGAGGGGGGGAGAGATGATATTTGATCTATCTTTCCATTTTCGGCATAGAACGATTTTGTTTACAACAAACGCGACACACGTCTCACGCAACCAATCTCACGTCAAAATACTCGCACACGTCCGATAACATGGTCCTTTTACTCGCCAATGTAGCTAAAGGAATGAGCACGGATGATGCTCGGGCTAGAAGAAGTGCGAGAAGAGAAGCTCGAAGACAAGCGCAGAATGAGCGTCGAGCGGCTAGACGGGCACGAAATATCGAAAAAAGACGACTCAAGGAGCTCGGAAGACAGGCGGAAATGTCTGATATCGAGCCCACGGAATCGGAGTTTGATCCTGATGCTGACTCAGATCTAGAGACCCAGCAGGAGTACGAGAAGGAATATCGGCATGAACTTGAGCTGATTCAGGAGAAGACTGCCAAGGAAAAGAAGGAGACTATGAAGGGGGTGGAGAAGCATTGGTAGGGGGAGGTTGTTCACACTATCAAGGTGAAGAAAACCTCCCCAATAGGAGATGGGAACGAGGAAGACATCTTTTTAAGATCAATTGGAGTTTTCCATGAATGCATGACCACTTTCTAGAGTTGATTCAACTCTCTGATATATCTACTATTGAGACTGACCTCGTTATTAGGGACTGTCTCATCAGATGCTCTTCAGACTCTAAATACTCCATGTTCCGCCTGAAGTGTTTAGATACACTCTCTCAACCAATTTGGAAACTCCGTCACCTTTACTACTCTTACGAGGAGCTGTCTCAGTCTCAATATCCGAGATGGTGAGACATTGTATATACTCCTCTCGTTAATACACACATTAACTAAGATGGAATGAATGTGAATACGATTATCGCTGCAAAAATCAGTTGATAGATGGGATATATGAGACACGACTTGAATATTAATCTAGTGTAATCTCATTTCATTAACCATACAGTCGACTTCATTTACCGGTAGTTGTGGACCCCTGGCAATGTTGAGCTATGTCACAGCCCAGATGCACTACCTCCAGTTCTCTAGAGTCGTATTACCGCGTCTAACTGCTTTCTTGAAGCCGATAAATTGCCGCCAATACCTCCATGAACACTCAGGCGGGGTCTCAGAGATCGTGAGATACACATTGAATAAGATAATCTTTGAAACACTAGAACGGAAATGAATGTGAAGGTGAGAGAAGTGGTACCGGTAGCTAAAGTAGTTTACAAATGGAAACAATATCACATGTAGTCTCACTCGATGGCAAAGGTTTTTGATCACTCTATCATGAATTGTTGAGCTGTGTCTATAGCCGAAGAAGGCTTGTTATAGAAGCACACAACTTATGATCATTATAAGAGAGAGTTTTTTTCCATTTAATGCACTACCAGGTACAAATTGGACTTTATAAATCACGAGAGAACTACGTCGTATGGACTCCATCATATTGTCCAATTACATATTCGTTTTTTTACCCTAATCCCTCTACCTTCGCTCTTAGCCTACTGGTACACAATATACACTAGCTAGCCTATCAAGTCCACTCTTGTAACATCAGCTCTCCCTCAAAAACCCTTCTTTGAAGCAATTTCCATGTTCAATATCATATGAGTACATACGAGCCCACCCCTCATTCCGTATATAACCGCCGTTACGACATGGAAGAGCTCTGGAACCAAGGGACATAGCTTTCATTTATGGTCTAGCTACTGGGTGCTACATTGGGGAAGAGGGGGGGATCGACGATACGGAGAATACATGGCTTCGATCATCCAAAAAGCACAATTCACAATTGCTTACCAACCAAGCAACACCATGTAGAATACGGGCTAATAATCTATCGTACTTTTCGAACCAATCAAGCACACTCAATCTCATCTGATGTACCTACGTACGATACCTAAGCGTCGCTAGCGTCGTCTAACGACATTTCCGTTTTGGGACGGTCTAAAATATGGGTCCAGTTAGCATGTCAAAGACAACTGGTTTTAGTCTGATTCGATCTGAAGGGGCTTATCTGTGGTTTATCGCAGACAAAGACAGGCAGCGACGCCTTCAACCTCTGGGGTCCTTTCGAAGTTCGCCACCAACCCAGTCGTTTCTTTTTCTCGAGGATACTTCCTCTTTTAATACCTCTGGTTCTACAACGGGGATATGCTTTACCGTTTCTGAAACAACCTGAAACCACTTGCCCTGCAGCCAACAGAAGAAAAAGCAAGTGTGATGCAGTGATAGCCTAGAGAGCAAGCGGCCCTCTCTACAGTGGGGATCTCGGCCCGTACAGTATCATAAACTCCATTCAATAAATAGCGAGGCCAGCTCGGGTGTGGTATTCCTACCAGATGTAGGGTGCCGGATACAGGGGTTGGCCTTGTATCCGTACAGTGTTGTATGCGTACACTTTGCGCGTTGGGTGTAACTCGTAACTCAATGTGTGGTAGGTGGTGTGTTAGGCTCTGTGGTGTGAGCTTGTGGTGTGAGCTTTGTAGGTGAGGCTTTGTGGTGTGACTATGCTGTGTGTGCTCTCAGAGCAGTACAGCCTATTGGTTCTTCTTGATAGCATGTCGAAGAGCCTCTTTCTTGGCCTTCTCACGCATAAACTCCTCATACACACATCGGACCTTGTGTCGTGAGTAAAGGTCTTCTGTGATGTCAGTATTGCAGGAGGAGCACCGTCGGCACAGGTAGCTGTTGTGGGGGCTGTTGTAAGGAAGGAGAACTGAGGTCATGGTAAGGAGTGTGCCTGCCTCAGCTGTAGTTCTTGTCGGGGTAGATGAAGATGAATTGGTGTCAGATTCACATCTGGGAACCGCTCTTATATATCACTCTGCCTGCGAGAAGGTGCAAAATAAGCTTGCAGGAGCCACCACCTGCAGAACAATCGGTTGCTGCAGGTGAGCAGGTGAGTTTGAGGGGTCAGATTTGAGATAGAGCAAGCGCGTGGTCTGACGACCAATATTATTCCACACGAGAACAAGCAAATGACCCCCACGAACACAACCAAAAAGTACGGATATAACCAGTAAAAATTTATGGGTCAAGTATGTTAACAGCTATCACTCCGACACTCCACCTGCCCTGTTAGACAAACCTAAGGTCGACTTGCAGTATCCTCGTATGAGCTACTTTTTTTCCGTTCACAAAAAGACGAAAATCTAGAAGCAAGCGACAGAAAACGACAAAAAAAGTGGAACAGAATTTGGGGGAAGAAACAAAGCGAACAAGAGAGGATATCTCAAAAATATCGTTTTCCTGGGCTTATCGACTCCCAAGCGGAAAGGGAGAATCTCACATAAGTGTCTCGGCTAACTACGGCATACAGTGTGTCTCAGAGAATGGGCTGAGGTAGATGGGGGTGAGAGAGGTAAAGAAAGTGAGTAGAGACGGAGAAAATGGCGTAGATAGTGAGTAACTCTTTTCTGCAACTTCAAATA
This sequence comes from Yarrowia porcina, assembly GCA_900519025.1. NCBI lineage: Eukaryota > Fungi > Ascomycota > Dipodascomycetes > Dipodascales > Yarrowia > Yarrowia porcina. The sequence goes on from ULGT01000001.1 coordinate 1,044,984, forward strand.
ACCACTTGCTATATGACTCCTCTCTGTCCAAAAACTGCAGTGTAGCCCGCAAAATACTTTACCCACATTCTCGGCTTGATGCAGGCTTCCATGGCTCTTCCATAGAGCGCCGTATTCAAGCACTGTAGAAGTATGATAGGAAAGATAGCCCCTCTGGAGACAACGATACCCCACAAAAGAGACCCTACGAATGCAATGTGACGATCTTTCGAACAGTCACTACATGCCCCCATCCTCCAAATTAAATCAATCTCTTTTAGTGCCTCACAGAACGGTTTAGCAGAGGCACTAACCTGAACAATAGATATTGTTGGACAGCGTGCACGTCCATAATTTCGGCTCAAAATATTTTCTCTCGGAAGAGTACGTTCCGCTGCAGGACAAAAAAATGAGTTGAAAAGCAGTGTCTTACGCGATAAAAAGTGCCCGAGCGGCAATCCCGAGTGAACACCGCCCCTTCGATAACCAATGACATGTCATTGTCTGAGATTTTTGCCCCTGTTTTTTCTTCTTCCCGCCATGAAACCTTGTCGTTGCCCCTAAGACATGGGGTGCAGCTGCATATCCAGATGGTGAGTATACCCAACAGTTGGCCGTGAAAAATACCGCTCGTTACCCCTATCACAGTTATGTCATCCGGCTATCCGACGCTGAGCCCCACTTTTTTTCCCGCTTTTTGATCTCAAATTCTCGCATTTCAGCAATATTTTGCCACACGTACTGCACGCATGCAACCACCAGCCAAATACGAGGTGATCCATTCCGGACAAAAAGAAAAAGTGGTGGTGGGATGTCTAACTCCGAAGACAACCGGAACAATCAGTGTAAAAGTGGTTGCTGATGATCCCAAAGAAGACCGATTAGCGGAGTTGTATGGAGATTAGAGCATCGCATAATTGTCAAGGCAGAAATAGAAAACAAGGGGTAAGATATTATGGTGAGAAGTTTTCGTGTAGATATTAAGCCTGCCTGAAAGACTTGTCATCCCTATATATTAACACTTGCCGTTCTCAGATATTAAACATGTCTGGTACATACAAGTAATCCCCAGAGAGTCCCACCTAAGAGGTACAGTACCGGTAGCCAAAAATGAGGTAGCCAAAAATTTCCACACGTGTCGAGGGGTGACGTTAGCAGTTGCACTTTCCACACTGAGTATTGTATCCAATACAGTACGTCATTGATGTGTCAGAAATAAGCCGCCAGCAGTACCTGCTTTTTGCAGCTTCATACATTGAAGACTCAGCATCGTGCCCCCTTTTTGGCGGCAAAAATATATCTGCAAAATATCTTTCTTTTACTCCTAATAAATATCATACAGTCACCTTCCTATACAGCTATTGGCTGTACAGTTAAAACAGTGACGATATTACGGGGGGCAAAACGTCCCAAATATTATCAATCTGTTCTCTAGAAACGGCGCCACACATAATATTCGTCCGGTGACGTAGTGGCCAATACATTTTCGGATATTGACACAATTTTCTGCCATTATTTTGCTATTGACTTGTCGTAAAGGGTATCCTGGCTCCACTTAATATCGTGAAGTTCATAGATCCACTTTGACCATTGATTTTATACGTTATCGTATCCAGTGCTTTTCCGGTGACGCCTCATCCGTCTTATCTTGTGAAATGTTAGTGAACGTGAAATTGCTTTTCCTATATGAACACAATGTCGTCATTTCTTTTCCTATCCTTCACAGATCTCTCACTGTATCTCGTTCGCTTAATGTCTTACAACATGTCTCATAATCATTAAGAAGAACCCAGAAAGTTCAATGAGCGTGAACGTGGACTTTGAACTGTTATTACACGTTATTCTCCCCTCAAACCCGAGACGTCATTTGTTGTCAACCCTTGTCTTTGAGCCCACCACCTCCATTGTCCTGTCACTAATGTTACATAAAAGTGGAACAATAGACAATTTAGAGGAGTCAAGCTCGTATATCAGACAAGCAGGGACAAGCAGGGATCCATTTGTTGCAGGCAACAGGTGTTCATTTGTGGGGCAACATACGAGATAAAGAACAGATAACCCCCCTCACCACCCCTCTTGATCAGCGGACTAGATACCAGAAAATGAGCTCATCATGATATCATACGATAGTGAAAGATACCATTCTTCGATGGATACAAGCCAGACTCTATTTACAAGGGATGTAACACTGTCTCCTTCTCCACTTCTTTGACGTAGAAGAAAGCGTATACCCTGGCAAAGCAGGGTCAATGTGGACAAGTAAGAGGCACCGCAACGTGGGCGAGTGTGTAATAGTGCTCTGGAGAAGCAGGAGGTTAGAAAAGCTGTAAGAAAACATGTGTTTGTCTGCAAGGTCCAGCACAAGCGCGTTAACAGAAGGGGCACTTTTAGAACAGTAACATGAATAGGTCATTGCTGAGATGGTAAGTCGGAGGAATAGACATGAAAGGAGAAGAAGAGGTACAAGTACTGATATTGCACTAGAACTTTCATAGGCAGTTACTATTAAAATCACATCTTCATTGCCCTTCACCGGCCATAACTCCCTTCCTGCGTATTTCACCTTCCAGAACGCACTAATCGTTTTTACCCGCTTTTCTGAAGTGCCGCTTTTGATTTCTAGAAGCGAATCTTTCTTCCGCTCTAGAAATCATGGGCTGTTGTTCTAAAACGGAACAAGAGCTACTGCGCCATGGTGAGTCGAAATCTGAACCTTTGAACCCCGTGGAATGCTCAAAAACCAAATCTGTAGCATTACGAATCAAAATCGTTTTTTTCAGTCGTACGTCTTTCAAATACATACCTATAGGTGTCATCACTTCTTTCAATGAGACGTTTCTCCATTACTTGATCTCAATCATCTATCACAATCAAATCAAACATCTCTTTTCCTTATATACATTTTCAGTCCTTCAGTCTACTCCTTGTTATCCTCAATAGGAAGATAGTTGTTGACGTTGCCGTTGATGTCTCGGTCCCACTTTCGCTGGACAAGATCAATTAGCCGGTGGCCTTCCTGTCGGCCATGTCGCTTCTCAAACACACCGTAAGCCAGCACTCCGATAGTGACGGCAAACACAGGGTCCAGCCATCTGGGTTAGAATGTGAAGAAAAATAAAACAGCCGGGGTCACGACCCAACAATAGAGAGCATGACTAACAGTGATAGTCCGTAATGGAAACATTATCAGAACTTGTTAACCCAGACATAATCAGACAAGTCCAGTCGATATAAGAAGAATGTTGGATACTAACAACAGACAAATATCGTCACACAAGAACATACGTCACATGTCATGAATTCACCAACCACGTGAAATATGCGCATGAATCGTTTCTTTTCTTCAGGTTATGATTTGATCCTTTCATAGAAAACTATTGATCCTGTCCTAACGAGCCCAGAACCAACTCTCTCGGAACATAACGAAATAAAATCAGTCACATGAAGTAATAGAACCAGGTCTTTCACCTTCACGACAATGCTTTCTCTTCTTGGTAGTCGATTTGATCAATCATGTCGTTCCGATCTTAGTCGAGCAGTTGATATCGGAATGTCTGCAATCCCTCCGATCCTGACCCCCTCGTGACTGGATCCTTCTCCTCTCGTCTGTACTCACTTGGACAACAAATAAGGGTACTTGATGGGTGCCATTTTGTTGTGTGGAGAGTAGGATCGCTGGAGAAATGTTGGATATGTACTGGGAAATTAGAGTTTGGTACGACGCGGTGAGGTTAGTGAGAAATTAGTTGAGAGTTGTTGGATAGAGGGAAGGATGAGTATCGTACCTACCAATAGGCGATCAAGTGAGTGAGCTCAATTACTCATATGTCCAGTACAAGTAGCAGCCGATGAGAGAGTTGCAGGATATTTCAAAAGATTGAACAAGAAACGCAAATTCCTATCAAGTATCGAATTACTTGTATGACAGAGAAAGGTATTTTGAAGTTTCATTACTTGTACTTCCCGTCACCGTTCAGATATCAGAGATTGCTATACCGTCCATATGCAGTCTTGCCCAAGACAACTGGAAGGTGCTATAGAGGAGCTAAGAAGTACAGTACTCGTAATGTAGATTTCATGAAGAGTATTGACAATATCTGCATCTGGAGCGGGCATGTACAAGTATAGCCATTGTTGTTCTGTTAAGAAGACCGAAGATAATATGATGTACAAGTATCTATAGATGGTGCACATTCAAATATGGGAATACCCCCAGAAAGTGCTTGCACATAATTAATTGACAAAGAGGGAGTATCTTAGTACGTACTGGTACCGGTAGTGCAAGTATTGAATTCCATTTATAGTCCAAAAAAGATCAAAAACGCTCTTGTTTGACTTCATCTTGTCACCTTTAAGCCAATAATTCGCCATTAATTCCATTCCCCTATTCCCAACTATATTGCCAACTAACCCTTACCCAAGGTCAACCTCATTAACTATAGTCAGCATCTACCTTAACTCGACCAGTCTAAGTCCGGTATCATTGAAAAGACACTAAAAATACTATTCTATTTCCACAAATAAATGAAAAACTCTCAATAATCTAGCAAAACCCCTTGTACACCTCAATTTTCCTCCTCCACCTCACCTCCGTGTTTTGATTTCCCCCCTGCATTTAGGTTATCATGCATGAATCCACATGATGTCTGAGGTGCCCTTAGAGCTTAGGGGGATCAGTTCATTTCATTGTAAGGGTACGAAACTAGGTTAGCCAATATCCAGTTGGAAGCGCAGTATCATTTATTAACATCATTAATTCCATAATCATCTCCTTCTCGTCTCGTCAGAACTCACCTAGGTTAGCCAATATCCAGTTGGAAGCGCAGTATGAGGAAGAGAACACCTGTCCTCATTCTGCTCACAAACTCCCAACCTCAAGCCCTAACCCCGGATGAAACTCTAACTCTAAAGTGTATCCTTACA